>JAGFNQ010004647.1:42391-128576 GCA_024364735.1 Boesenbergia rotunda
ATAAACAAGTTGACTCAAACATGATGTTTTCATTTTTGAGGATTGATCTGCGTAACATCTTAATATATTAGTATAAACTATATATTTATATCCTATGTACGTTTTATTTTTTTGGTGAATTATCATTCAGTTGTTATTGGATACTATTTTGGTAGGCATTTTGATGCATGTAGGAATCTATAGAAGATTTTATAATAAGATGAATTGATTCTAGTTCAAATCAATTGGAGAGAAAAAGGCATAAGATGCAGAGACATCAAAGAATAATCTAATTAATATAATAAAAAATGATATGAATATTATTGATTATATGGTCTCACATAGAACTTAAATGAATGTGAACTTAATGGAGGATGGAATGATAAGATTGATGCAGCCGATCCAAATAGTTGACATAAACACAGCTTGAGGAGAGAATATACCTGTGTTTTATCTTTGCGGAGTAAATTAGCTTTTTGCAACACACACAATTACAGCTTTACAATTTTCACAATCATGCAGAATTACTGATGCACGAATCCATAAATATGATTATTTGCTATTTTATTCTTTAGGTGTTGAACTTCTAAATTTGTTATTATCCCATCTCAGCCTTAGACATTCATTTACTGGATTTTGTAATTATAATAATAAAATGGAAGTGGCTACCTTTTATCTGTTTTTGTGCAAACCTTTCACAGACTAGCAATGTCATGTCGAGGGCCCTAAATGTTCTACAGACAACTCACTCTTTTGGAGATATGATACTTTTGATCTGGGACTCTCTTCTCGAATACAAGGTGATAATGTTTTGATCTTCTAAAGATTAGTTTTCTTCTTCTTTTAATGGAAGGATACTTGTTATCGTGTATTTGTTTCTTTAAATCAAGTATTTCTATATAACCATATTCCTAAAAATGGTTCTATGATTAATAATGCTAAAATTTATTAACTTGTTAATGCTGGTCAAACAATTTCTTTTTGTTATATGTGCTTCTCATCAAAACTCTGTTTGTGTGTCAGTATGCTTTTTAGAATATTATTTTCCTATGGAAAATGAAATCATTATTTTAACAGCATATGCTTTAGATCTACTATTCTGGAAAAGGAATTCATTATAAACTTTTCAGATATTACTTAACATTCGCTAATGCTAAAACCTTTTTTTACGGGGAAACACATACACTGTACATGGACAGAAAGAACAGAAGGCGAATGAAATAGTTTAAGGGGCTTCTGGTATTTAACATTATTCCTTAACTTACAAACCCAGTAAACACTGAGCCACAAAAATCAATATTCATCTCTTTACATGTCATGCCATAAAAAATCAACAGCAAGCCCCTTGCTTTAGTCTCTGACTGTTGGTGAACAATTGGTAACACATGCAATGGTGAATAACTGACGTGCATATGCATTTTGGGATATCCCAAAAGACTGAGTTGAAATACTTGAAAAAGTCTTGTGTGTGCATGAAACATGCTATATCCCCTTCTTTGTGTGAGTGAGGACCATCTTGTAATGAAGACTTTGTCAATCTATCTGCCTTTGACGAGGTCTAATTGGTAGGGATTAATGAGAGTGTTCATGAAGGGTTTTA
The DNA here is from genome assembly GCA_024364735.1 of Boesenbergia rotunda. Lineage (NCBI taxonomy): Eukaryota > Viridiplantae > Streptophyta > Magnoliopsida > Zingiberales > Zingiberaceae > Boesenbergia > Boesenbergia rotunda. The sequence goes on from JAGFNQ010004647.1 coordinate 43,971, forward strand.
TCCAGTTTGCTAGGACTGCCTCAATGAACTAATTGTATGATCGTATGAAATTAACATAAATATAAACACATTCATCCAATAGAAATTCCTTCAATACATTTTTTTCAATATATTTTGGAGCTTTAGCAGTTCTGCCTAACATCCCTGATTGGATGCAATTCTTCAATATATTTTTTTATTTGCCTAAACAGACACAATTTGTGATTCAGAATATGATTCTGAATCACAAACAATCAATCAAGAACATGTGTCAGATATTTAATATGGTCGTCTGAGTATTTTTCTTGAAAAGTGGTTGCAAGGCTGTAAATGTCTAGATAAGTCAAGCTAGCAGTTTCCTTATAATTGCAAGTGCTGATACATGCATATCTTTTTTGTTTGTTTGTTTGTTAGTTTGTTATTTTTGTTGTTTGTTGATACATATCTTCATGGATCATTTTTTATTGGACATATGCATTTAATAGAATAACTAATTAGAGTGTTTGTTCTCTTTTTTCCAGCTGCAGGGACTTGTTCGTGATCATGTTTGAAGACCATTAATCTGACCTTCCAAGCTATAATTTTTGTGATTTGAACTTCATTGTAAGTTTAGTTGGGTCAGAATTATATATAATTTGAACTCTTATAATTTGGGTCAGAAGATACTTTAGTGGTTTCGTCTGTAGAAAGGTTTTTGGACAAAAGATACTTTTGTGGTTTCGTCTGTAGAAAGCTTGTGGTGGATCTTTATTGTAAATATGTTGATGATGTTTGATATATATAGTTTTTGTTTCGAGGTTAAATTATTGCCTTTTAATTGAAAATATAATGGAAATATCTTTGTTGTCAAATTGGTATGAAACTGTTGTGGAACAGTGCAAACACACAACAGATTTTTTTAAAGCTAAATTGTTGTTGTAGATAAACGGTGGCATACGACAACACAGTGATAAAACTGTTGTCGAATATAATAAAAGACAACGGTAAATATGACATACGACAACGGTGATAAACTGTTGTTATTGATATACGACAACGGTTATAAAAACTGTTGTCGAATATAATAAAAGACAACGGTGAATATGACATACGACAACGGTGATAAACTGTTGTTATTGATATACAACAACGGTTATAAAACTGTTGTCGAATATAATAAAAGACAACAGTGAAACACTGTTGTGAAAATGTTGTCGAATGTGATATACAACAACAGTGGAAAACTGTTGTCAAACTGTTGTCGTAGACCAAAACGACAACAGTGATTCACTGTTGTCGTAGACCCCCCCTTTAACAACATGACCTTTAACAACAGTAGTATTTGGCATACGACAACAGTGATTCACTGTTGTTGAATGCATTTTTTCTAGTAGTGGCTGCAAAGGTAGGAAAGTCAGGACCCAATTCATCGAGACTGGCTGGGCGGGGATGGCCAAAGAAATGCTGATAGATGGAGTCGGGGATAACATCTGCAAAAGGGGCTAGCAGGGGATCAGGGAGCTCGGGATAGATCAAATACAGGTTAGGTGATCGTCGACCACCTAAGTACTCCGCTAAAATCTCATAAGAGAAATCAAGGTTCTTCTTGCCGACTTGAGTAGTGAACTCAAAACCTCCCTGAGGTCCCTACTGAAGATTGTTGTAAAACTCGGAGACCAAATCGTAATTGATAGTTCTCTCCAGAGAGAGGAGAAAACCAAGGTTGTAAAAAGTGACTATCTCCATGACCGACGGAAAATACTCTGTCAGAAAAGGAACGTCAATGGATCGGCAGGGAAGTAACTTGAAGGTGCGAGATTGAAATGCCTGTTCACAGGCAGCATTAGGAAAGCGAGAGCTCGAAGAAGGCTGAGGCCTTCTGGAGGGCGCAGATGAAGAAGGAGCTTTCCCCTTCGAGCTGCCCTCTGCGGCTTCTTTGCCCTTAGATGATTTCCTAACGATTGGAATTGGTCATGGCAAGAGATTAAATGAACATGAGGTGGAATTGATCATATGCCATAGGTGTAATCAAGAGTAGGTCATGAAACCATAATCATAAGATAGAATTGATCATAAATGACACAATCATAAGGTAAGACATGGGAGAAAATAGAGTCACGGCCAACACAAGAAAGACACGGCACAACAACAAGAACAAACACCAAAACATGGTTAGCCTCAAATACATATACTATGAACTGATATGTAATGAAAACTGAGACACAAGCTTACTTAGGTGCCATTGATGAAGTGCTCGAAGATTGAAAAAGAGGGTGTGCACGGAGTGACTCTCGGCGACAAAGACGAGTGCAGGAAAATCCTTCAGTGAGAAAGAAGCTTGCGGAAAGAAGGACTTCTCAGGATCACACGCGCGCGCACACACCCACTCGAGGAGGAGGAGGACGCAGGAGATCGCACGCATAAGAACAATGGAGAGGGGTCTTCGGCGCTGAGGGGTTTTGGTCGGCTAGGGCATGGAAAGTGAAAAGAAATCGTGGTTAAGTCGGTTGGTAGATCGGTCACCAACCGCAATTTAATGCAATTGAACTGATCACCGTTCGATCTGATAGCGCCCAGACCGATCAGGCTATATCCTGATCGGGCTGGCCTGGTCCTGATCGGTCGGCTGGCCGATCAGGTAGGTTCCTGATCGATCGGTTGATCGATCAGGAAGCGAACAGTAGGGTCGGATGATATTCGAGAAGCCCTCCTGATCGGTCTATGGACCGATCACCACAAGATGCCAGATCGGTCTGGGGACCGATCCAGGCTAGCACAGAAAGTTTGAACAAAAATCAGTAAAGTCTTGGCCGACCCTTCTAATTGGTCTGTGAACCGATCAATGAAGGAGGGAGCCAGATCCGTCCGGGGACCGATCAGCCCTAAGCCTGATCGGTCCAGTGACCGATCAGGGTTCCTGAAACTCCCAGATACGATCTGAAATTTCAGTTTCAGACTCTGACACGTTTTTTGAGGGGATTTGATGAAAGATATCAATCTTGGAAGTGATCCCTTGACTATAAATGATCCCTGAACAAGGATCAAAGGTCCTTATGGTCCAAATAAATCACTTTGCTCCACCCAAGTGGAGTCAAACTCAATCAACAATCACTCAAACAATTTCAATCAAGGTTGTGTCAAAATCAGGTTTCCAATCAAGTTTCCTTGATTGGAATGTCCAAGTATGATCATGGAGCCAAATACACATGTGTTATGCATTGGTTTTCCCCATACTTGGTCACCAAAGTGTTTTTTTATCTCGTCAACTTAATTTCTCAAGGGATGCATTGACATTTTGAGAAATTAAGTTGATCCTAGCATCTCATCCCATATCTAGCAAACAAAAACATTTTGGTAAACCTTATAGTTTGTGTGAGATGCTCCCAAAGTTACCCACTTGTTTCCCAACAATTTCGAAATAATCATAGAGGGTTTTGAATGCATTTTGAAATCTATGAAGCGCGACACATTCCCAACTCCCTTCTTAAGAAACTAAATTCATTTTCGGGGAGTGGTTTAGTGAAAATGTCAGCGAGGTTTGATTTGGACTCTACATGTGAGAGTACAATATCTCCCCTAGCTACATGATCCTTAATGAAGTGGTGACGCACCTCAATATGTTTGGTTCTAGAATGATGGACTGGATTCTTGGTTTGGTTAATTGTGCTAATGTTGTCACACAACACTTGCACACCTTTGTAGCTTAATCCATAGTCCTCTAGAGTGTGAATTATTCACAACAATTGTGATACACTCTCTCCCATGGCGATATATTCTGCCTCGGTCGTGGAGAGAGCAACACAATGTTGCTTCCGACTTGACCAACTAACTAAAGCTGATCCTAGAAATTGGCAACCCCCACTTGTGCTTTTTCGATCCAACTTACATCTAGCGTAGTCAGAATCGGTATAGCCAATTAGATCAAACGATTCGGTATGGGGGTACCACAGACTGACTCCGATTGTGCCTTTGAGATACCTCAAAATTCGTTTAACAACGATTAAGTGAGATTCCTTGGCACAAACATGATACCTAGCGCACATACCCACAACGAAAAGAATATCAGGTCGACTAGCTGTGAGGTATAGTAAACTACCTATCATGCTCCGATATTGAGTCAAATCAACGGATTTACCACTCTCATTATTGTCTAATCTTGTGTTTGTAGCCATGAGAGTGGTCACCTCTTTTGAATCACTCATATTGAATTTACGGAGCATTTCTTGTGTGTATTTCGATTGGTGCACATGGATCCCATCTCGGGTTTACTTGATTTCAAGTCCAAGGAAGAAAGTCAACTCTCCCACTAGACTCATTTCAAATTCATTTTCCATGTGTCCAATGAATTCATTTAAATAGCCCTTATTGTTTGAGCCACAAATTATGTCATCAACATATACTTGGGCTACAAAAATATTATCACCATCTCTCCATAGAAATAGTGTAGGGTCTATTTGGCCTCTTACAAAGCCTTTTTCAATTAGAAATATCGACAACCGCTCATACCAAGCTCGGGGTGCTTGTTTAAGGCCATAAAGTGCCTTTTTGAGCTTAAATACGTGGTTTGGAAATTCGGTACTCTCAAACCCCGGAGGTTGTTCGACATAGACCTCTTCTCTAATTAAACCATTTAAAAAGGCCGAGTTGACATCCATTTGATATAACTTGAAACCTCGATGTGCTGCAAATGCAAGCATCAATCGAATGGACTCTAATCGTGCCACGGGAGCATAGGTCTCATCATAATCAAGGCCTTCAACTTGACTATAGCCCTTGGCTACTAAGCGTGTCTTGTTTCTATTGATTTCTCCCTTATGATTTAATTTATTCTTGAAGACTCATTTGGTTCCAATGATGGTGGTCTTCTTAGGTCTAGGGACTAAGTCCCAAACTTGACTCCTTTCGAATTGACCTAGTTCATCTTGCATTGCAATGATCCAATCGGGATCATTTAATGCTTCATCAATTTTCCTAGGTTCAATTTCAGAAATTAAAGCAATTTCATTAGCCGCATTCCTAAAGAATGATCTAGTTCTAACCCCGTGGTGGATGTCTCCAACAATTTGGTCTTGGGGATGACTAGAGGCTAATCTAGTTTGCCTAGGTGTTGGTGGTGCTTCTTGAATGTGTTCACTAGACACAAGCTCAGCCTCAGGATCCGGCTGATCTATGGATTGTCTAGGCTCACTGTCATTGGATTCATCACCATCAACAACATTTGGACTCCCATTCAAACTTAGTCTCCTAAGTTCGAATTGGCCTTCATCTTCTGGTTGATCATTGACTTTTGGAATTTCTTCAAAGACAACATCAGAGGACTCTTCAACCAATCTAGACTTTTTGTTGTAGACTCGATAGACTTTGCTAACTAAGGAATACCTGACTAGTATCCCTTCATCAGCCTTTGCCGTGAACTTTCCAAGGTAGTTCTTGGTGTTTAGGATGAACACCTTACAACCAAACACCCTAAGGTGTTTAACCGTAGGTGGTTTTCCAAACCAAAGTTCATGGGGAGTCTTTCCTAAAAACCTATGGATGAGGACTCGGTTTTGCACATAGCAAGCTGTATTTACAGCTTCAGCCCATAAGTAACTCGGGAGTGAGTACTCATTAAGCATGCTTCGTACAGCTTCTTGTAGAACACGGTTCTTCCTCTCTACAACACTATTTTGTTGTGGTGTTCTAGGAGTGGAGAACTCATGTCTATAACCTCTATCTTGGCAGAATTCTAAAAATCGTTGATTTTGAAATTCACCTCCATGATCACTTCTAATTGTCTTAATTGTTGATGATTTTTCATTTTCAACTCTTCTACAAAAAGAAATGAAAACATCTAAGGTTTGGTCCTTATATTTAAGAAAATAAGTCCATGTATATCTAGTAAAATCATCAATAATAACAAGGCAATATCTACTTCCATTCAATGATATGATAGTACTACAATCAAATAGATCCATGTGAAGTAAATCTAAAGCAGTAGATGTACTTACATCGCTTTTACCTTTATGTGCAGATTTTGTTTGCTTACCCATTTGACATGCATCACAAAGTTTATCCTTTTCATACTTGATGCTTGGTAAGCCACGAACTAATCCCTTATTGGCCAACTTCCGGATGTTCTTCATGTTAACATGTGCTAGCCTCCGGTGCCAAAGGGTGGACTCTTCTTCTTTTGACATGAAACACTTAGCAAAAGCATTAGTAGCACTTTTAAATGAAACTTGATAAATATTGTCTACTCTTGTTCCTACTAGTACCGTGTCCAAAGTGTCATGTTGTCTAACTAGGCATTGACTTGGTTGAAAATCAATTGTGTAACCCGTGTCACACAATTGACTGACACTTAGGAGATTAAATGTCATCCCCTTGACTAGAAGGACATTTGAGATTCTAAGACATTCGGATATTTGAATGTCTCCTATTCCTATGACCTTAAGACTACTATTGTTACCAAATGAAACATTACCTCTACTTTTCTTGTGAAGTGTGGTAAACAATGATCTATCCCCGATCATGTGTTTGGAGCATCCACTATCAACGAACCAAGTTGATAGATGCTCTCCCTCAATCATAACCTACATAATTCGAAAAATAGAAGTTTTAGGTACCCAAACCTTGGGACCTAAAGCACCTACTAAACAAGACTTAGGCACCCATGCCTTGACAACTTTCTTTTGAGCCTTGGGTGTCCTAGATTGTCTCATATCAGTCCTAGACATCAAAGACACGAATGAAGGTTCTTTGGGTCGGTAACCAATACCGGCCCTATTATAGACTGCCCTTTGGGCATTCAAGATCATGTCTAGGGTCTTAGAGCTAGTTGAGAACTTCTCAAGAATATTCTTGAGTCTCTCAACTTCACTCTTCAATGATTTGTTTTCTTCTTCTAGTAGTTCATCATGCAAATCATTTACATCCTCAACCTTAGAGGATTTCAAGTTCCCAACCTTAAGTTTCAATAATTTAATCTCATCCTCTAACATTTCAACATGCAAATCATCAATGTTATCATCCCTAGATGCTTTCAATTGTTCAATTTCCAATTGCAAAGATTTAACCTTATTCTTTGACTTCTTCAACATATTGGTTAAACATGCAATTGCTCTATAACATTTTTCAAGCACGGGAGAAGTTACCTCTTCATCATCCGAAAATGATGAAGCCGCATTTGAGGAGTTGGAAGATTCATCACTGCTCTCTTCTCCAAGAGCCATGAGCGCCACATGCCTTGTGCTCTTCTCCTCCTCTTCATCCGATGAGCTTGAGGATGACTCATCCCAAGTGGCCTTCAAAGCCTTCTTCTTTTTCTTTGTTTTTTCTTCTTTCTTTTTGGATTTCTCCTCCTTTTTCTTTAGCTTTGGGCATTCACTCTTGAAGTGCCCTTTCCTACCACACTCAAAATAAGATACATTAGTCTTATCAACTTTAACTTCACTAGGGTTACCTTTACCCTTGAAGCGTCGACCCCTTCTCATCATTTTTCTCACAAAATTTGCCATCTCGGAGGAAGAAGACCCGCTGCCATCTTCCTTGGAATCGGACTCGGATTCGGAAGAAGATGAAGATGAAATGACTTCCTTCTCCTTCTTCTTCTTGTTGGATCGGTCCCCTGCAACTAAGGCAATCCCCTTCTCCTTGGGGTCTTTGTTAGCCATTTCATGCAATTCCATTTCACAAAACAAGTCATCTAACTTAACGCTTGATAAATCCTTGGAAACTTTGTAGGCATCCACCATGGATGACCACAAAGCATTCTTTGGAAATGCTTTTAGCACATACCTCACAAGGTCGTGATCCTCGACCTTTTCATCAATTGAATGAAGCCCATTAAGGACTTCCTTGAACCGGCTATGTAACTCACTTACAGTTTCATTCTCCTTCATGGAGAGATTTTGAAGTTGATTGAGGAACAAGTCCCTCTTGGCGATTCTTGAATCTCGGGTGCCCTCGTGGAGTTCGATAAGCTTGTTCCACAAGTCTTTTGCACTTGTGAAAGGACCAACCTTGATGAGTTGGTCTTTGTTCATGCCGCATTGTAGAGTGACAACCGTCTTCGCGTCGGCTTCACTCTTTCGAGTTTGTTCGGCCATCCACCGCCAAGATTCAAGTTCCTTGCCTTCATCATCCTTTGGAGGGGTAAAACCCTCCTTCACAGCGAACCAAGTGTTAATGTCCATCTTAAGATAGTACTCCATCTTTGATCTCTAATATTGAAAGTCAGCGCCATCAAAGAAGGGAGGTCGGGTGGTGGAGAAACCTTCTCTCAAAACCATGGATGATAGCTCTCGGTTGTTAATCCGCAAAAATAGAGCCCCAGGCTCTGATACCACTTGTTGGAACCCGGATGGCTAGACAGGGGGGGTGAATATAGCCAAACACTTAGACTTTAAGCTTTTCAAAATTCTGCACTCAATTTGTTAGTAGCACAGCGAAAGAAACAATGGAAACAGAGAAGTGCAGAAAACAAAAGCAACTAGAACAAACAAACAAGATCGCTAACAAGGAGGGTTTACAAGGTTCGGGGATAACTTGCCCCTACTCCTTGGCGTGCCCTTAAGGTGGGCGATCCCTTGATCGTCGGCAGATCAAGCCCCGGTTAACACCGGATAGAAAGCAACCTCCTTCTCGGTGGAGTAACCTCTCCACAGCGTTTCAATCAATGATATGGTTCTAAGCACAATGAAACACAAGAAAGATCTTACTTAGCACTTAGCAAAGACAAGAACACAGCAAGCTTCCTCCTGAGCTCCACCCAGCGACGATCTCATGCAAGAACCCTTTCCCTATGTCTTCTCGCTATTGGACTCGAAGCCTCTTGTTCTTTCCTCCAAGTGCTCAAGCAAGGGATGGTTGCTTCAAGGTTGCAGTAGCTTGCTCAAAGTGATGGAACTCTAGAACACGCAAGCAAAATGTGGAGAAGACAATAGCGCAGCAAGAACTCAAGCAGCCGAACTCTACTCAGCCAACTCTCTTCCGCTCCTTTTGTTCCTCCACTGAGTATCAGGTGACACCATCTCCCTGCAGCCTCCAGCTGCTCCTCTGCAACCACCAACTACCACTGAGCTCCTCTGGACTCCCTGATCCTCCCTCAGACCAGCCCCAGACAACAGCTCCAGCCAGCACCAGTGCCCGTTGCAACCTGAGATGGAAAAACAGACAAACCTGCTCCAAGGAAAGGTCTCCATTGACTCTCCTTGAGTGTTTGAATCCTTCCCTGTCACTTGAAGCTTAATCAGAGTATTAGAGAAGCATATCAAGAAGCAAATCATGTATCAGATGTAAGGCGCAGAGAATCGGATACGGTCAGACACGATCAGAGCGTCTGACAGTGCAATTTGAATTAAAGTGATCGGTCACCGGACCGATCAGAGAGCCTCCTGATCGGTCACCAAACCGATCAGGCTGGGTCCAGACCGATCAGGCTATATCCTGATCGATCCCCAACGCTCAATCAGGAATCGTGATTTCTTTGGGACTCTCCTGGATCGATCACCAGACCGATCCCAGGTTGTGGATCGATCACCGGACTGATCCACCCCTTTATCGGACGATTTCTGAGATTAGCAGTCCAAACCTCCTGATCGATCACCAGACCGATCAGGGAGCCTCCTGATCGGTCACCAGACCGATCAGGGAGCCTCTTGATCGGTCACCAGACCGATCAGGTCATGACCAGACAGATCAGGCTCCATCCTGATCGATCATAGAGAGGAACCTACAACGCTGGATCGTTCTTCAAAACGATCTGCACAGTGATCCTGATCGGTCCACAGACCGATCAGGAGCAGATCAACAAGGGAACTCAACCTCACTGTGTGCTCCCTGATCGGTCACCAGACCGATCAGGAGCCAAGCAGTGGGTGAAATGCATACTCCCTGATCGGTCACCAGTTCGATCAGTCATCGCTGGATCGGTCACCAGACCGATCCACGAAGGAGCACCGTGCCAACTCCCTGATCGGTCACCAGACCGATCCAGGGGCTCCAATCTAGCCCTCCAAGCTAGAGTTTCATCCAACCTAGCCCTCCAAGCTAGGACCTGACCCTCCACGCCAGGGTTTTTCACCTAACCTACCAGTTGGGACTTTTCACCTAACCCTCCAAGTTAGGACTTTTCACCTAGCCCTCCAAGCTAGGACTTTTCACCCAACCTTCCGAGTTAGGACTTTTCCACACCTAGCCCTCCAAGCTAGGACCTGACCCTCCAAGCCAGGATTTTTCACCTAACCCTCCAAGTTGGGACTTTTCACCAAACCCTCCAAGTTAGGACTTTTCACCTACCCCTCCAAGCTAGGAATTTTCACCCAACCCTTCCGAATTTGGACTTTTCAACACCTAGCCCTCCAAGCTAGGATTTTCCACAACATGCCTAATCCCCGATCAGGACTTAATCAAAATTATAATAACCATCAACCTAAACTAAAATCGATGTCATCACCAAAATAACAATCAGGGTCAGACTGCATCAATAAGAACCTGGTTAGTGAGGAGGGAGTTATTGGCATACACTACCCCCAAGTTGCATACTGAGCTGTAGACTCTGTTTGATTACATACTGGCGATCATCGGCTCCCCTAGGTTCTGAGCCCGTCGCGCAGCTAAATTTCTTCTATTGATAGAGTTATTAGCGTTGTGCAATTATCATGATGACGACCATCGACTCCCCTGAGGTCTGAGCCCGCTCTCAGTCATGTTTGAGGTTGCATAGCCACAGCTGTTGGGCTACATATTGCATTGCCATAGGTGTTGGGCATCATATTTGCATAGCCACAAGTGCTGGGCTACATATTGCATCCGCCACAGGTGCTAGACATCATATTTGCATAGCCACAAGTGTTGGGCTACATATTGCATTGCCACAGGTGCTAGGCATTATATTTGTATAGTCACAGGTGTTGGGCTACATATTGCATCCGCCACAGGTGCTAGGCGTCATATTTACATAGCCACAGGTGCTGGGCTACATATTGTATTGCCACAGGTGTTGGACATCATATTTGCATAGCCACAGGTGTTGGGCTGCATATTGCATCCGCCATAGGTGCTAGGCATCATATTTGCATAGCCATAGGTGCTGGGCTACATACTGCATTGCCATAGGCGTTGGACATCATATTTGCATAGCCACAGGTGTTGGGCTACATACTTGTATCGCTACGAGTGTTGGGCTTCATATGTTGTAAGCCACAAGTGTTTTAGCTTCTTTATGCAAGCATGAGTGGTTGGCTTGTCTATTTCTTGTTCACTCGACCGCCGGTCTGGTGGTGGTTGAGGTGCATACAGAACAGATCATTGTACTATGTGTATGGGATGCATTACACCTTTGTTGGTGTTTGTTGTGTTTGAGTGCTGTATATGTTTGACATGCACTTACAGGTGACATACACTTTTCGATTTGTGTATCATTCTTGAGGTTATGTAGGGGATTGATTACACCTACCCGCAGGATAGATGGACTCTGGTATGTATTCACCCTTAGTTTTCAGTTATGCTTTATCCTCTATACTCGAGACTATTTCAGCGTGATTCTTATTGTTATTATAGCTTGCTATGCATATCTATTTTGATATCCGCTGAGTTTATTTGGACTCACCACCATTGCCCATATTTTTGTTTCCAGGTTGATTGGTCTCCAGGGGAGCCCCAGTTGCTAGTCTCAGGTCCCTACGACTCCAGTGATGGGTGTTTCCACGTATTTATGTTTCCTTTACATCGTATTATTTGGTTTGTATTTGTTTTATATCGTGGAACTTGTATCGCGTTGCATTTGTCTTGGTATTGTATTTTTGAGTCCTCTGATGGACTATGTGTTTGTTGTTTTCGTTGTAAGTCGGACCGGTCCGCAATCAGGTATGGTTTACTTTGTGTTATGGTTATGTTATGTCTTGATTTTGAGGCCTGAGGCCAAATTATTATTGCGTGTGTTGTTTGTATATGAAAATTGTCCACCGGACAGGGGAGATGATGTCCGATTTTATATTGGAACAATAGCTCCTGGGTCTCGGGGCGTGACAATTTATTTACGCGCTCACTTGGCTATCAGATTCAAGGAACTTTAGTACATGTCCTAGAGGTCTAGGGTTCGAAACTGTGGAAGATAAAAATCCACTGCCGGGAGTGGGAAGACCGTAGGACACGACCTAGAGAGACGCCTGATGGAGCTAGAGGGGGTCGTGTCGCTACATAAAAAAGGTGCATGGTGTTGGGTCCGGGTGCATGTTGACATGGATGCGGGTTCGTAATTTTAAAATTAATTACGTGCAGTGGAAGGTTTAGCATAAATAATTTCTCTAAATCATTTAACCACACATCTAAGCATGCAATTTTATCTTGTGTAGACATGATCATATATTTAAAATTTTTTGCAGAAACGTAAACTAATTTACATATTACCTCGCGTAACTCGAAGGAAGGGACGAGATCCAACCGTAAGCGTCCCTTGGAAGCTCCGCCTCTATTCGCGTCCACGCCGAGTATTTTCGGGATGACTTCGCAAAGCCATGAGTTTCGTGTTCTCAAGAACTACTAGATTCTCCAAGAACACGACGAGAAAAACCAAGAGAGAAGTCGGAAGACTAACTACAAAAGGATGGCCGGCTAGTGCTCCTTCTTGGGGCTGGTTGGCGCACGGCAAGAAGGGGAGAAGAGAAGGAGAGAAAGAGAGGGAGAGAGCCTATGCCTTCATCTCTATTATTCACCCCCAAGCCTTGCCTTGAGTCCTTTATATAGTGGCCTCTCAACCATCAAACCTCTCAAATATGGAATAACTTATTCCATCATGTCAAGTTTGATTTTATATCATGGTTAAAATCATATTTTAATTCATGATAAAAATCTTCTCTCCTATGGAATAAATTTCCTTATCATGGTAAATCAATCCATGATTGATTTTATAAAATAAAATAAATCAATCCATGGTTCATTTTAATTTCCATGAAAAATAAACCAAACCTTGGTTTATTATATAAAAATTTATATCATCCATAATTTTATAAAACAAACCACACTTGGTTTATTTTATAAATTGAACTAAAAACTTGGTTCTCTCCCTTTGTTGTGGCCGACCAAGCAAAGAGGATGGAGGCCCTCTTTGGCCGGCCCATCCAAGCCAAGCCCTAATGAATTAAACTTATTTAATTCATATATTAAGTCTTCAAAAGACTTAGCCATTTTACGCTTCCGATACGTCTCTGAAAAATTCAGATTCGACTTATCGTTTGGCTCAACCAAACCTAATCTCTCTTGATTGGAAAATCTAATTTTCAACTCGTTTTAAATCCCTCGGATTACTCGTAGTGTGTGTGACTAAATAGGCTTTCGATTTATGTTGGCCGTCTATAATTAATCAATTATAGAACGATCATGAGTGACACCTAGTAGTACATCATGATCCCCAATTAATCGAAAGATCAACGGTTGACCTCAGAAACAATTCTAAAACCCTTCAGCAGCTATAATAAATCGTGCCCCATTCCCTTCACCATCTTATACCCACTTGGTTCAGGACATGGTCTATGTGTGTCAGTCCCCACTAGGCTGACTACGTCACACCTAGCCCAAGTAATATTTTCTCGTCCTACGGATTCTAATTACTCTCATGTATTTAAGAGATTCATACTCTGAACATGTCATGCTCTGGCCAGAGGCTTCGAGTGACAATCCGACTATAGGCCTCGGGTATACATCTCCTCGCAAGGAGTGGTGAATCCTTTGTAGGTTGTTTAAACATCTTCGGGCACTTCGGCTTATACCCAATCATCCTGGGTTCACACCTCCTTGGAGATGCTTGCTTAAGATGTCAAAGTATAAGTCTCCATGATCAAGATGACTTAAACACCACAAGTCAAAGGAACATCGCACTTAAGCTGCAGTAAGAACTTCACTGACATATCTATATGTAGACTACCATATGAAGTTTTACAGCCAGTCACTCCAATGAACTAGTTCCCTTAACTAGCATCCATGTTTATCTCCGGACATCTCAATGTCACCAGCCAGTGAGAATCAGCTGATTAGAGAATAACCCATGCTAGTCTCAATAGAATTGATAGTGTCTGTATTTATCAATTCATCGACTAGAGACAATTTCAATACTTCACAATTGCACATGTAGAGATAATCACTAGTTGTGAATTCATCACAAATTCTCTCATGCTATGAATTGTATTGCGGACATTCAGTAAATGAGTTTAAAATCTTAATCAAATACACAAACATGTATACTCAAATAGTGAATATTCATTTATTAAAATAAATGATTACAATCATAAGGCGATTGCCTTAGGACACTTCTCTCATATCACTAACACATGGTTGGTTATGCTAGTAGTAGTTTATATACCTTACCTGTTTTGTATATCTTCGTCGGTTACTTGTAGTATACCTACGTGATATATTCTGTTTATTCTAGCATTGCTCGTACACGGTAGTGGTTGATCGTGAGTAGTATCTTGCATGTATCCTAGTAGTTTACTTTCTAGATCATGATTTATGACCTAGACCTATGTATGCCTTATATTCTAGGTAGGCCCTGCGATTGGAAGTTGCTTGCGTATAGTGTTATGCACCATACTTGCACTGTTGCATAGCTGGCGATCTTGGGCTCCCTTGTGGTCGAGTCGGGTCGTCAGATAATGTGTTGTACACTCAACCACTCATGGATAGTGGCTACCGGAGGGCGCGTCTATTGTTAGGGACTCTTCCAAGTGTGTACAGTTGCTCTGTACTGCTCCGCTCGATCAATCATGGATACCGGTACCGGAGCGTAGTAGCAGGCAGGGGTCCCTCCTCTTTCCGAAGATATGAGGAGATGAGAGACTTGTCTCCCTCGTTGGACATGGGGCTGGAGTGTTTACTCCACCAACATCATATCCACTCGGTCACTTAGGAATAGCGATGACAGAATGCGTACAGTTGACATAGCTCTACTACACCTGGATGAGTACTTCCGTCAGCATCCTCACTAATGACCTGTGACAATGGCTGACTGGTGATAGGGGTAATCATGTCATTGCATCATGTGCATACATGGATTGTATTGTTTGTGTTTGTTGTATTTGTTTGGCATGCACATACAGGATTGTGATATATGTACAGTCGACAGTATTATTTTACCGACAATGGGGTATTGATGGTATTGATCTATATGTTACCGAGATAGGTTGACATTGGTATGTTATACTTTCTTAGCATCTCAGTTTAGCATTTTCTACTACTGTACCTGATATTATCTTAGTTGAATTCTTACTGCTAGTATAACTTACTTTGCATATTAGAGATGTGTATTCGCTGAGTTCTTTGGACTCACCTCGATAACCATATTTTTATTTCAGGTTGATCGCTTGGAGTTCCCAGCTGCCAGTCCTAGTCCCTCCGGCTCGAGATGATCCATTGGTTTTATGTTGTATTCATTCGATGCATTGTTTTTTTCTTTGCATTTTCATTTGCGACTTTCTATTTCCGTTTGAGTCGTTGGATTGTACTTTTGTGTGTCATGGAGGCCCTTGTTGGTGTATGTCTGCCGTAAGTCATACCGGTATGCAACTTTGTATGCTGTGATGTTTATTTTCTTTTTATGTTGTTATTGCCAGCCGTGTTGGCTGAGGGATAGAGGTGACCATTTAGGCCTTATATATATGCTTCAAGTGTCCGACATATAGGGGAGGTGTTGTCAGATTCTATATTAGGCCAGTGACTCCTCTCGGCAGCATGACAAATTCTCCTATTTATATCCATGCTCTCTAACGTAAATTTAACCTAATAATTGAGAGTAGTGATTTTTTAACATAAATTAAATTTTTCGAACAATCAAATTCGTATTTTAAAAAGCTATTAATATATTGAGTCAAATTAAACGTTTGAGGGCATTGATATATATATAGGAGAATTAGAAGAATACATAGGAGCTAGTTTTATCTTAAATCGAGGTTGTTTGGTCTATCAATCGATTTTGCCCAAAATTGGCTAATGGACTAAACGAATCGATTGATAGACCAAACAACCTCGGATTGACTTGAAATAAACTCTTATGTGTTCGTCTACTTCTCCTAATTGTATCCATTACTCAAACATCAATTTGACTCAATATATAGAGTGCAATATTTTTTTTAACACAGATTAAAATATTTGAATAATCTAATTATTGTTTAAAAAATCATTGTTCTTAATATATAAAGTCAAATTGTAATTTGACCATATGAATATAATCAGAAGAATTAAACAAAAATATAAAAGTTAATTTTCATTTCAATCCGAGATTGTTTGGTCTATCAATCGATTCATTTGGTCCTTTAGTTGATTTTGAGCAAAACTAGCTGATAAATTACACGATTTCTAAAATCGACTTTGTTTTAAATAAATAAATCAGTCGAATAATTTACTCTAGTTTCGAAATTTAGAAGATAATGAAATATCGATTCGATTGATAAAAAATATTAATTGATTGATATTTTTTATCAGTCGATTGATTAGAAGAAGTAAAATTGAAAATACATACCCAATTTAATAATTTTAAAACTATCCTACTGAGTTGGGTATTTTTAAAAAAAAATTACACGGTTAAATAAAAAGAGCTGGTAAATCAATCGGACATAAGAATAGCGTTGTTATATCACAACAGAGTTATGGCGTAGAATATTATTTTAATAATATATTAAAAAAGAGAAAAATTTCAAACGGGCGTCCCATCTTTTCGGAATTATCAAAGGAGGCCAAGGAGCACCCCACTCAGGGGCGTAGTCATCTTCATAAGAAGGGTGCGATACTTCCCTTTCAAATTTTATTAAAAAAATAATATATATATATATATATATATATTATTTTAATTAGTTGATTTATCATCATTTATTATAAAAAAATGAGATTGATCACACATTTAGAAAACTCATGACCTAGACTATCTATTAGTATCAATTTTATAAGAAAATATACGATTTAAAATTTTAAATATTAAAATTTTAAAATAAATATATAATAATAAATAGATGAGCTAAATTGTAAGACAAGGATGCTAAATTAAAATTGAATTAACTAAATTCAGGTACAGAGATAAGGATTATATTGGTTCAAATCAAGATTTATTTAAAGTTGATTTGGTCAAGTTATGCCCGAAGCAAATTTAATGTTTAAATGGTTTCGATCGATTTTTCGATTTTGAATAAAAAAAACTTTAGGGATCGACGAATCATTGTTTCAACTATAACTAAGAACTATGGTCAAAATTTCGAGTTCAAGTTCTTTTTCAGTTTCTTAAATTTGTAATTTAGACTTTTAAAAAATAAAAATCGATCTACATTAATATTTAAGATTATTAAAAATTGCCCCTGCTGATCGAAAATCCTGGCTACGCCATTAACCCCACTCCATCAACTTCATTATAAAATGACATCATCTCTCATAGATTAATAGTTAATGCTTGAATATTATCATTTTGAGATCTAGAAGTCAAAACTTAGCAAAGTCAGTATGTCCTCTTCCCTATGCGCTAGCCACAGTATCCAGGCTAATAGTCTCCGTGATTTACCTCTTCTATGTTGACCCTGAGATGACTTAGCGTGGTGCTGAAGGTGAGCGACTTATCTTTTGCCACCGTCTATTATAAAATGATATATCTACCCTTCATGTATTGTTCAATATTGTTATCCCCGTGATTTATCAGCTAGTTGTATGGATAAGACAAGTCCATATTATAATAGTTATGAAATCGTAACTGCTATAATATTATAGTAACTATGATTTCATAGTTACTATGTATCAACTACAATTTGTAATTTTTACAATATGAATGTTGTTGAACAAGATAAACTTATATTGTAGCAGTTATAAAATTATAGCTACAACATTATAACCACTACAGTTTCATAGCTGTTGTAATATAAATATTATTGAATAAAATAAATTTGTGTTTTAGCGGCTATAAAATCATAGTTGCTATAATATTGTAGCATTTATGGTTTCATAATTTCTACAATGTGAATGTTGTTGAATGAGTCAAAATTCGCTTGATCAATTCAGAATTTAATGTATGTTATAGGGGATAACTAGTATAGTACCCGTGCGATGCATGAAAATCTTACATAATTCAAATAAAAAAATTTTTATTTAGAAAATTTATATGCGGTTTAGGCGGGAATCCTAAGCTCCCTGTGCATGTCACGTCTGCATGCAAAACTGTGTTTTATAGATATTCTACATGCAAAAATGTGTTTTATAGATATTATTTTTTATTAATTATTAATTAAAATTTTTTATTTAGATAATTTATATACGGTTTAAAAAAAGGGACAGGTCTAAAATTTATTAATTATTAATTAAAAAATTTTTATTTAGAAAATTTATATTCGGTTTAGGCGGGAATCCTAAGCTCCCTGCGAATGCCACATCTATATGCAAAACTATATGGTGATAGAGAACGTGAATGAGGGAACGTGAATGGCGCGTGAAGGACGTGGCACGCCACGTCGTGAATGCCGCGTGGGCGCTGAGCGGTGACCGAGCATTCGGCTCACGCCACGTCATTTTCCCCCTCAATGCATCTCCCCTGCGAAAACATTTCCCCCTCATTCCCAACTTCAACGAAAACTTCCCGAACCCTAGATCCCCATCGTCTTCTTCTTCCTCCCCCCCCCCCCCTCCTCCGGCCAACCCTAAATCCCGAGCTTCATCTTCCTCCCTCCCTCCTTCGGCCCGGCTCAGCGTCGTCCTCCCTCCCTCCCTCCGAAGGCCCAGCTTCATCTGTCTCACTCACACGACTTGCTGCGAGTGTTCGTCGGAGTCACGTCCGCCTTGGAGAAACAGCCCCGACGCCCTAGCTCACGTGACTTGCTGCAAGGCCGCGTCGGTCATCCTCTGCTTCCTCCCTTCCTCACCCGACGCCCTAGCTTTCTTCTTGCGGCGAGGCTGCCCGACGCCTTGGAGACCCAGATCTCGTCGACGCCTCACCGGAGCTCCCGAAGGGTCGTCTCGTCGACAAACGGCTGATCTCGTCACTCGTCAATCCGTCAACGCATTGCCTGGTGATTGTGCCTCAAACCCTAACTTTGTTGTTGCAATCCCGAAGGCCTAATTTCTTTCAGTCTTTACCCACCCAGAGCTTCCTCTTGTTTGCAATCCGAGCTTGGAGGGGTTGAACCAATTCCCTCTACGGCTGCAAACTTTTGTAGTGTGCTGCAAACTTTTGTAGTGTACACAATCCGAGCTTGCCTCAAACAAAGTTAGCTAGCTGCAAACTTTTGTAGTGTACACAATCCGAGCTTGCCTCAAACAAAGTTAGCTAGCTGCAAACTTTTGTGTACTATCAGAATACATTATTTCTAATGATAATTATCAAAATACATTATTTCTAATTTCAAATGATTCCAAATTCTCTATCGGCTTAAATGCATTTTTGTGTAAAGTTTATTGATTCCAAATTATCATATTGTGTACTGTTTATTGATTCAAAATTTGGAGATCAATTTAAACTATTGTAAACTTAAACAAAATTAAACTATGTTGCCTAATGTAAACTGCTTATTCATACATGCGGTGTAAACTGTTTATTGTAAACTGCTTATAGAGTATTGTTTTCTTTGCAAGGGTAGGTTAAAAATGCCCACCAATCTACCGAAATGTAGATGTGGACTAATGGCGAAAATCATCACCTCATGGACTAATGACAACCCAGGCAGGAGATTTGCCATATGTCCGCTATATGAGGTAGGGTAGGATAAACATAATTTATTTTTTCTTTCATGCAAAACTTTGAACAACAAATCTTATAAATAATTTGTAATGGCAGAGTGGAGGGTGTGATTTCTGGGCTTGGGTCGATGAGGAGATGTGTAGTAGATCGACACAAGTAATACCAGGATTGATAAGAAGAATAAACAAGTTAGAGGCTGATGTTAGAAGTGCAGAGAATACTATGAAGGAGTTGAAGAGTGACAATTGCAAGCTACTCCTTGAATTGAATACTACAAAGAGAAGTGTTGCACAAATACTTGTGGTAGTGATTGGTTGGATTATATGGGTTGTCATACGTGCGGCTTTCTCCTCAGATGAAGATAACTGAACTCTCTACCTCTTATGAAGATAATTGCCTGTTGCAAATGAGATTGTCTAACCTATTGCACCTGAACTCTATTTTGAATTGTACTTTGAGATTGCCTGAAATATGCACTTTGTTGTAAATGTTTATTGGATGTTCCCTATCTAAAATATGCACTTTGAAAAGTAATCTTTTCTCTGAGATTTGTGTTTTGGATGTCACCCATTCTATTGCCAAAGATAGTAACCCATATTGTTAACGGATTTTGTTCTCATTGTTTTCCATGCAGTGTCTCCTTAGTCTATTGTTTTCCATATATTTTCATTCACCGGGTTGTATCTTTTTCATCCATTTCTTGTAGTTTTGCAGGCGGAGGCGAAGATGGTTACGTGAGACTCCATCATTTCGACTCAGATTACCATCACGACATCCCCTTCATACTTTATGTTGTAACTTGTAAATGTATCAGCAGGGTTGTTGTTCACTCTGCGACCGACTTTCAAGCAATATGTGATGTATCTTGGAGAGAATAGCTCTTTTTTTTTGTTATTGATATGTTATATTCTCGATTGATAACTAAATGTTTTGATGCCGTGTTTTCACAATTTAATCCACCATGCAACAAGCATGTATCTGATCTTGGTTCTG
The DNA here is from genome assembly GCA_024364735.1 of Boesenbergia rotunda. Taxonomy (NCBI): domain Eukaryota; kingdom Viridiplantae; phylum Streptophyta; class Magnoliopsida; order Zingiberales; family Zingiberaceae; genus Boesenbergia; species Boesenbergia rotunda. The sequence continues at coordinate 64,603 of JAGFNQ010004647.1, forward strand.
AATTATCATGGAATATGATGGCGTGTTTTTCAATGTTTTTTCATTTGTGTTATATGTTATACATTGATGGTGTGGTTGAGCCTTGCTAGTATGTAGCAGTATAGCTACTTCTTGAATCTACCAAATTAAGATATATAATCCTTCCCCAGCTCTATGAGCGTGTGGTCCGGACAGCACTAGCTTATGCTTATCACTCAATTACTGATGCTAGAAAACAATTTGAAATTATATCGTCCTTTATGAATCCACGTTGGTCCATCCATATAGCTGGTGCATATATTAATTAACCAAACTTTGCAGGGGACAGAATACATGTTTAAGATAGATAATCTTACTTTAAGATGAAGGATTAATCACGAGGTTAACACAATTCAGTACGTAATGACACCGCTGACAGAAGATTGAGTCCAAAAAAGTCTAATTAGGGGAGTCATTTCCACCTTCGATACAAAAGGCAAAAAAACTTCAGTTCTCCATCCTAATTCGATACAACAAAGACAACAGTTCTCCATCCTAATTTGATACAACAAAGACAGCAGTTGTCTTTGCTAAAAAACCACAGCAGTTCAATTCCAGTCCATCTCATTGCAGTCCACCTCATATTTGTTAAAAAACACAGCATATGCCGGAGCTGCAAAGGCAAAAAAAGATAAGCAGTATTATATAGACCTGCAGATAATTTGTTCTTGTTATGAATTCAAATCTTGGGAATATATGGCACCTCTTTTTTCCTTGTCAAACACTTTGAATACTTCCATCAGCTCCTCCTCAGACTCCTTCATTAATGCGTGTGCTTACCTGCAGATACATAACAAATACGAACTGTTGTATTATCTTGCAGAAGCCAAACAATGATAAGAAAAGCCTGAGTAAGCAAAAATGTTGGATAAGCAAAGGAAAATGATATTCATCAAAACAAGACAGATTTCTTGTGATGTACATTCAGTACAATATAAAAGCCTGAGTAAAAAAATGCATTTTCATTGGCCACCTGGAAAATAATTCTACCCACCTTGCTAAGTGTAATTGGACAAAAAGGGTAATCAACCACAGTATATTTAGGTTAAGCAAGAAAGCAATATTGCAAGTCCCAAACAGAGATCAGTATCAACTCAAAACTCTGCTACCTAATTCCAAACAAAAGCCTTGTTGTATTTTATCTTGATGAGGTGCTAGTCCTTTCCGACATCTTACATTGATTTATATATGCAGGAAATCCTAGAAGTTAGCTTGGGGCAATCTGCCACATTTCTATATCTTTATAGGAACCTACAATAAGTTTTGTTCTTAACTATGGCAATGGCTGTTTTTTTAGAGTAATAATGCTTGAAAATCTGGAGATACTTGTTAAAAGTGCCCTATGTTATTAAATGTCCTTTCTATACTCCACATAGCATGCACCAAAGCTGTTTTTCGACTGTTACTCAAGCTTAGTAACACAGTAAAATCCAGATAGAGGAATCTTATGCTGAGCTTACAAACAATAAGCAAATAATAGGAATACATAGTTTTTGAATTTTGAATTTTTGAATCCGAACCTTGTTGGAATATTGCCAGATTGATGATAATTAGATAAATAGAAAAACTAAAATTCATTTTGAAATAAAATAGCTGGTTGCAAAAGGCTTCTTTCTGTTTCCAACCAACTTCTGCAGAAATGGTTTGAGAAAAGGGAAGAGAAATATTTCTCTTCCTCCTTTCTCTCTTCTTCCATTTTGTCCCTAGGGAACAGAGAAACAATTCTCTTCCTCATTGTTCACTACGCCTACATTTTTTCTTGCTTTCTTCCCTTGAAACCACTGTCTAAACTGATTGGAAATTGAAATTTGAAACTGATGATATGATGGATAATTTTTGTGATACAGCCCTTTTCCTAGAGAAATGAACATAAATACTTAAATACTTAAAAGGAATTCTCATAGATAGTCAATAAAAATGGTTGGAACAAAAATCTGATCAAAATTATCAAATTTCTTGATTTTATTACACAGATGCAGGAATAACCCTGCTTTATGTGACATTGTAACATGATGGTTAATAAAGAAACATGTAGAACTTCAATGGGTCAACCACGAAGTCTTTGATTTTTTATGATGTTTTTCTTGAGCTGTATTCCCGATGCAATTCAAATTCTTGAGTTCACTTTTGTATTCATTCTCTTTAGATTAATACGAGTCCTAACAGTCTTTGTTGGTTTCATCAATAGGAATCTTGTCCATCCATCAAAAATATCCTTCTTCTTGATTCTGAGGGAAAACGAGTAGCTGTCAAGTATTATACAGATTGATTGTTTTATCTTCTAGGTCCAAGGTTTGGTTAAGAATTATGCGCTATCTACAGAAAGGACACTGATCTCAGCCAGAGAGCTTATGAATTACTGAAAGAAATAGAGTTGACAAGTAGCACCAGAACTTATGTTAATGAATGTTAAGATTAGCTATAAAACACGTGTAAACTATCAGTAGCAAAACAACTTAAAGGGAAAAGTTAGGAGCAAGCTACAGTAACAGAAATGAAAAGGAAGACAGGACAGTCATCCTTATTGTAAAAGAAATGATACAACCACAACAGTTATTGTAATTGTCAACCACAGCACTTACATTTTGACTACTCTGAGTACTCGGGTAAGTGATCGTATTTGTATGTCCGAAATTTGATAATTCTTCTTGCTCTTTACCGCTACCTCTCATAACCTGTCGACAAAGATTTTACGTTCAATATTAACAAACAACATAAAAATAAAATGCATTGGAAAACCAAAATATAAAAACAAGATATAATCACATACAACCTTAGCTTGATTTCTATTCTTTGCCGCCACCTTTTTCACAATTTGCTCAAGTTTGGATTGCTTTCGTTTGGTTGGTGGACGTCCACGAGATCTTACCTTAAGTGGAGAGTGAAACTTCTTGATCTCACTATTTGATTCCCCATGTATCGTGTTACTATCGTGATCACCATCTAACGAATCGATAATGTTAATATCCAAAAGTCTTTGTTTTGCTTCATTCAAAATCCCCATTAAAACACAAAACCTCTCATGATTTCTAGACCCAAGCTGATGCACTTCTTGTAACAAGGGTTGAAGATTATTATATCTTTGTCTTTCTTCCTCATGATAACAAAAATCATCATAAATATTGGTGATGCCTTGATACCGACGTTTAATGTCTTTGCGCCATCGTTCCAAAATATACTTTTCAAGTACTCTAGTGACATTTCTTTTGAAAAGAACAGAAACCAAATGTCTACACAAAATGCCTCGAAACTCAAAGAGACGACACAAACACTTCATCTCACAGTCTACCTCATTATAGAGTACTAAAAATGGCACATCTATTGGAGTTGCTCCCTCTTTTCCCAATACAGTTTCCACCACTTCATATAAGATAGTTGACCCTTCTTGCTTTACAAACGAAGTGTTACAAAACATCAAACCCCTGATTTCATCCTGAAATAACTTGAATATCTTATTAGTATAGACACTTTGAAATTGCTTTTCAATGGGATGACCACTAATGACTGGAATAATTGAATTGAAAGATGCAAAATCAGAATTATTTTCTTTTTCAATCTTACTTTTCAAAGCACTGTCATATTGTTCAACAAACTGTTTCAATGTTGTTTTTGAATGAACATAATCATCAAAAAAGGCATTCATACTCTCACTTCTTTGACTTGTAGACATCCCTGCCCAAAATCTATCTTTCACATACACAGGCATCCACTTATGACGACAATCCCATAAAGAACTCAACCATTCATTATTCTCCAAATTAAAATCTTCAATCAATTTTTTCCAATTGCTATCACATTCTTCAGAAGATAAAGAATTATAAACAATATTCTTCAAATTTTTCTTTATCAACTTATAGTTGACATGACTACCAAACTTAGCTGGAATTTTTTTCATAATATGCCAAAGACATAAGCGATGATGAGAGTCTGGAAATACCTCAAGAATTGCAATTTCCATAGCTTTGCACTGATCCGTAATAATACCTCGTGGAGCTCGACCTCTCATGCATGCCAACCATGATTTGAATAACCAAATGAAAGTTTCAGAATCTTCTCTGGATATCAAGCCACAACCAAGTAATACTGATTCACCATGATGATTTACTCCAACAAATGGAGCAAACGGCATATCATAACTATTGGTCAAATATGTAGTATCAAATGTTATGACATCAGAAAAATACTCATATGAAGCCCTACATCTTGCATCAGCCCAAAATATATTTCTTATGCGACAATCTTCATCTACATCAATGGTATAAAAGAAATTCGAATTTCTAGTTTGCATACGACAAAAGTAATTATTCAATGCTTCTGCATCACCATGCCCAAGTCTTAATTTACGTGCTTCAACCACATAATTTCTGCACTTTCTCTCATCAAATAATACATTTTCATATCCACCAGCTTCAACAACAAATGATTGAAAACTTTTACTCAAAGTAATTCCAGCTTGATCATTCAACTCTAATTTCCTCTTAGTTTGGGAATCTAACACTTTATTGCATCTAAAATGTCTTGATTTCCTTGGACTTAACTCATGATTGTGTTCAAGGTGAATACTAGTAATGAGAAATAACCCATCATTCTGAACTGTAATATTTATCCGTGCATTGCAATTGGTTTTGCTACAAGGTCTAGGATAAAAGGAATTTTTACCTTTAGGAACACTCTTACCATTTTTAGAACATCCAAATGAAATATACTTTTGTTCACCATTGTCTCCTTTTTTGGAACGCATTTTTGAAATACCAAAACCAAGACCTTGGGCATACGTTTTGTAAAAAACACGAGCTTCCTCCTCAGATAAAAATTGCATCCCAACTTGTGGAGCCTCCAGTTGCTGCAAGCTTGATGAATCACCCAACACTTGCAGTTCATCAATATCATTCAGTGGGGCACATGATTCAATAATTTCTTCCTCCATGACCGTTTGAACAGTTCTAACAATTAAAAACAATATCATATAATGGTAATGGAAGCAGTAACAACTCAATTGGAGGCTTAAAACGAACTGAGACTTACCAAATTTTACTGTTGAAGCGTTGTAGTATCAGACCTGGGTCCAAATTACTGCTTCTAAGATGCAGAATCTGTATAAAGGCGAAAACTTCATATGTATGAGAATAGTTGAGCTCAAAGTAATAAATCAGTGACATCAGTGACATATGAAGTGTACAAGGCATCAAAAAGAAACTAAGTTTTTCTAGAGTACTGCTGCCGAAATGGAGATAATGCAACTTAAGGAGAATGCAAGTAAATTTTGAAATGGAGATAAAGTGGATTAAGGAGAATGGAAGTAAATTTCGAAATTGAGATAATGCAACAAAACTTAAGGGGAATGGAATTAATTTCGAAATGGAGATAATGCAACAAAACTTAAGGAGAATCGATGTAAATTTCAAAATGGAGATAATGCAACAAAACTTAAGGAGAATGGAGATAATGCAACACAGCTTAAGGAGAAGGACAAACCTTCGTTGCCTCGTCGCAAGAAGAAAGGGAGGAGATCTGGGTCTCCAAGGCGTCGGCCAGCCTCGCCGCAAGAAGAAAGGGAGGAGATCTGGGTCTCCAAGGCGTCGGCAGCCTCGCCGCAAGAAGAAAGCTAGGGCGTCGGGTGAGGAAGGGAGGAAGCAGAGGATGACCGACGCGACCTTGCAGCAAGTCACGTGAGCTAGGGCGTCGGGGCTGTTTCTCCAAGGCGGACGTGACTCCGACGAACACTCGCAGCAAGTCGTGTGAGTGAGACAGATGAAGCTGGGCCTTCGGAGGGAGGGAGGGAGGACGACGCTGAGCCGGGCCGAAGGAGGGAGGGAGGAAGATGAAGCTCGGGATTTAGGGTTGGCCGGAGGAGGGGGGGAGGAAGAAGAAGACGATGGGGATCTAGGGTTCGGGAAGTTTTCGCTGAAGTTGGGAATGAGGGGGAAATGTTTTCGCAGGGGAGATGTATTGAGGGGGGAACGAGGGTTTTCGCGTGAGCCGAATGCTCGGTCACCGCTCAGCGCCCACGCGGCGTGAACGAGGGGACTTGCCACGTCCTTGCCACGTCCTTCACGCGCCATTCACGTTCCCTCGTTCACGTTCTCTATCATTTTTCTTATCAAAAATATCATATTGCTATGTGATGATTTTTGCAAGTTGATACTTTTATCACAAATAACTAATCTAAAGATGTATATTCTCAAACAGTTTGTCTTCATGTACTTTTAGCCACCAAGTTATAAGATTGTACTATTATCTACCTCAATTTAGCATTACCAGAAGGATGGGTTGGGATGATCTTTACTTGCTTCTTATGCATCCAACAAATTATTTATTTCCTAGTTTCATCCCTGGGAAAAGAATCCCTAACCTCCCCTCCATTTGCTTAGGCAGTAGCAGAGAAAGAGAGAACTTGAGAAAATTTTCCTAGCTTTTAAGATATTTCTTCTGCTCAAATTGAGCAAAAAGAAATGCTATTATCAATTCTTAATTGGTCAAAATTTCACTTGATTTTTCTGAAAACTATTAATTTAAACAATTTTTATATTTTAAATTTTAACATTGCATCCCTTTTTTTCCTTTCAAGGAATTTTAGATTACGAAAAGTTTTTTGTACCCCTTCCAAAATTTTTCCCCTTGCTAGTTCTTTTGCCCAGAAGAAACTGAATCAAAACGTTGCACAATTGGGCCAAATGAGTCTTTCTTTGCAAAGAGTAGATTGGTTTCATGTATCTTTCTTTCTTTAGTTTGTATTATTAGGTTCCACCATAACTTATTCTTCAACTAGATTGTGCTTCAAAGAGCATTACCATCTGCATTAGTCACTATCAAATTATGACAACATACAAGCTTCTAAGTTCACAGGAACGCATACAAGCTTCTAGGTTGGACCATTGGGCCATTCAAGGCATGCTAATTTGGGTAATAGAGGAAGATTGGTTCAAACTAGTTTGGTCACTGGTTGAGCAAATTGGGTTGGGTAGATCAGTTGAGCTAGGCTATACAGATGTTATGAGCTGAATGAGCCAAACAAAATATATATTATGAATGACTAAAGAAGGTTGCTTGAGCTAGTCAAAACATGTTGTTCGTGGCAAGCTGGTTGCTTGAGCTAGGTAGAATAGTCAAGTGATCAGGCTCAACGATGCGAGCTTGATGAGCCAGACAAATTATTTCCTATAGTATTCTTTCAAATTATGAAAACTATTACAGCTCGTTTTAGTTTTAATATTCTTTCAAACCAAACATAGCAATTCAAATGAAACCTCTAATCCATTCTATAAGCCAAAAGGAGGGGGTCGTGCCCCCACTTTAAACTCATGGAATAAGTAAAATAACGTTAAAAGTAGTAGTATTTCAATTTCGCTGGCGAGCCGGCTCCCACTTATCCTACACCTCTCAAGTCATTTCACAAAGTCGGACTAGAGTCAAGCTCAACAGGGTCTTCTTTCCCCGTTGATTCTCCCAAGCCCGTTCGAATCCTGTCAACCACGTTTTGTCTCTGACCTTTATCCCAACTGGTAAGCTTGGCAGCCTCTGTTCTCGAGGTCTTGGGTTCAATTTCTCTTAGCAACAATTTAATCTTTCTTTTGCCCCCGGGGCTATGGTGCAGCGGTAGGGTAACTAGTCGTTAACCCAGGCATCCGCGGTTCGATCCCTAGTTACGACACATTTTGCAGGAATTTTTCCTCCAAATGGGGCGCGAGCCCTGGGACGCTGGGCTTTTAGACTGCCCACCGCGAGCGCTTCCCGATTTACCCTGGTGACCGGTGGGAAACTTCCGTGGGGCCGGGCTGATCACCTCAGGTTCAATTTGTCTATTACCTGGTTCATGATTATTTTTTTTATAAGCCAAACTAAGGAATAATTGTTTCTATTCTGTTTATTTTCTCAAATTGACCATAAATTTGATGATCTTTTCTGCTTTCCTTGAGCACTACTTTCTACATTTTTGAAAATCTAATTGCCCCGATGACTGCCAATCTTATATGATATTCATGTTATTCCAAATAGTTTCTTACAGTGAATTGCTACTCTGCAGCACTTCTGGCTGCCAACACGGAGAAGATTGTCGTTATCTTCACTATTTTCCCGGCGGCCTTCAGGCGGCGCGACGGATGGCTGGCCTAAAGTTACGTATGTGCAATAAATACAACACGGCGGAAGGCTGCAAGTATGGGGAGAGATGTCACTTCGCCCACGGTCAACAAGAGCTTTACAATCCAGTCGTATCATCCAGCTACCATTCTGAGATTGCGGCGGCACCTCCATATGGGGGAGTTTGGATCAAACTGCCACGCCATCCTGAAGATCGAACCGCCACCTTTTGGATAAGTGTCGATGCATCCATGGTGCGCCTCGTCATGGGTAAGGATGGAGCCAATACCACGATCATATGCAACCAGACAGGAGCAAGGCTATCAATATGGAAGCATGAGACGGATCCGAGCCTCAAAAACATCCAGTTGAAGGGAACTCATGACCAGATCAACGAAGCTAGTCGGATGGTAAGAGATCTCATCCAGAACGTCGCTGCCGGCGTCAAGAATCCCACTCCTGCAGATAGGGGCAAATTTAAGACCAGACTTTGTGATCATTTTAGGATTACGGGGTCTTGCAGGTATGGCGATATTTGTCATTTCGCTCACGGGGAGAGCGAGCTGCGAAGGGGTCCTTCGTGACAGTGCCGAGTAATGAGTAGCTTCGACTAGTGTCTGCAATTTTGAGGAGCTGCGAGGAGATTGAAACCATTTTAGAGGCTTAGTGTCCATACAATCGGCAACGTTTTAGGGGACTCGTAAAACTTAATGTAAATTGGCATTGTTACTGTGATCGAGTTCAAGAATTAGCAAGGGAGGATTCGTGAACTCTGGTTGACTGTCTTTTTTTTTTTTTTTGGGTAATCTTACTGAGTGATCCCGGCCTAGTTCACAGATGGCTCGGTCGGTCAACCTGGTGCCATGTCAGGGTAGGAAAGAGATAGAGGTCCCTAAGGGCCCAGTGAATCATGGAGCCCGCGTAGGCGATCGAGCCGATAGAATCAGGTCTGGCCTAACCTGCTCAAAGACATCGAGGGGCCGATCCTAACTCGAATGCGCACGATGTTAATGGAGGCCCAAAGGAAGGGTTGAGGAAGGCCCGACATGAAGAGTTTCCGACCTGGGTAATCCTCGAACCCCCCAGCCGCCCGACCAGGATTGGATCGGGCGAAACGATCCCGCCCGAGTGCCCCTTGACTCGAGCGTTCTCTACCTCAACCACTCAATCGTGTTATCCGGGAGTAGACGGATTGATTGCTGCATAGTCTGATATCACTCGAGTCATTCAGTCGGGAAATTGTCTCGGGATCCGCCCTTCCTTCAACCATACCCACTCTCTGACAACACACTAGCAGAAGGTGGTACGGGGTCAGCGTGAAGCTGACACATTTCAGGTCCAACTCGCGGGTATCTAGCTGACGTCGTGATTCCCCTACCATCCCGTACCACGACCACCTGTGTTTGTGTCAGGCCAAGTGGCACCTGGCGACGTACGTCGGCGAGCCGGTAGTGCCCCTTGCTTTATTTGGGCATACGCCGCCTCACCCTGCCACCGATGGTCACGCCCTACCCTGCTCTCGCATACAGCATGGAGTGGCAGGGCGGGCAGAAGCTGTCGACTCCCTCGGCCATATAAGCCTCTCCGCTCCCCGTCACCTAGGTACACGCGTAATAGTGTTTTTCTACTGTTCTATTGCTTTTGCTTTTGATTAGAGAATGACAGTATGATAAAATAGGAATCAATTTTTAGAAAAATAATAGGGAGAGTGAAAATGAGAGAGTGAAAGGCAAAGTGAATGACGTGACACTTTGCATGTAGCGATCTTCGACGGGTTCATCGTGCCCCCAGGGTATAGTGTCCATACAATCGGCAACGTTTTAGGGAACTCGTAAAATTTAATGTAAATTGGCATTGTTAGTGTGATCGAGTTTAAGAATTAGCAAGGGAGGATTCGTGAACTCTGGTTGACTGTCTTTTTTTTTTTTGGGTAATCTTACTGAGTGATCCCGGCCTAGTTCACAAATGGCTCGGTCTGTCACGCCCCGAGACCCAGGAGCCGCTGATCCAATATAAAATCGGTCAGCACCTGCCCTGTCCGGCGGACAATTTACACATACACACAACAACTATAACAACACCACGCAGTTTATATTTGGCCTCAGGCCTCCAAAATAGATAAACACAACATAAAACACAAGACAACTAAGTAGATCATACCTGACTGCGGACCGGTCCGACTTATGACGAAACAACAAATACAACAACCCCTTAGGGCTCACGACACATACGACATATACATATCGCCTAAAGAATTATAAAACAACACACTATAAAGTACAAAACGAAACCATGTCGTCGCGATGGGTAGGGACTGGCTGCTGGGCTCTTCTGGCGACTCCAAGTATCTCAACCTGAAATAAAAACATATATGGCAACGGGGTGAGTCCATAACTCAGCGAATACCCAACAGATATGCGTAGAAAGTTATAATAACAATAGGAGTCTACGCTGATACAGTCTCATATGAACAATATGAAAGGGTATACTGAAGATACTGAATCAAGATACATACCAGAATCCATCTAACCTGAAAAGAGGGTAATAAGTACCAAGGGAACATCAATAGACATATAATCTCAGATAACAAGTCTCCAGAATATGCATGTCAAACAAGTACAGAAATCAAGTGCAGCAAACAATGCACAATGCAAAATATGCACATGGTGCAATGCCATGGTCACCCCCTAACTCTAGTCAAGTCACCGAGACAGGCGATACTGTGTCGGCCGAGTGGGTAGAGCTGTGACACTGTCCGCACTCTGCCATCACTGCTCCTGAGTGACCGAGAGGACAGGATGCTGGTGGAGCTATCGCTCCGCCCCATGTATATATGGGGGAGATATCTCTCTCATCTTCTCTGGTCTATGGGTAGAGAAGGGATCCCTGCTTGCTACCACGCTCCGAAACCACTACCCCTGAGCGGACGAGCGGAGCAATACAGAGCAAATGCACACACCCAGCGGTATCCACTAACCCATGAGTGGCCGTGTGTGCATATCATGTGCCGGAAGACGATTAGGCTCAACCACAAGGGAGTCGCTGATCGCCGGCATGCAACAATGCAAGGATGGTGTATGATGGATACACATACCTCCCTCCCCAAGTCCTCAGTATACTAAGTCTCAGTCTGAAATCCTATAACAGGAAATACAGGTAACCTACAAGGTATATTGGCCGAAATCTACAGATCTCTCAATGTCAAACGCAAGAGATACCTCACGATATCTAAGTATACATATAGATATGACAATACTTGAGACTGTATAGAACTAACTGCATAATAACTCAGGGATAACCAACAAATATCCAAGACAGGCATAATAACTCAGGGATAACTAACAAGTATCCAAGACAGACATAATAACTCAGGGATAACTAACAAGTATCCAGAACAGGCATAATAACTCAGGGATAACTAATAAGTATCCAGAACATGAATAATAACTCAGGGATAACTAATAAGTATCCAGAACATGAATAATAACTCAGGGATAACTAACAAGTATCCAGAACATGAATAATAACTCAGGGATAACTAACAAGTATTCAGGACAGGCATACTAACTCAGGGATAACTAACAAGTATCCATGACAGGCATAATAACATCAGGGATAACTAACAAGTATCCAGAACAGGCATAAGAAGCAAGGATAGCGTAAAATCTTACTGCTATCTATAACAGTCTATGCATAACAATATGACAATATCATAAAAGATAAGTCAAAGGGTACCCGCCTCGATCGTAAGATGCTCGTATCCGAAAGAACCTTCCGTCCGATAATCAGTAACGATAGCCAAATCAACGTCCTGTATATCAAAGGCATAATGTTTAACTACAATAATATATATTTATAGCTAAACGAGTTATCTCAATTAATTAGGATCGTCCTAATTATTCCGTTTCATTTAATTAATACTAATTAAATGATTAGCTCTTAATTGCCCCAATCTACCAAGATTAAATTCAAGTTAGGTTTCCAAACCCAAATTATCAAGTTTAGGTTATTAGATTTAAATCTCAAATTAATCCTAATCCATAACCTAACCAACAGCTCACCCAACACATTATGGTGACTCGTGATCTCAATGGTTCTAATTCTAGAACATCACCCTTCAAATTGGAAAAACGATGTCAACTCACGGTAAGGACTAATAAACTTAAGCTAGACATCTTCCAATGTCATAACATACTCAAACAAGACTCACGGTTGTAGAAGCAACACCATAGAACTCAATCTCTAAAACCCATGATCAGACACGCAACATCACCAAGAACAATAAGAAAACCAACACCTCATGAAAAGATAACATATTGCTCTTACACCCATTGATTCCTCCACAATAGCCTACTTCTATCAAAATCTAGAACATCACAAACTGAATCCGAACTAGAATAGAGTTGTGGTTCCCAAAAATAGAACAATAACAAGATTACAAACCTAAAACAGATTCAGTACATATTCAATCCAAGATCAAGAACACAAACACACCCACATCAACACTTCACGGTATCAAATTGGCACAACCTACTGCTCGTTTAGTCAAGAATATCATCAATCTAATGAAGCTCACAACATCATGACAACAAATCAACAAGGTGAAATTATAGCAAATCCAAAAGAAAACTCGATTCAAACCTCAACCGAGATTAGGTTCTAAACTAGAGGAGGACACACAAAACTTCCAATTCCAAATTTAGAGTAAGTTCTCCTTAAAAATTCCTCATGTGATACTCACCAATGGCAGCAAAACAATAATCAGAATCTCTATGAATCCACTACAAATTCTACTGATCAGAAAAACCCAAATCGAGAACAGATTATCACTCTAGAACCAATCCATTCCAAAAATTGATACTGAAACAAATTAAATCTTACCTGGGTTGATGTCGTGCGCCACATCTTGCTCGGATTTGGGAGACAACCACAGATCGATAATCACGGCAACGATCTCCTCCCCAAATCAACCCTTGATGACCAAGGCCAAGCCGTCGTGTGGAGAAGGCAACCCTTGAATGGTGGCTGGCCGGATCAGGGAAGAAGAAGAGGTGGCGGGTCATGGCTGAAATCTGGAGCCAATCAGAATGACATAGTGCTAGGGCACGCCTGAGAAGGGACACGGTAATGCCTCATGCTCATGCCCAATGCTAGAGCGAGAGGTGAGGGTCGCCGGAGCTTGACTGCGCGTGATTGATGCCGTCGGCGTCATGATCTGGCGAGCGTGGAGAGAAAGCTTCATGAGAGAGGTAGAGAAAAGCTTGAGATCGGCATCGGGCTAAGGTTCGCGATGAGGAGAAGAAGAAGGGAGTCGGCTGCGCGTGTTGGCTGCTGGCGAAGGCAGAGGAAAAGAAACGCAGCAACTTTGGCGACTGGGCTAGGGCACGAGGTTATAATAAAGGGAGGGGGTCTTTTGTAGAAAAGCCCCTCATTTTTCTCCATTTGACACTAACCCTTATGATTTTTGATTTTTAACATTTAACTCCCCTAATTTGCTTTACTAGCTCTTAAGCCCTCAAAATATATAATTTTATTCCACCTAACTCCCCGAAACATCGCCTAAGGGGTCGGAAACCCTAGACTCAATCTGGAAAAATCCCGAAAAAATTTTCTGGTCCGGATTTTCAAATTGCCATATTTTACACGGTCGGTCAACCTGGTGCCATGTCAGGGCAGGAAAGAGATAGAGGTCCCTGAGGGCCCAGTGAATCATGGAGCCCGCGTAGGCGATCGAGCCGATAGAATCGGGTCTGGCCTAACCTGCTCAAAGACATCGAGGGGCCGATCCTAACTCGAATGCGCACGATGTTAATGGAGGCCCAAAGGAAGGGTTGAGGAAGGCCCGACATGAAGAGTTTCCGACCTGGGTAATCCTCGAACCCCCCAGCCGCCCGACCAGGATTGGATCGGGCGAACCGATCCCGCCCGAGTGCCCCTTGACTCGAGCGTTCTCTACCTCAACCACTCAATCGTGTTATCCGGGAGTAGACGGATTGATTGCTGCATAGTCTGATATCACTCGAGTCATTCAGTCGGGAAATTGTCTCGGGATCCGCACTTCCTTCAACCATACCCACTCTCTGACAACACACTAGCAGAAGGTGGTACGGGGTCAGCGTGAAGCTGACAAATTTCAGGTCCAACTCGCGGGTATCTCGCTGACGTCGTGATTCCCCTACCATCCCGTACCACGACCACCTGCGTTTGTGTCAGGCCAAGTGGCACCTGGCGACGTACGTCGGCGAGCCGGTAGTGCCCCTTGCTTTATTTGGGCATACGCCGCCTCACCCTGCCACCGATGGTCACGCCCTACCCTGCTCTCGCCTACGGCATTGAGTGGCAGGGCGGGCAGAAGCTGTCGACTCCCTCGGCTATATAAGCCTCTCCGCTCCCCGTCACCTAGGTACACGCGTAATAGTGTTTTTCTACTGTTCTATTGCTTTTGCTTTTGATTAGAGAATGACAGTATGATAAAATAGGAATCAATTTTTAGAAAAATAATAAGGAGAGTGAAAATGAGAGAGTGAAAGGCAAAGTGAATGACGTGACACTTTGCATGTAGCGATCTTCGACGGGTTCATCGTGCCCCCAGGGTATAGTTTGATTCGGTACGGTGACCAAAGGCCGCCGATGGTGTCCAAGCGATAATCGGATGTGTACATGTAAAGTATCACATCATTTATTCTTCTTTCATTCTCCCATTTTCACTCTCCCTATTATTGCTCTTAGAAAAAAAATTTCTTTTCACCTATTAATTACTTGATGATTAGTTTCATGATTTATCTTTTTTTATAATCTGAGAGCAAACGATAAAAAATATTTGAAATGCGCATAATTATTTTTTATCATAATAGTTATTTTTTATTAATAGAATAATTATTAGAGTTGGAAGTTACGGTATGATCAATATAATTGTGAAAAAAAATTATAATACAGAATAAAATTATAAATAATAAATTTGTATGAAGGTAAGTCTTTATTAATTTGGGAAAAAATAAATACTCTCAAATATTTTTTTTTAAAAAATAATCAAAAAACATTTCATTTATCTGGAAAATATTCATTCATTCAGTACGGATAGGAAAAATTATCCTAAACTCTTTATATGTAAATTTAATTTTCTCCTTAGTCCCTACGTCAACAAAATTCATTTTCACTCCCTACATATAATGTTTCATGTGTTTCAACTACAAATTTACCGAATTACCCCTCAAAATTTTTTAGGTACAAAAAATCTGAAATCAAGTATAATTCTTTCTAAATTTGACATCATTTAACTAAAATTCAGTATATTTTCTATCAAATAGAGTATGACCTAATCAATTCATCCTAAGCTAATCAATTGGTATGAATTCTTAATCAATTGGTCCGTTGGAAAAAGAATTGTGCTCAATTTGATAGAACGTATACTAAATTCTAATTGAAATATGCTGAATTTAGGAAGAATTATACTTATTTTTGAATTTTTTATACGTATAAAAAGTGTGGTACTTAATTTGATAGAAAATATACTAGATTTTAATTATATGATACTGATTTTAAGAGGAACTATATCTCATTTTGGACATTTTGTACATAAAAATAATAAAGACAATTAGGTATGAACTCCTAATCAATTGGTCCGGTAGAAAAAGAATTGTGCTCAATTTGATAGAACATATACTAAATTCTAATTGAAATATACTGAACTTAGGAAAAATTATATTTCTTCTTAGACTTTTTATACGTATAAAAAGTGTGGTACTTAATTTGATAGAAAATATACTAGATTTTAATTATATGATACTGAATTTAGGAGGAACTATACCTCATTTTGGATATCTTTGTACTTAAAAATAATAAGGACAATTAAATATGAACTCCTAATCAATTGGTCCAGAGGAAAAAGAATTGTGCTCAATTTGATAGAACATATACTAAATTCTAATTGAAATATAATGAATTTAGGAAGAATTATATTTCTTCCTAAACTTTTTATACGTATAAAAAATGTGGTACTTAATTTGATAGAAAATATACTATATTTTAATTATATGATACTGAATTTTTAAGGAACTATACCTCATTATGGACTTTTTGTACCTAAAAATAATAAGGACAATTAGGTAAAGCAATATTTATTAGGGAGCTGAAGCAAATGAAGTATTGCATGTAGGGAGTGAAAATGAATTTTTTCTAACATAGAGACAGAGAATAAAATTTAAGATTCAATTGAGGATTAATTTAAAGATAATTTACAGTTACCATAGGGAAATATATTTAAGATACATTTAAATTTATATTGTATACAAACTATCTAATAATTAAAAATGAAAAAGAATGTTAAATTACGAAGTCAAAGCAAGCGATCGTGCTGAACCAGGGTTAATTTTCCGGTTCTGCTGAAATCGTAGGAAATAGATATGGTGCTTTTGGGGATAACAACCTGAACCGGACACAGGAGTCGATTGGGTCGGCCAATTTCACGGTTCTTTGAAATTATTGCGGTGCACGTGACGCACCCATGCACGTGACCTATTTACCTCACGTGATTTCACCTGTTTTTTTTGAAATCTGAATTTTGATAGTCCGAGCTTGTAGTATAAATACCAGCTCTGTACCGGCCTCTCCTCCGCTCTCACCGACGCGGCCCCTCTCTCTCGCTGTTGCTCCGCCGTCCTGCTCCTCCACAAGGCCTAGCTAGGGTTTCCAACGATTCTTTCGTCGCCTCCTGCCTTTGATCCAGATCCGGTCGTCGCCGCCATGGATGCGGCTAGCAAGAGAGAGAGGCCGGATTCCGCCGACGTAAATGCTGTTGATTCGAAGCGGAGAAAAGGTGAACAATCTTTGCGTTCGTTCCTTCCATATATTTGTTTACTCGCAGCGAAATGGTTAATAGATCGCATTTGGCGATGCCCTTTCTTTTCTTTGAGTTCCGTCATCTAGGTTTCGTTTCACTCAATCCGTGTTTGCGTCGTCGAGGTTAGTCATATGATTAGGCAATCTGGCTCGGATTAGCTGTGCAAAGGCATTTTCCCCCTCTTTCGATCTTAAATTACACGCTTGTTTCATCTAGGCGTCTCTCATCTGTTGTCTCTCGCAGCTCCAAATTAACGCCCGTCTTTAGGGTTTTTTCCCCCGTGAAGTTCAATGACGTTTCTTTTTGGTCAGTTGAGAAATCGACAAACCGTCCAATTGGTACTTCTTGATAAAGTTCTAATTACATTCTTGCCATTTGATCGAATATGCACTTCTATTCTTGAATGTTTTTCCTCAAAATTTGGTTGTTAAAAGTTGATTTGAATTTTTTGGGTTAGGATGGCAGCTAGAAGATTATTTTCACACTGTTTTTGTTCTTGAATGCTAATTCATAAATTGGTTGCTTTATTATGTTGAGTATTGTGTAGCAATTTTGAAGATTTAGCCTCACTATTGTACTATTGATGTCACTTGGGTGACTTCCATTGATGATGATAGTCAGGGATTGATACAGTAACAAAACTTGCTTCGTGAATTTGATAGCTTAAATCTTAGCTGTAGATTCTTAATGTAGACACGGTCAAACTTGTATTTAAAGTTTGATAATTCAAAATCTAGTATATATCTGCTTATGAATTATTTTGTTATATTTCTCCATTTTCCCCTGCTAGTGTTTTCCCCCTTTCTACTAGTTTTCAATAAGAAAGGCATCATGGTTGATGAGTAATGAGCAATCAAGAGTAGATATTCAGAACTTAACCAAGGAGACATAATTAATGTTATACAGAAACGGACCCTTTCCAACCTGTTATAAGAAGGCAAGCAAAGCCATGCACTGGGTTTTTCAGGTTCAAATCTTAACTTTTTCAAAATAAACATAATTTAGCAACTCTGTTTTTGCAACTTTATATGACAATGGATGTAAAACTTTCTTATTGTTTTTTGATTTTTTTTTAATGCTATTCCATTAGCCACACCTAATATTGTGATACAGGATTATGTGCCCTAAGAAACTGAATAGAAGAAAATGGAATTCATGAGAATATTTTGATCATCTAAATTTTGAAGCAATGTAGATTCTTATTGCAACCAATAAGCAAGTCATTTACATAATTACTAGTCCCCATGAGCATTGCCGAGTTGGTACTCGGGTGTTAGGTAGATTATCACAATTACGTGATTGCTTTTCATAATATTTTCTATTTCTGTAATATTGATACACTTTGCAGAATTGTGCAAGATGAATCTGGCCCACAGGGGTGTGGTTTGAGAAGCTATTCTAATCTTTCTTTGCAAAGGGTAGATTGGTTTCATGTGTCTTGCTTTCTTTAGTTAGTTTCTTATTAGGTTCCACCAATACTTATTCTCCAATTAGATTTTGCTTCAAAGAGCATTATCATCTGTATTAGTCACTATCAACTTATGAAAACATACAAGCTTCAAGTTCAAAGGAACGCAGACAAGCTTCCGGGTTGGACCATTGGGCAAGCCATTCAAGGCATGCTAATTTGGGTGGTCGAGGTAGATTGGTTCAAACTAGTTTGGTCACTGGTGGAGCAAGTTGGGTTGAGTAGATCAGTTTAGCTAGGCTTTACAGATGTTATGAGTTGAATGAGCCAAACAAAATATATATTGTGAATGACTAAAGAAGGTTGGATAAACCAGTCTAGCCAGGTGATGGGCAAGCCAATTTGGTGAGTTAGTCAAAACATGACGTTGGTGGCAAGCTGGCTGATTGAGCTCGGTAGAATAGTCGAGTCAGGCTCATCAATGCGAGCTTGATGAGCCAAACAAATACTATTACTTGATTAGTTTTAGTATTCTTTCAACCCAAACATAGTACTTCAAATGAGCTTTTTGCTTTCCTTGAGCACTACTTTCTACATTTGAAAATCTATTTGCCGCAATGCTGGATCATGAGTCGGATCTAATTTCCTTGAGCACTAGTTTCTTACACTGAATTGCTACTTTGCAGCACTTCTGGTTGTCCATTCGGAGAAGATTGTCGTTTTCTTCACAATGTTCCTGGCGGCCTTCAGGCAGTGCAACAGATGGCTGCCCAAAGCAAGCCTCCATTCTACCCTGCCCTTAAGTTTCGTGTATGCAATAAATACAACACGGCTGAAGGCTGCAAGTTTGGGGAGAGATGTCACTTCGCCCACGGTCAACAAGAGCTTTGCAAGCCAGTTGGGGTCCACCGGACCTCAAAGATGAGGGTCGATGCATCCATTTTGGGCCTCGTCATCGGTGAGGGCGGAGTCAACCCCCAGAACATATGCAATCTCACAGGAGCAACGCTATCAATACAGGCCCATGAGTCGGATCTGAACCTCAAATACATCGAGTTGGATGGAACTTATGACCAGATCAAGCCGGCTAGTGCGATGGTAAGAGAACTCATCCACAACATCACAGCCAGGAGCAAATTGAAGACCAAACTTTGTGTAAATTTTAGGATCAAGGGTTTCTGCAACTATGGCGATCGTTGTCATTTCGCTCACGGGGAGAGCGAGCTGCAAAAGGGTCCTTCATGACATTGCCGAGGAATGAGTTTCGACTATCGTCTGCAAGTTTGAGCAGGCAGAGTGTCCATACATTCAGAAACGTTTTAGGGAACTCGTAAATCTTAGTGTGAATTGGCACTGATTACTGTGAACGAGTTCAAGAATTAGCGAGGAAGATTCGTGAACTCTGGTTAACTGTCTGTTTTTTTTTAATATTGTGATCGTGTAATATCTTTGATTTTCTTTTCATAAAAATTCGTGTAGGATTCTTTTAATCCATACTGAGAAATGAGTAGAATATCAAAATCATGGAATCATGATTCATTAATTATCATGGTACTTGTTTTCATGAAATACTAGAGTTTTCATGAAATACTAAAGTTAGAGAGTGACAAATTTATTATAATAATGTAAGGATTAATTCTAGATAGGAGAAAAAAATTCTCCTATTTCTTAATTACTTCATGTTATAAATTGATCTCATACGTTTTCTCCTTATAATTTAGGGACGAGTTAGATATTTTTTATTATAATTGATTCGGAAATTAACCGGGATGATGATAATTGTCGGTGATGTGATAGGTACACTGAGCAAGGAAAATGACCTGAGAATACAACTTCGAAGAGCGTTAATAGTGTCAGAAAGTGTTCCGACAACTCACTCAGACGCTCAAGTTAGTATAGGATCGAAAAAGAGAGAAAGTAGTATATTATTAGAGTGAGAGAATCCAAACCTCTTTCTATGCCCTTCATTACCTTTTTATATTATGTTTTCCTCCTTTTTTAGGTCCTTCTAGCATTTAATTCAATCGTTATCTTTACATCCCCTAATTACGTAATAAATGATATCATCAAAGCATTGACTATTTCTCATTTGTTATTTAATATACAATCAACACTATTAAAAGTAGGGGTGTCAAAAATCAACACGACCCGACGACCCAACCCGAATCGACCCGAAAAAAATCGGGTTCGGGTTCAAATTTTTCGGGTTCGGGTCGGGTTCGGGTTGGGGGGTTTCGGGTTGAAAATTTTCGGATTGGGTTCGGGTCGGGTTCGAGTCGGGTTTGGGTTGACCCGAATTTAATATTTTGTGGATTTTTTGGGGTGAAATCAAATTTTATTTTGAAAATTAAGATATTTTTATGTATATTAATATCAATATAGTATGATCATGATGAAGTATTGAGATAAAAGTGAAGAATTATAGGAAAAATGGCGAAAAAAGACGTTTTGAATCGGTTTTTTCGGGTTATTCGGGTCGGGTCGGGTTGGATCGGGTTGGTCGGGTTCGGGTTCGGGTTCGGGTTCGGAGGTTTCGGGTTGAAAT
The DNA here is from genome assembly GCA_024364735.1 of Boesenbergia rotunda. NCBI lineage: Eukaryota > Viridiplantae > Streptophyta > Magnoliopsida > Zingiberales > Zingiberaceae > Boesenbergia > Boesenbergia rotunda. The sequence continues at coordinate 85,492 of JAGFNQ010004647.1, forward strand.
CGGGTTCGGGTCGGGTTCGGGTTGGCAGTTTAAAAAAAAAATTTCCCCAACCCGACCCGAATCCGACCCGACCCACCCGAATCGACACCCCTAATTAAAAGGATTAATTATAGTCTTAATGAACGGTCGCCATCTGATACCTCAGTTGGTAGTGGATATACTCCCCCCATGGTGTGTCCACCTTGTCCTCGATCAGGAGGCCTCAACCTCCCCCTCAGTCCAACCAACTTATCTGGGGCCTATTCAACTTCCCGACCGAAAAAGAATCCTAGTCGGGAGCAGCATATTTTCCAGGGCAGGCTAAACATCTATTTGGGAGAACATTTTGGTCAGGAAATGATTCCCGATCGTCAAATATGCCTTATTTTAACAATTTTGAAATTAATCTTTTTGAAATTAAATTTTTTTATGGTTCTATAATTAAATAATATTAAATAATAGTATTTAATTTCTTGATCATTATGCATTAAAAGAGAATATTTAATGTATTAGTTTATATATATATTATAATATATATACGTATATACTGTTTACGTATATAAAAATACTTTTTCTTTCATTTATTATTTCACGTGATAGTTTTTTTTCTTTCCGTGAAACTATTTCTTTTGCAAAAAAAAACATCGATAATAAAAATTTAATCAATATCATTTCTAATTCATCTTATCAAAAATTTAAGATGATAATTGATTAAATCAAATTTATTCTATTCACAATTTTAGACTTGATAATCAATTGATTGACGAGTAATGATTGGGAGAGTGAATTTGGGAGAGTGAATGATGTGTAGCTAATGTGTACATGTTCGATCGTCGATCGGACACCACCGATGACCTCTGATTGCCGTCCCGAATCAAACTATGTCTTGGGGGATGGTGAACTCGGCAGGGTCGCCGGTAATTGAGATCTCGCCGGATTAACGGTGAATGCGACGAGATCATAATTGCGACGATTCCCGATGAGTTCACCGATCTTCTTAGGACATAGTTTGATTCGGGACGGTGATCAGAGACCGCCGGTGGTGTCCAATCGGCGATCGGACGTGTATACAATAACTGCCACATCATTTACTCTCCCATTCACTCTCCCAAATTCACTCTCCCTATCATTACTCTTGATTGACCAAGTCAATCGATTAAACCATCACATTTTAACCTAAAAATTAGATTAAACTTGATAGTTCTTCCGTTGTTTTCATATGTTTCACATAAAATATGAAAAACTTAGAAAACAAATCCATCCTAGAATTTTCTTTTACATGATTTTCGACGATAAAAATTGTATTATACTAGGAAAATTTAATCTAGCATACATACAATAAATCGACGGAAAAATTTAAACTTTATTACCATAAAAAACGATGAAACAAAGCCAAGGCTCTGATACCAATTGATAGAACATTGTGTTTTCTTCTAACCGTATGAATTCTAGAAAACCACATAAGAACTCGAAGAGAAAACATAATATATATATATAAACATAGATCTATTGTTTCATTGAATCATAGCATAACGAAATAACAGATGTAAATCGAAAGACAAGGAACCTGATTGAATAGTCATTGTCCTTGTCGTAGCGTCGTCGGCTTGATCCTTGTGGAAGAAGATGCAGCGGAAAGAAAAAGGAGAATCTTCCAAGGAGCTTAGGTTTGACGACGTCGTAAAGTTTCTTGTCAATGGGGAACAAGAAACTAGGTCATGAAACTCACTTAAACCCTTGGGGACCTCCCCTTTATATAGAAATTTAATATGTTATCAGTCCATAAATAATAACAGATTGGTCTAAAGGGTTCTATACATTGAACCCGCATCTAATAATCCGAAACCCAAGAAATATAAGTTAGATCACTTTAAGGACTCAGATTGTATTTACATATGTAACTTATAAATAAACCCACCTAATAGAGATAATAATAATATCCAATAAAAAAAATCTTATATTGTAAACAGACTCGAGCAAATACGAGTCAAATCTAAAGGCATATGGGAGCAAATATGATATCGTTAAACGGCCTAGTATCAATGATTTCTTGATAAAATATACGTAGATAAATTATCTAAGATATTTTATCTTAACAACGTCATGATCTTTTACCTGAGAGATTAGACATCCAATTATCCCACGAGTTATTTTCAATTGAAAATTAATCTCTTAATCTACTACTGAAGTAAATATTCATATAAATAAAAAAATAAATTAAATAACAGTCAAATTTGAGATGGCTCATTTAATTTTATGATTTTTTATTAATTATAAAAATAAATTAAAAAGTACTACGATTTAAAGCCATGACTAGTCATGACAATTTAACATACTTTCGATTTCATCGTGATAAAACGTCAATTAGGGATAACTTGGGATGGATGTGCATATTAATGAACGGACGGACGTCATTGCATACGTCTAGTTAATCAAAATTCTTTACCAATCAAATACAATTTTGACACGTGGAGAAACGGATCTTTACAGCACTCCCTATCATACCTACCTCATTCTTTTATTTATTTATATATATATATAATATGATATGTAACATGAATTTATGACATGAAACCTAATAGGTATGATGTGATATTTTAATTATAATGATTCATGATGAATTTACTATATCCTTCAGGATATAATTTAGTTCGGGACGACGATCGAAGATCGCCGTTGGTGTCCAAGTGACAATCAAATACGTATATAAAAAATGTCACGTCATTCGTGTTGGATTTCATGTTATAAATTCAGGTTGTGTATTATTTGTCTCTATATATATATATTTTTAAAACAATTATACGTGATAAAAAATTTTAATAAAAAATTCTATGATCTTTCCTTTTTTTTTTTTGCATATCCGATTGTCACTATCAAATTATATATTAGGAGATAATGAATTCATCGATTGTTGCAGTTGGAATGTCACAATTATTTTCCTTGGATTTCTTATTGAAAATTCTCATACGTATCATTTTTCAGAATTAAATAAGCCGTCTTTTTGTTAACATGTGCATCGAGTAAACAAACAAACTTCGACGGCCTCTGGCATCGCCTTGGGCCGTCGATCGATCTTTATTCGTTTCTTCCTCGCTCGCTTCAAATTCCTCTTCCATTCTCTGATCATCCAGCAAAAGCGCTTTTCCCCAATATGAAGGTTAGTTTGGATTTTTTCCTCTTCAGGTTCGATTAACTCTAATCTCTGTCAGATAAAAAGGGAGCCTTTGTTTTTCTCCTTCAATTTTGTTGTCTTTTCGCGCGGATGAGCTCCAGGAGATCTGAAATTGCTTTGTTGTTGTTGTTGTTTCCTGTTTAGGTCAGCATGAGGGGAGGACGGGTTCTGGGTCTCCTCCGCCGTAGTTTGCTGTCGCAAAAATCCAATTTTTGGGTTATTTCACAACCTTCATTCTTCTTCTTCTTCTTCTGTTGTTTTTGTTGTTGTGTTTTTTTGTTATAAATAAAAGGGAAATGAAAAGAGTGAACATAAGAGTTAGTTCATGCGTTCATTAAAACATTGAGAGCCCAGCATACACTGAACCTGATGAGCAAACTACAAATTTCTCAAATGAAACTTCATTCTTCTGTTGATACATGACCAGACTTGCTCATCTCTCTTAATAGAAAAATGTTTGAATCCACAGGGGAATACTATGCAGTTCTGTGTTTATTTAGAGGAGGGGAATCAGGAAATAAATATAGTTGTTAAATGAAGAGAAAATGAAAGAAATGAGCTGTCTTATTAAATTGCCTTTCTATTATATTCTTCTTGTTTATCTGGTCGGAATTGAAAGGGAAGAAATAATATCCTCAAGTTTTTTTTTAAAAAAAAAAATAGTAAGTAAACTTATTTTCTTCCATTTCCATTTTTATATTTTCAACTTCCTTCCATTTCTGCCCAATTCTAGCGAAAATAAGACAGAGGAGCTGGATGGAAACAAATTTTTCCCTTGCATTTTACATGTTTATGGTTTTTGAATGATTGTTTCTTTTAAAAAGAAAACAACTTCAACAACTGACAGTACACTATTGTGTACGTCTCGAATGATATTGGTGAAATATGAGCTGTATTGGCATTTCAATTTTGTAGTTGACTGTTGATGGACAAAGTTGTTCAAGGTCAATGGCTTCTGCAACTGCTAGTGCAGTTTTATCTGAATTGCCGCCAAAAGTTTCAGATAACCTTCCATCTGATATGCTGGTTGATTCATTTGGGAGGTTCCATAGCTACTTGAGGATCTCATTAACAGAGCGTTGCAATCTCCGGTGCCAATATTGCATGCCAGCGGAAGGCGTTGAGCTTACACCTAATGCTGAGCTCCTTTCTCATGATGAAATTATTCGACTTGCAAGTCTCTTTGTTACTGCTGGAGTGGATAAGATTAGGTTGACAGGAGGTGAACCTACAATTAGGAAAGATATAGAGGACATATGTTCAAGTCTGTCCAACTTAAAAGGTCTAAGAACGCTTGCAATGACCACCAATGGGATAGTTCTTTCGAAAAAGCTCCCGAGATTGAAGGATTGTGGTCTTAATGCGATAAATATTAGTTTGGACACATTAGTTCCAGCTAAGTTTGAGTTCATGACTAGACGGAAGGGTCATCAGAGGGTCATGGAATCCATAAATACTGCAGTTGAACTTGGATACAATCCTGTGAAGGTATCATTAATTTGTTTATAAAGAATCTTTCCCAATAGTTTTTCTTGTTATTGTGCCTCTTTATGCATAATGAAATGGTCTCTGCTTGCTTTATCAGATAAATTGTGTTGTAATGCGTGGACTAAATGACGATGAGATTTACAATTTTGTAGAGATGACAAGAGAGAAACCGATCAATGTTCGCTTTATTGAGTTCATGCCATTTGATGGGAATGTTTGGAATGTCAAAAAGCTTGTTCCTTATGCAGAAATGCTGGATAGAGTGGTAAGGTACACTTCTGCCAGATGTTTGTACCACAAACTTATAAACTTATCTACGACACTCACGATAAATTCCTCCATGCAGAGACAGCGGTTCAAAAATGTAGAGAGATGTAAGGATCACCCTACTGATACAGCGAAAAATTTCAAGATCAAAGATTATTGTGGAACTATCTCATTTATTACATCAATGACTGAACACTTTTGTGCTGGTTGCAATAGATTAAGACTTTTAGCAGATGGAAACTTCAAAGTGTGTCTCTTTGGCCCATCAGAGGTATGATTTTGTAATGGTTCATCACCTATTCATTTAACTTTGACTTTTCGTATTATTCTTTTATTCATTTAGCTTGAATATTGCCTTGAATGTTGTTTGTAAGAATGCCTTCTACATCCGATAATTTTGATCTTCGACAAATTATTTAACTGGCCATATTGAAGAAAAATGTAGTATGATACTGTTTGTGATTCATGTTAGAACAAGATGAAGATTTTCAAATGCAAATTCAAAATATGTTGAAAACATTATCTGGCCATGCATCTTGGATAGTGTCTGGTCATAATACTTTGACGCCCTTTCGTAAACTCGTATCAAACAAGAAGTATCATTTTGATTTACAAATGAAAACATTATCAATGAAAAGACCTTTCTTTACTACAAAAGATTCATGACTAGGTAACATATAAAGGCTTTGTAATGCGGTAAACTAGTAGTAGGGTTGCCACTGTGTTCTAGCCTCTGCACACTGGATATTGAGCAAATATCGTCACTGTTTTGTAGGTAAGTTTGAGAGATCCATTGCGAGCGGGTGTTGATGACCTTGTGTTGAAGGAAATCATTGGAGCTGCAGTAAGTACAATTCTCGAGCACATAAACTGTCTCAACTGAAATTTATCAAGAATAGTTTTTTTATCATGTTCTGTTCCACACGATATTGCTGTGATTAAGATGCATCATGAACTTTCTATCGTTAAATCATCATCAAACTGTGCTTATATCAACTATTTTGTTTTACTATATAAATCTTATCCCTCAAATGAGCTATATCAAATCTTGGATAGAATGAATAGACCAAACAAATCTTATGCTCGTCTACTGCTTTATATGGAGAATATTCAGCAATTATTTTAGTGTTGCTAAAACTATGCCACATTTACATTATCAGGTAAAGAGGAAGAAAGCTGCACATGCCGGGATGTTTGATCTCGCAAAAACAACAAATAGGCCCATGATACATATCGGTGGTTGAAGCGATTACATTCAGCCCTTGCATCCTAACATCTGAGAAAAAGAATATATATATATATATAGAGAGAGAGAGAGAGAGACAGATCATAAACTATCATGTTAAGAATCAAATTTCTTAGTCTGTTTTTTTTATAACAAAAGTGTTTCTTGTTGAGATTGTGACGCAGAGAGAGAGAGAGTATATGAACACGTTTCAAAAATATATATGATTCATATTTGGCCTTGGAAGAACAGAATTGTTGCAAAGTACTATGTTTTTTTTTCTTTGCAGAAGTTTGATAGTGAAGGAAAAGGTGTTCAGTCAGTTTGAATCAAATTATAAGGATTAGTCGGTGCATGATATTCCCATCAATACGGGATTTTGAAAAAATTGTCTGATTATATTGGAATTATTTTACACAGTTTTATCTAGCATATTATAAATATTGGATTTATTTATACAGTTTTGATCTCGCATATTATAAGAACATTTTACACGGTTTGATCTCGTATGTTATAAGTGCATGTGTTCCTGTAACAATTAGGGATGAAAACTGGTCAGGTTAGGTTAGGTTAGGTTTTTATTTTAACAGGCCAGACCTGTATAGTAATAAAATAGTCTGAGTCTGACCTGTGACCTGTTATATGTTTTATTCTTGACCTAAGATTGGTCTGTTCAATAATCTGGTCTGGACTGCGGTCTGTTTACAAAGTCTGTAAGTTAGAACACTTTATACACGCCAAAGTATTAAACAAGTTGAAAACCAACATTAACCGGCCTTGATCATACATATCTCAAAATAGGTCTTGTATCATACATTCCTCAAAACAAGTCAGGTTTATAAATATATACATATGTATCTAATTTTAACAGACCCAGATCAGTCTATCAGATTTAGTAGTCTTTATATTGAGTCTGACCTGATAAAAAAAATAGGCTTTGAAATAGGTCTGAATATTATCCTATTTCTAAACAGGTCAGACCATGCTAAATATAGGTCCTTGACAGGCCGACTAACCTATTTCCATCCCTAGTAATAATACTTATACTATATTGTGCTAAGATATTCCTTACTTTTAAATCAAATTATAAATGATTTATTTTCAATATCAAATTTAATAAACATTGAACTATATTAAAATATATCAATATTTTATTTTTAATTCAGTTGAATTTGATTCTTTTAATTTAAACTGAATAATATTTAATTTTAAATTTTCTGATAATTCTAAAATTTGAGTGGTATTTTAGGGAAGTAACTTATGTTTAGTAGGTGAATTAAAACTTTTCTCATCTCAATTTTGAACAGGATTAAAAACAAAAAAAATTAAAAGAAATAACTGAAAAAAAGAGTCAATTTGCTGGTCATTTGATAGGTGGGGTGGATTGACTTGTCATTTTGACGAATGAAAATCTCTAACTCAAAACAGATTACCGATTAGGTGGATCATCTTGCGGACTATAAAAAATAAAATATATATAGACAAATTAAAAATTTGTAAGTTGGGTTACGGATGGTTAGCACGTGCAATATTGTCATCTTAAGATCTGAGGGTCAAAATCACATCTGAATTAGTAGTTTCAGTGATTTATCTTTTCCGTGTTGATCCTGAGACAGATTGACGGGACGAGCGAATCGTTTTTTTACCACCATTAAAATAAAATTAATCAGATGGATAAAAAGTAAAATATTTTATTAATGTAAATATATTTTTATTAATATTAGTATCGATGATATCAAAATCAAATCAAATGATAATATGATACGAATTATAAACCTCACATATTTCAACATAGATCAGATCTAAAATTAACAAAGAAATGAATAAAAAAAGACCATGGAAAAAATCTTCTACCCGAGCTTACATAAATTTTGATTAGATATCTCTTCCTCCGTCATCAATCACTAATAAATTACGAGAATATCCCAGTGAATGTTAAATTTTGAGATTTTTTTTTTAATTTCAATTCAATTTATTTGAATTATTTCTCCGAAATGTAATAATTAATTGATTATTACGAAAAGTTGGCCCGCAAAAAGCCCGTTCATTTTTGTGGGTCCCATCTAAGATCCAATAATAAAGCGCGTTTACTTTAGAATTATTCTTCGTAGAAAAATTATTGATATTTCTTAAACTTTGTTAGAGAGGGCGAATAGGAGTCCGCTTCTTCGTCGACCTCGAATCGCTCTTCTTCTCCACTTGTTGCTTCCGGTAATCATCCTCATCGATCGCTTAGATCTCTCCCCCTTCTTCCGTTTGTCTGACCTCAAATCGATCGCATCCATTTTGCCTCTGTTTTTCGCGGATTTCTTAGGGCTTATTTGGGCGTAGGTTTGCTCCAGTTGTGTGGTTCCCGAGAGAATCTTCTTCTTTGTTCTTAGTCTTTTTCGTTTCTCGACGGGGTGACGGTTGATGATGTTTGCCATTTGCAGGGGATCCTTTGAAGTCGGATCGATGGTGTTATTCCGGAGTCTGGCGGCGCTCTCGAAGCTCCGGTCTCGTCTGGTGAGTTGCGTGTTGGAGACTTCGTCGATGCTGTTTTTGCAAATTGGTTGTTTTGTGATTTGGGGCTGTCGTAGTTGAATTTGTCCTTTTTTATCTTTGCGTCTAGGCACAGCAGTCGAGTTCATTGGGTTCGATACGATGGTTGCAAGTACAGAGCGCTCCGGATCTTGTGAGTTTTTTCTTTGGATTAATTTGGTGACTTGGCCCTGCTACTTGATCGTTAACTGATTGTATGGGAATTTGATATCAGAGTTTTTTGCTCTTCAAATTTTCTTTTGATGCACACTTTCATATGTGCTACACAATGAATGAACAAGTTGATGCATGTAAAAGGCTTGTTTGGGTTTCCAATTCCATTATTTTGAGGAATTCTTCTTTTTTGTCATTGAGATACGGGAATTAGATTTGTAATCGCTAAAATATTTGGGAATTCTAATCCCTTATCTGCATTACTTGTTTGCTCATATTGAGTCAATAATCAAATGCTCATGCTAGAAAGTACAAAACCAATTTATAAAACTTCATTTCCCAGTTCCTTTACAGATAGAATTGAGATTAAATTCTTGGGAATTTATTTCTATCATCAAACTTGATTTTTGTTGTTTAGGAATTATTCCACTAATGTTAGGGTTTCTGCTTACAAGGTGCAGTAAGCTAATTTGTAGAATAACACTCAGCATCTTCATGAAACATGACCTTGACCGACCACCATTTCAAACCCTTTTCGTGAATTTCGGCTACTCGTCATGAATTGCATACAGTGAGAGAAGTAACTCATTAGCTTCACTAGCCTAACCACTTATCTAAAATGCTGACGTCAACCTAATAGTAGCTCAACCATATAAGTTTATGAATCCCTTATGTTATCCCACAATTCATCTCATGGGACAAAACTATATTGTCAAATATCTCTCACTTAAAGGGTGATGTCCCCATTAAGGATCCGAGTCCAACTCATAGCCAGAATCACCCCAAATTGGTAGCATGCGAGGACCTGGTGGTTTTGCCATCCTTTCTCACATCTTGCCAAACCTAGCATTAAATATACTCTAATATCAATTGTCACAACCTACGTGTATGAGAAAACTCAATGATTTGTTGGGCTCCACCGGAAACCTAAAATGCATAATCACAAGTTAATAACAACACTTATCTAAGCTTATAAACTCCTTTTATTAACCCACCATTCACCATGTGTGACAGTGTGACCAAATTAGAGTGAAACATTCCTTGCTATTGACCCTTGCTGAATATTCCTGTTATTCCATGCACTTCCCATGTTCATTTTCATTTTGAGTACCATTGCAGTTTTTTAGATGGTTGGTAACAAAGCACTTGTTTCGCCAATTTTTCTTGTAACATTTACTTCATTTCTCTTATTGTAAAATAATTTTTCCATTCTTCAATGATCTCTTTGCAGGATCTTCATTCTCAGCTGAAAGAGCTGATACCAGAGCAGCAGGTTTCTTATTTTCCCTTAAGTAGGAATTTCCTCGTATATATTTGATAGGTCAACATATTCTTACATAGTTCTTCAACTTACAAATATAGTTTTTTTTTTGACTCATTACTCTCTTATAAATTGGCTGTTAGATATTTGCATGTTTTTTGTAGTTCAACTATTATGTCTATACTGTGTCCTAGCAAAGATTTGCTTCTAGAATAGTTATTAAATATTGTAGAAAAATTTAGGGAAATAGTCTGTTAGATTGTTGAAACATGATAAACATTTAATTTAAATCTCTTCAAATCATTGAGCATCTTCATATCACTATTTCTGCTTCTTATGGTTTAAGTTCATAAATAAAACTTTCTCGTACATATAAATGTTCCAATCAGATAATAAATTAACTATACAGTTTTGGACTGATGGAAGCATGAATTGAAGAGCTACTGTTATTAGACATGGTTAGCATGCATGTGGAGCTTAAAGGCAAAAGGTTTACATGAAATGAATAACACAAATGGCATGAAAAATCTTGTGTGGAGAGTGTGGCCTCTAATGTTGTTGTAGAAACTCTATTCTTTATCTGTTCTCTTTCTCTCTTCCAGGAACGTTTGAAGAAGTTGAAATCAGAGCATGGGAAAGTTCAACTTGGAAATATAACAGCTGATATGGTATACATGTACTCTTGTAAACTCTATATAAATATTGCACCCCAACAATTCGACAATGATGTCCTATTTCCATGTTCATTTATTAATTACTAGATTAACTTCTACTTGGACAGGTTATTGGTGGAATGAGAGGAATGACAGGACTGCTATGGGAGACCTCATTACTTGATCCAGATGAGGTCCATTGTTTTTCTATAGAGAGTTATTCTAGAATTTTATTTTTAAACTCATAGGTTTCTTACTGACTATTTATTCCATGAGTATTTGTCTGAAGAATTACAACGGCCACTGAAAATTTTCAGGGAATAAGATTTAGAGGTCTTTCAATCCCTGAATGTCAAAAGTTACTGCCTGGTGCAAAAGTTGGTGGGGAACCATTGCCTGAGGGTCTTCTATGGCTTCTTTTGACAGGAAAGGTGATATGTTGAGTTGTTTATCTCAGACATAATTTTATGATTTGGTTTCTTTGGTCACAGGTATGTAAGAGTGGGCATGGGATTATTAAAGGCAGACAAAAAAAGCAATTCATTTAGCCATTTTTTTTTTCAAAATTTCTAAATGCTGCTAATGTTTATGAAGCCATTGAAAGTTTCTATGTCTATTTTGGGTATAGATACTATATCACGCCCTATGGTTGTTGGAATTAGACCCTCTATGCTTGCTACAGTCACGTTGATAATCCTCTATTGAATAGTTCTAGTAGTTGTGAAACTGAGGGAGCTTCTATATGATTTTCAAACTGTTTCATCTGCACAGGAAATAGTCATCTAATTACCCTTGTATTGGTTTTTCCACCTCTACCTGACACTTTAGTTCGTATATCATATTGCTAATCTTAGGTTGTCATGATTTTTGTTAATCTCAATTGCATAGCTGGAAGGACATCAGAAAGGCACACATTGAGTTTACACATGGCTTTTCAAAGTGGCTTGATGTTTCCTGAGGGTTTTCTTTTTTCTATTTTATTTTGTTCTCTACTTTTATGCTTATGCCTCGCTTTATGGTCATTTATAATTCATTGTTTAGATGTGGTTGGCCTGTCTATATCTGGTTTGGTATGAAGTGATTGGTGTCACCTCATTCTTTATGCTGAAAGCGTTTTCTTTACTAGGTGCCTAACAAAGAACAAGCTGATGGACTATCTGCAGAATTATGTAATCGTGCAAAAATTCCAGGTTTCTTTACTTATCCTTTTCTTGTTTCTTGCAGCCGTAGTTTAGTTCACAGTAAGGCTTCAGAAATCTATAACCTGTTACATTGCGAGGCACAGTCTATCTCAGGAGATGTCTATGTTTAAATTGGGGGCAACTACATTGCATATACCTACTCTAGCAAAATGCTTCGAAAGTTTTAAGATCATTAAAATGTTTGAATTGGGAGGTGAAATGAAAATTTCCCTTCATATTGTTATACAGTTGCGAACTCAAATCCTCTTATCAAAGCACAATATTCATAGCTTATGTGAGGGTTGGCATGATTACACATGAATCAGATATTTATTTAGGATCCGAAACTTAGCTTCGACCATGATACTTGGTGAATCTTATATGCCCATTACTGTTGTTTTCTGTCAATGAAGGGCTTCTCGAGTACTTGTCTAACATTTGTCTCATGATACTTATCTAAGTTATTTGAACTCTTGATGAAAATATTGAACTTCTCATGACACTTTAAGTGTGTATCTCCCTTCACGATTTTGACAATTATTTGGTGAGGCAGGAGTAAAGATTTTGTATGCAAAATATTTTCTGAAGCTTGTATTAGAAATTTGTTACTGAATCTTGTTTAATATCCTTGTAGATCATGTATTTAAGGCAATTGATGCTCTTCCTGTAGCTGCTCATCCGATGACACAATTTGCAACTGGAGTTATGGCACTTCAGGTAATCAATCAACTGTTATCTTCATGTTTTTTGCAAACAGGTCAAAGTTGTGATTCTGTAGCTTCAAGTTTGATATTCAATTAGGTAATAAGAATCCACTATGATATATTTAATAGTAAATCTATATCCACTCATTGCAATAGTCCAAATACTTCATCTTTCAGGAGTTAAAAGTGTATTTCTTGTTGGATTAGAGAGAAAGTCGGTGTTGCATATTTATGAAAAACTTCGAGAGACATGTTTAAGATGGTATGAATATATACTTAGACAGCCAATAAATGCCCCAGTTAGGCGATGTGAAACTATGACAAATACGCACAACAAATGAGGGAGAGGAAGCAAAAAAAAGAAGAAGACAACAATAAAATAAGATAAAATTTATTTAATTAGAAATAATGATATAATAGGGGACATAGCCCAATGACGTAGAAGGATCCATATAGCCGACCTCACCTATAGTGGGATAAGGCTTGGTTGTTGTTGTTGTTGTTGTAATAGGTGGTTGACTAAGATTACAAGTCAATTTAACTCTCTAATATTGAGAAAGAGATTGTACCAAATGATATGGCTGATGTATGCTAAATTTATTCTAGCATTGATGTGATATGCTTTATGTAATTCCATATGGTCTTACATAAATAAGACAGTATTTGTTGAACTTGAGAAACTAGGAAACATGGTGGACAGGTTAGTATTGGTTGAGGCCACTGATTGGGGTTTCAAGACATTAATCTAGTTAGTTGATTGAGTTGCAATAATCTGCTTGATGGAGGGCGTGTCAAAGTCATTTGACAAGGTTTTTAAATGTGAAGTTCATCGGTAAGCTGTTCCACAGGGAGGTTCCATGCCATCTACAACCAGTATAGCAAGCCAGATATAATTCCCGGTTATAGTGGGTAGATTATGATCTTCCTTTTTGTTTCCCTTCATTTACTCCCAATTTTTGGGATGTCTGGATTGAGAAGAAAATGGTGCAAATGAAAAAAAACATCCCATGTTTCTATCACCCTTTCATTTTCTCTCCATGTAAACAGAATATTTGTGCAATATTAGCTACTTTTCCCCCATTTTTCCATCATCCCACCAATACGAATTGTCTTACTATTTTTGGGAAAGTTTCTTAAGATAATTAACTACAACATTTCAGGTTGATAGTGAATTTCAAAAGGCATATGAGAAAGGGATGCCCAAAGCCAAGTAAGTTTTTGTTTTAATTTTAAAAATAGTTTATTCAAGTGCATAAAATGGCAAAAAGAAAACAAATGTCTTATTGTGTTAGGTTTTGGGAGCCAACATATGAAGATTCAATGAACTTGATTGCTCGCCTTCCAACAGTGGCTTCATATGTTTATAGAAGGCAAGTATCTTCCTTTTTCCTCTTTCTTTCCTCGTATATGCTTACTTTATTAATATTTGGTGATCTAGTAGCCTTCTACTACATCGAAAAAAAAAGAATATCTGTGGATTGCCGAACTCTATGTGATTAGTGCTAAATAATCATTTGGTAATCAAAAGCCCTGAACTTGATTTTCTACAAATAATTAGACATCTCATTGCTTTTAAGAAGCTAGAACTGATAAAGTTTTCATAGTGTAGTGCAATTATTATATGTAAGATTGCAATTGTTGTATGTAAGATTGCGAAGTTTTCTGAGTATATAAGGATTTGATTTCACATGCTATTTTTATAACAAGCTGCCTTAACTCTTGATATTTTAGACAGATTAATTTCTCTCTTCTAGATGTTAGACATTTTATTGTTTTTCAGGACTACTTTTTAGTTAACTTCCTATGGATCTGTGTTTACATACTAATAGGTTTGTTGTGGTATATTATTCAGAATTTACAAGGATGGTGGAATCATATCTCCAGACAATTCTCTGGATTATGCGGCTAATTTTGCTCACATGCTTGGTTTTGATGATCCCAAAATGCTTGAGTTGATGAGACTTTATGTAACAATCCACAGGTGACTAATCTGTTTAATTGCTCAAATGTATGTTGGTGTTTCTTGTGACTGCTCTTTATATTAACATTTTGATTTATATAATTCTCAGTGATCATGAGGGTGGGAATGTTAGTGCACACACTGCTCATCTGGTAAATGAGAACATTGTTTATTACTTTTCTCTGATATCCAACACTAAAGATAAATATTAACTTTGACATCTTGTCCGATTGTTATATCTGCAAGATCCTTTCCCTTACAAATCATTCTTAAACATTCAGGTGGGCAGTGCTCTTTCGGATCCCTACCTATCATTTGCAGCTGCATTGAATGGTTTAGCTGGACCTCTTCATGGCTTAGCCAATCAGGTATTTATATCGTCCTCTTTATTATATACCATTTATTTCACTGCAATATTTGAAGCACCATAGTTCGTTATTTTGTACAAACAAATGTTGAAAAATACCGTAATCAATTGCTTTATGTTAGTATTACTAATCTGTCCAAGTAGTTGTTATCGGTTATGATTTTATCATCTTTAAAAGAAGTCTGTGGCTTCACCTTTTCTTTTTGATTATTGCGCAGGAAGTTCTTCTATGGATTGAATCTCTTGTAAAAGAGTGTGGAGAAGATATTACAACAGATCAATTGAAGGACTATGTTTGGAAAACCTTGAAAAGTGGCAAGGTACTATAATATGAGTGTGATGGATTGGAAAAGGCGCAAGTTTGGTTATCTCATTGCGAAAGGACGATAATGCCTTGACCTTTTTTTATAATTTGTTTGATTTTGTCTCGGTTTGACAATTTAAATAATGTTTCTGTTCTGAATTTCAATTTTTATGCTGCAGGTTGTTCCGGGATATGGCCATGGAGTGCTACGAAAGACAGATCCAAGATATACTTGCCAAAGAGAATTTGCTCTGAAGCATTTGCCAGATGATCCACTTTTTAAGCTGGTAAATCCATGAAATTTTTCTGGCATTGATTTTGCTTGAAAAAAGGATTGGAACTAAATTGAGCAATCTTCCTGTGAAATTTCTTTTGTAGGTTTCGAAATTATATGAGGTTGTTCCTCCTATACTCCTTGAGCTAGGCAAGGTAATGTTATAACCATCTCATCTTTCATACTTGATTAGCAATATTTTTTTAATGTTTTTTGCTTGCAGGTCAAGAATCCATGGCCCAATGTCGATGCTCATAGTGGAGTCCTGCTGAAGTATTTTGGTTTATCAGAAGCACGGTCAGCTTTTGTCATACGATTCATTATGCGCCCTATTGAAATTAATTCTATTTTTGAGTTTAATAGCGAATAACAGTTAGGCGAAATGACAAATGTTTAAACTTTTGTTGAGGCCTATTGTTAAGCTTTTCGATATTTGATATTTTCAGGTATTTCACTGTTTTATTTGGTGTATCAAGAAGCATCGGCATAGGCTCTCAGGTGAGGCCATCACTCTACCTCCTTAAGTAGATTGTAAGACTTGTGCCCCATTTAAACCCCCTAAATATTTGGTGTTTATGCAGCTTATATGGGACCGAGCCCTCGGATTACCACTCGAGAGGCCAAAGAGTGTGACGATGGACTGGCTCGAAAGCTACTGCAAGAAAGCGGCGTGAGTTCCTTCTCGCTTCACGTCCGTCGAAAATGGCTTCTGTTTAAAATAAATGCTCAGAGCATAATTTTGTTTAGTTGCATTCTTTCGATAAGCATTGTTTCAAAATTTATGCTGATTAATTTACATGGTAACCTAGTCGTTCAAGCCATGGGATTGTCGCAACGATGAGTCCCTGAGCTACTTCGTTCATTTTGGTTTTACTTCTAACAGTATGTATGCATCGTTTCTTGTAATAAGCATCACACTTGTGATCCAATGACAAAATGTGCTCGTTTTTGCATCTCAAAGTTGTTATGGAGTATTTATTCAACCAAGTTTTAGAATTTTAAAGTTCAACTAGATCGAATTTGTTATGGTCATTAAAATTAAATTTAAAAGTATTAAAGACTTGTGAGAATAGTTTGAACACGGCACTTGAACACCATTGAATTTGCTTATAATAAGAGTTATCTATCACTCTAAAGTTTTCAATTAAACAATATTGCAATGTGATGTGGGTGGGCCAAACATAATATTTTGTATTCAATCTTTTCTATTAAAAAGCCTATTATTATCAAATTAAGCTCAAATAGAGCATGATGTGTTTATAATTTAGCTAAAACTTAATTTAGAAGAATAGAGAATGTATTTTGGTGTTATAGTGAAACAAAAATATTAAAGATGTTTCAATGCTAATGAAGATTAAAAACATTGTTGTTAACCATGTGAGGTGTGAGGTATGATAGTTTTTTAAATATTTATGCGAAACCCAAACTTGAGAGATCACTCAAAACAAAAGTGAAACACACATAAGAGGTGGCAAAAGGTAATTTGTTCGCCTTCGGTGTCCTCGCCAATCCGTCCCAAGATCAATACGGAGGAACTAAATCGTGGGGACTACTTGTCCGGATGCTGTAACTAGTGAATGGGGAGGACAGACACATTAGGTTTGCCAAATTTTGATCCTTAGACCTCAATGTGACAACACTTATATATTAACTATCAGTTCATCCCATGAGGACTCATTGTGAAACACACATAAGAGGGCTACAAAGTAGGCAAACAAACGCACAATAAAGTAGCAAAGCTCATGTCTCTTTCTTGATGCTACAACCAATCTTGGATGTTGCTCCATCTTGTGAGTCCGCTCTCTATATTGAAAGTAGTATTGGAATCAACACGATTATCATTTGGCATCCCACTAAGCAAGCTCTCCATTTCTTCAGCATTGTGTTGTACTACAAACGGGTGTTGATTAAGAGTTCTTAACCCATTTAGCTCCTCAGCCACTTGCTTCATAGTTGGTCTATCTTTTCCCTTCAACATTAAACATTGTTTGATAAGCTTAGTAAGTTCTTGAATCAATTCTATATTAGCTTCCAATTTCACTTGATTGTCTAGGATCTCTGAAACCTTATTCTGATTCTCCAACATATCAAAAGTCGAGACCAAACTCCTTTGTCCTTCAGATTCTTCAAAATTAATAGCCTGCTTACCGGTAAATAGCTCCAATAGAACCACACCAAAGCTATAAACATCACTTTTATAGGTCAACTCATATGTCACTAGGCTCTCTGGATCAATATAACCATAAGTGAATTGCAACAATGTAGCAAATTGTTCCTTTCCCTTGGGAATCAACTTTGAAGCTCCAAAGTCTGAAATTTTTGCAGTGTTATCCACATCTAATAATATGTTAGATGATTTCACATCTCCATGAATGATTTGAGGTGAAGCTTTTGAGTGCAAGTAGTCCAAAGCATCAGCAGATTCATAAGCAATCCGCAATCGAGTATCTAAGAAAGTTGTAGTTCTGTTCTCATTTTCATGAAGTAAATGAAATAATGTTCCATTCTGGACAAACTCATAGACCAACAATGGCATCTCCATCTCCAAACAACAACCCAAGAGCTTAACTATGTTGACATGGTTAACATGTGATAAAATAAGTATCTCTGTTCCAAATTGTTTCTTCAAGTCTTCATTAATAAACTTAGGTTTCTTTATGGCAACAACATCTTGGTTTTCCAAAACTCCTTTATACACAACTCCGTTGCCTCCTCTCCCAATAATATTTTTGTCATCAAAATGATTGGTTGCCTTCTCTAATTCATTGCTTCCAAATATCTTAAACTTGTTGATGCCTTTTTCTAGCTTCATCCTTTCCTCTAATTCATAACCTCCATGTTGTTGGAAATATTTTCTTTTCATCTCTTCTAATTTTCTTCTTTGATAGATCATATAGAGACACATAACGCATAGTAATAAAATGATTACACCACTGCAACCACCTGCATGATCATCATGCATACATGTTATTTTTTTTCATATTAAATTTTGATGATTTAATTGATATAAATAATGTGCGTTCAACTTCCAAAGAGATGACAAAAAACTAATCGAACAGAAAAAAAAAATTGACGGAGATGCCTCCGATGCATGGGAGACGTCTCGAGTTTGTTCCTAATTAATTTTCCTTTCTAAGAAATATACCTTAATTAATGTAAGAAAGGACAAACAAGTAATCTGTGAGGAGAAGCTTCTTACCTATAACCACCTTCACTGCCAAGGGAAGTTTATGATCAGGGTTGCATGTTTCACTGTAAGGGATTCCGTGCGTGCCTTCGGGGCAGTTACAACTGTAATTACCGGGAAGGTTCTGGCAGTGGGCGCCATGTGAGCATGAATTTGATTGATTGCACTCATCGATGTCTAAAATATATATACATTCAAGTGCAAAAACGACAGTATTAGGCAAAACATAATGAAAAAATTTAAGAAAACTCTCTAATATCAAATTGGATTTTATATGTACTCTCCAATTCAAAATTTCTTTGCATGCACTCCCTTATAAAATTAACAAGACAGTTTTATGTATTATTGTTTTTCAGTATAAAAAAGTAAAAATTCAGTATACATTGTAAAGATTTGAATATAAATTGTCTAAAATTTAGTACTAATTTAAGAAACTTGAGTATTATTTGAAAAAATTTGAATATACAATGTTTTAGTATATAGTAAAAATTTCAGTACACATTATAAAAATTTAAGTACGAATTGATTTAGATTGAGTATTATTTGAAGAAATTTGAGTATAAAATTTAAAAATTTGAGTATGTCAGGTTACATCCACCACATCAAGATTTTCACAAGGAGTCATCGAAATTTTATACTCAAATTTCTTAAATTAGTACTCAATCTCAATAATTTATATTCAAATATTTAGAATGTATATTCAGTTTTTAATCTTTTATATTCAATCCATGAATGTAAAGAATTTATATGCATGTAAAAGTCAATTTAAGATTGGGGAGTTTTCTCAAATTAACTTAAACATAATTGACAGCAGCTAGAATCGTTAATTAAATCGATTGGATTGACAGACCTTGGCATCCGTTGGAGACGTAAGGATTGCCTTGGTATCCCCTCGAACAGTTGCAGAGATAGCCAGGGCCATTGGAGGAGTCGACGCACACGCTGTTATCGCTGATGCAGGCATAAGTGCTCGAGTTGTGACTCGCGACCTCGCACGTCTCGTTGCCGATGGCCCAGTCCATGACCACCGGCAACCTGCCGTCCTTGTTAATTTGCATCAACTGGTCGGTGGTGATGTAAGATGTCTGAAACTGGAACCCATCGGCCTCCAACAAGACGGCGTAGCTGCATCTATCCGACCGGTTGAAGCTCCTAGAAAACATGACATCGTAGTATTGGAGATTCTCGGGTATGGAAGTCTGGCAGCAACCCATGCCGGAGCAGGAGCCATTGACGATGCTCTGTTCATTCTCGCATATGGACACGCAGCCACTCTGGTAGCTAATATTGCTCCCCTGGTAGTCGAGTATGTAGGCAAGGGTATCGCAGCCGATGACAGTGAACTTGTTGTGGAGATAAGAGAACCTATATGGGGTGCCTTCCAGATTCAACCACCATTCTGAGTAAGTGACATTGTTGTGATTTGGATTGTAGCAGGCCGAGGAGATGTGGTTGAGCATGCGCACTTGGCCCGTCACCAACGAAATATTGAGAATCTCAACGTCGTAATAGAATGGCTTCTTGAGGCCACTTTCGATGGTGTTGCAGGTTAGATTGAAATCTCCTCCCAAGGAACAGTGAGCGCCGACGATGGCAGTTTGGGTAGTGTTGCAGATATAATCTTGGCCTTCTCCGGAGCAGTTAGCGCCCCAGGCGCCGATGCCGAATGGGTAAGGGATGTCCACGTCGCCGCATCTTGTCGGGCATCTGCTGTCAGGCACAGTAGCTGCAGATGGAAGTGCAGGTAGATGCAGCAGCATTTGGGAGAGGATCATCAGAGACATGGCGAGGGCTGCTGTGGTTGAACGCATTGGCTTCTATTTAAAAGAAAATATTGACCAAGAAAATAAGGCCTAATTGATATAATAATTTTCTTATTAATATATTTTTGAAACTGATATTTAAAATTAATTAATTTAGAATTGATTAATTGACCAAGTACTAATAGACATTTATATATATTGTATTCTTCATTACACATCAATAATAAAATACCTAATCAATATTTTCTTTATGACATAATAATTTTTTAATTAATATGTCTTTAAAATTGATATTTAGAATTAGTTAATTTAGAATTGATTAATTGACCAAGTACTTATAGACATTTATATATTGTATTCTTCATTGCACATCAAAAATAAAATCTTATTTTTGATGTGCAATGAAGAATACAATATATAGATGTCTATAAGATTTTATTTTTGATGTGCAATGAAGAATACAATATATAGATGTCTATAAATGCTTGGTTAATTGACCAATTATAAATTAACTAATTTTAAAGACATATTAATAAGAAACTTATTATGTCATGAAGAAAATATTAATTAAGTCTTATTTTCCTAATAAAACTCTGGTACTAATAAGTTGATCGATAGGCCAATGCCCTCCTCATTATCCTTGCATAGACAAATATTTAGATGTGTCAGTGCGTCCCCACGGGACACTCCAGGAGGGGTGTCAAAAATAAATTCGACCTGACAATTCAATCCGAATAGATCCGAAAAAATTAGGTTCGGGTTGAAAATTTTCGAGTTTGGATTAAAAATTTTCAAGTTCGGGTCGGATTCGAGTTGGAGGGTTTCAAAATGAAAATTTTCGGATTGGATTCGAGTTGACCCGAATTTAACATTTTGTAGATTTTTTTGGGATTAAATCAAATTTTATTTTGAAAATTAAAATATTTTAATTATATTAATATCAATATTAGTATGATCATGATGAAGTATTAAGATAAAAGTGAAAATTTATAGGAAAAATAGTCAAAAAAAGTCGTTTTGAATCTGTTTTTTGGGTTGGTCAGGTTCGGGTTCGGATTGGTCGGGTTTGAGCATTTTGGGTTGAATTCGAGTTCGGGTCAGGAGTTAAAAAAAAATTCTAACATAATCCGAATCGGGTTGGTCAAGTTCGGGTTCGGATTGGTCGGGTTTGAGTGTTTTGGGTTGAATTCGAGTTCGGGTCAGGAGTTAAAAAAAAACTCTAACCTAATCCGAATTCGATTCGACCCATTCAAATTGAGTTAGCTTCAGCTTGATAATTTTATTATGACAGAGTAAGGGTTAATTTTTGATGGACACCTGCTCTGTAAAAAATTATTATTTTCACTCTCTAATTATTTGATGATCGTTTATACTGAATTAACCTCATAATTTATTTTTATTTATATAAAATGAAAATGAACGATGACAAACAATTAAGATGAACATAATCAGGTTTTTTAACAACATTAGTGCCAGTACAATCAAGTACAGTCAAGTTTGACAAGTAGCTAGTAGCGTCATTACTTACGCATACTCTCTCTCATTCTAAACACACAACAGCCAGATTATAATTAATAATTAAGGGCTCAATAAAACGACTCCTTGATATGATACATAAACTAGGCCAAGTCAAAATCGCTTAAACAAATATACATAATACATAAGAAAAAAAAATCAAAGTCAAACCAAGTAATCCTTTTAATAACTTGTTTCAGAAATTACTAAAGAAATTTATCTTAAACATTAATTATCTTCCCGAGATGAGATTAGCCTCGTGTGTTTATGTGATCGTAAAGTAACTCTAAAATTTAAAAGAAAGATCTATAAAATGACAGTTAAACTTACTATGTTATATATATAATGCTAATGTTAGACTATGACTCGGGCACATGAGTAAAAGATGAAAGTTATAGAGATGAAGATGTTAAGGTGAATATATGAACATACGAGGATGAACAGAATAAAGAACGAGAGCATTAAAAAAAATCGGAGTTGTATCTATTAAGAAAAAATTTTGAGAGACGCGTTTGAGATGATATGGATATATACTTAGGCGACCAATAAATGACCCTGTTAGGTGATGTGAAATTATGATAAATATACATATTAAATGAGGAAGAGGAAGACCAAAATAGACTTGTTGGCAATAATAAAAAAAGATAAATTTTATTTAAATATAGATGATGATATAATTGGGAATAAAGTCCAATGACGTAAAAGGATTCATATAGTCGACCTCACCTAGTCGAATACGGCTAGGTGGTTATTATTGTTGTTATTAATAATCTTCTAGAATAGTTGATCAATGAAATAATTATATTAATCTAATTAATTTGGGATGATAATTATTAGAGCTATATAATTGAGCTTTGTGTATATATACTTTGAAGTACATGTGAATATTTGGATTAAAGAGAGTAATGAACATTTAATAAGTATATTCATGTTTGAATATGCTATGGTGCACCGGTAGGGTGATTAATTGTTATCTCAAGTATCCGCGATTCGATCTCTAACTACGATGTATTTTGTAGGAATTTTTCCTATAAATAAGATGAAACCCTGGGACGTTGAGTTTCTAGACCGTCTATCGTGAGCACTTCTCAATTTATCCTGATGACTAGTGAAAAATTTTAGTGGAATCGATCACCCAGATTCGTCTCTATCTGATCCAAAATATAAAATATTAATACCCATCCTTCCTACTGTCTTCCATAACCTAATGCTCATTCAATTCTTATGATTAAAAATTATATATATCCTTGTATATTTACTAATTCAAAATTTTAATATCTATATATATATGTTAGACCCAATCAACTTTGTCAAATTCTTCGTAGTTGTTGTTATCTTTTGAATTGGTCTAGATAATCTTTTCACATTGCTTACGGCTTATATACATGATTTCAACCTCTCATCTTGTTTGTTCTCACTCTTTATGCTTGCAACTACTACTAGATTGAGACATTATCAGTTATCGTCAATCTCTATCCCGACTCATATCAATTGATCGATAAGTCCAAGTCAACGAATAGCTTCCTGCACCAAATATATAAAATACATCCTGTTAAATACTAATAATAATCTAGAATAAATAATATTAATCCTAATTAATTTGGGATGATAATAGTTACACTACAAGAAATACGGGAATTAATGATAGAATTAGCGATGAAAAAATATATTCCGTCGCTAATTAGTGACGAAAATTTATTTCTCTCATTTGTAATAAAATCATGTAATGTGAGACCGAGACTTTTCACAAATAGATTTCAGATATTTGGTCAGTTGGGACAGTAATATTCATCTTGACCAGTTATATTAACACCGTATAATTTACCGTCAAGAATATACATAAAAGACGAATTAATATTTCTTACTATCCTTATTCCAGATCCAACGAATCTAAAAGAGAATATAGACTATTTCTTGCAACCTCTGATTACCGAGTTGAATGAATTATTGAACATATGGTATGCCTTATTATGGATGATGATGGGGTTGAGTACCCCGTGGCGGCACGTGAACTAAAGAAGCTGTACGACAGCAGTTATTGAGTCAGGATGGCTCTCTGGCCGAGAGGCCCGGGACCCTCTCGGGAAGGGAAATCCCGAGATTAGCCCGAATAGGCATAGTCCTGAGGATACTTCCAGAAGGATGCACCCCGAGCTCACCTCGGGGGAAGATTCCCGAGACTACCTCGGACGAACGCACGCCCCCCCCCCCCCCCCCCCCCCAAGCCGCGAGATCACCTCAGGGTGGCAGAGCCCAAGGAGCACGAAACTTCAAGTAGTGACCCATTTTCCTTGGATCGGTGGATCATCATCATCCATTATTACGGAGTAATTGATAGATTCCATTTTATTGATCATTTGAGTTGCTTAAATCCCTGTTTGACCTATGTTTTTATTGCTAAAATTATGAAATTGCCTAGGTTTTAGAACTTATTCATATTTTGGACTTAATTGCAAAATTACATATATTTGAGTTAATTGGCCACTAAATTCTTGATTTATTTTTGTAGGCAATAAAGGTTCAAGGACCTAGGGTATATTGGGTCAAACTCGAGTCGGAAGTGACCCGGATCAGATTATCAAGATTACGATTAAATCTGGGCCGTTCGATTCAAAAGCGGCTAGATCTGAGCCATCCGGGATGATCTGAAGCAATCCGAGCTAGGGCTAGGGTTGATTAAGCACCCTGATCAAGATATGAAGATTTCATCCCAATCAGAGCAAGATCAACCGTTGGATCAAACTTGGAGGGCTATAGATCATCCATTCAAAGATTAGCTTGATCTGGACCATCCGTAGAAAATCTGGAGGATCCGAGCTACCACGAGGCAGATCCTGACCCCAGATCATCATCATCAAAGTTTGGCTTAAATCAGACCAAGATCAGCCGTTGGATTGAAGCAAATCGATCTGAGCCGTCCATTGGTTAATACTTAAGGAAATTTTCCACAGCCGAAACCTTTGTCGCGTCTTCAACCCAGATTCCACTGTTCTTCGCCGTTCTTCATCTTTTCTTCATAGTTTTTGAAAATTTTTGTTTTCATGAAGGCGTGACCACCTCATCTCCATTCCAGATCAAGAATCAAGTTGTTGGCGATTGGTGATTGAAGATTTCTGCTCATTTGCGCTGGAACAGAGGATTTCTTGGGGGTTCCGGAAGTTCTCAGTCCGATCATCTTCCTCTCGACCACAACCCATTTCAAAGCTTCTGAACCACTTGTAGGGGTTCTCAGGTGAGCTCAGAAGTTTCCCACATCATCATCGCAGCTCCTCCAATCGAGATGAAGTGAATCGGATGAAAAATTCCATCAAGCACAGATAAAGTTCAGAAACAACTTCAGAATTGATTGTCCATCGATTTGCTGAGCCTAGGGGTTCGAAGCCGGTTCTTGATTGACAACCAAGAATTTCTTGAGCTCGAGAGGGGTTGAGGTGTAGCTTAGATGCTTAGTTTTCATGTTTTGTAGCTGTAATCGAAATTCTGCGCATGTTCTGTTTTTGCAATTTCTTTCCAGCAATCTTAGTTGTAATTCTGAGTTGTTTTAGCTAAATTAGGATTTAAACCTTCGAGATCAGTCAGTTAGGAACTTGTTTAATGCCATATTGAGTTGAATTTTCAGTTTAATTGTGTTTAGTTTGTTGCGTGCCAATTCCAGCAAACGTGCCAAGTTATTTCTGAATTTTCCATCATGTTTCTGAATTTTCATGCTTGTTTCATTTTTAGTGAGCTAATTTAGATAGTCTGAGTTTGTTTAGACCTTAGCTTCAATTCCGAATCATTGTTTAGCTTGATAAGACAAAAATTCAATGTGTTTCCTAGTCAAACCTTGCGTATCAGAAATTCTGCACAGTTCTGAACTTTAGTTCAGTTTCTAGAGTTCTTGTAGCTTGTTTCCAGATTGTTAGTGTTTAGTTTATTCCCTGCAATTAGAGGTCACATTTAGGGTGTGAATTCAGTAATCTAAGTTGATCAGATTTGATTTTGAATCCCCTTTTGTTTAGCTTAGAAATTCTGAAATTTCTGAACATTTAAGTGTAGTTTCGGGCTGTGTCTTGCTTGATTGTTTTAGGATTGCTTTCTTCATTCATTCCTACCAAGTTTTCCATTAATAGTTTGCTTGCCAAATTGCAGTCGATCAGTTACAATTCTGAATTGTTAGAAGTGGTTTTAGGTACAAAAATTCAGAGCTTGGCACAACAAATTCAGCTTGTGTGCCAAGCTATTTGGGAAATATTTTTATATCAGTTTCACTTGTTTTTTTTTCTGGCAGAAAATAGCTTCTTGAATTCTATTGATATCACCTTTAGATTCCTTGAATTTTCCTTGCATTTGTTAGCTTTCTTACTTTCGGCTAAGTGGAGTAATAGGTTTAGTTCCTTGTTAGCTTTGGTTTAACATTAGGTGAGTACTAGGTGCCATATCCTTGTTAGTTCCATTGCTCACTTTCTTTTATTCTCATTTCATTTTCATTTTCAATTAAAACCAAAATCCATTTACTTATTTGAAACCCCAAAAACGACACATAACTACAAGCTCGAGTCAAACACGACAACTAGCCCCGAGAAAAATACGACCTGTGACCCCTATACTACATTTTCTTACTTTTGATTGTAAAAGGGTTTCCAGCATTCATTTATAAATTCTAAATTTGAAGCCCACATTCGTGACACATAGTTTGGGCTCGTCAAATTTTTGGCGCCGTTGCCGGGGAACTGTTAGTTGACTTGTGTGATTTTTGCTTGTGCATTTATTTCATATCATTCTTGACTTACTTTTGTGCTTATTGCTATATCTTTGGATTTGATTTTATCTGTTATCTTTTTATCCACTTTTACTGCGATTTGTTTGATTTTATGACCAGGTCTCTAGGTGCTGAATTAGAAGATTTCGATCCTGAGATTGAGAGGACTTTCAGAGTCAGGAGGAGCCAGGCCATTCTTTCTGAGACTACAGATATCCCTCCACTTCAGACTATCAGCACTCACTCAGGCATTGACATGGCAGACCACCAGAGAACCATGAAGGAGCTTGCAGCACCTGACGCTGTATTTCAGTACTCCAGCATAGCATATCCAGAGCTAGGGGGGAGTTTTGAGCTCAAATCGGGACTCATCAATTTGTTGCCAAAGTTTCAGGGTTTATCTGGGGAGGATCCAAACAGACACTTGCACGAATTCCATGTGGTGTGCTCTACTATGAAGCCTCAGGGCGTTTCTGAAGAAGACATAAAGTTAAGAGCATTTCCTTTTACTTTGACTGGGGCTGCTAAGGATTGGTTGTATTATTTGCCCACTGGACATGTTGCTAGTTGGATTGAAATGAAGAGAGCATTTTTAGAGAAGTTTTTTCCAGCATCAAGGACCGCCATTATCAGAAAAAGTATTTGTGGTATTCAACAAGTGGTTGGAGAGTCCCTTTATGATTATTGGGAGAGGTTCAAGAAGTTATGCTCTAGCTGCCCTCAACACCAAATTAGTGAGCAACTTCTTGTGCAATATTTTTATGAAGGTTTATTACCTATGGATAGGAGCATGATTGATGCGGCGGCAGGGGGAGCCTTAGTAAATAAAACTCCGGAGCAAGCTAGAGTACTCATTTCTAACATGGCGGAGAATACTCAACAATTTGGGAGCAGAGCACTCACTACAAGAGGGGTTCAGGAAGCTCAAGTGTCGCCTAATGAACAAAAAGAAAGCAAGAGCTCCTTATTGGAGAACCAATTGACGGAGTTGGCATCTTTAGTGAAGCAA
Source organism: Boesenbergia rotunda (assembly GCA_024364735.1). Classification (NCBI taxonomy): domain Eukaryota; kingdom Viridiplantae; phylum Streptophyta; class Magnoliopsida; order Zingiberales; family Zingiberaceae; genus Boesenbergia; species Boesenbergia rotunda. Next base: position 113,236 of record JAGFNQ010004647.1, read on the forward strand.
ATGGCAGTGAACAATGTGAACCAAGCCTCAAATTTAACAACAACTTCATTTCCAAATCAAGTTACAAGAGTATGTAGCATTTGTTCAAGCCAAGAACATAATTCGGACCATTGTCCAAATCTCCAACAAGATGAATCGGTAGCGGCCTTGGCTAGAGCCCCATTCCAACGAAGAAATGACCCCTACTCATCTACCTATAACCCCGGTTGGAGGAATCATCCTAACTTGAGGTATGAGAATGCTTTCTGCCAACAAGAGCCTCAAAGTCAGTCCTCACAGCAGCCTCAACCTAGTTTCCAGCAGCCCCAACAAACTCAGAACAACCAACAAACTTTTCAGCAAACACGCCCAAGTTTTCAGCCTTCGTTTCAGCCTACTTCTCAACATTTTCAGCAACAATTCCAGGCATTTGAACCTCAATTCCAGCCACCTTATCAAGGGCAGCAAGGCTTCCAATCATTCCCAGCTTTTCAAGCTCCAAATCAACAAAATTTTCAGCCATCACAGCCCATGAATCAGAATTTTCAGCCCTACGGTCAAGAGTTTCAAAACCTGAGTTTTCAGCCCTCACCACCTAATTTTCCACCTCAGAATCAGAATTTTCAAGGTCACAACGCCCAGCAATGTTTCCAAGCATATCAGCCATTTGATCAGCCCTATCAGCCCCAAAATTCAAGTTTTCAACAAAATCAGCAATCAAAATTTCAGCCTTCTTCTTCTTCCTTTCAAGGTCACTCAAGAAGCTATTCTAACCAAGGAGGTTATGGGAGCTCAAGTGGAGGAAATATGCCTCAACAGAGGGTTGAGGATATGTTTCAACAGATGATGCAGCAACAACAAGTTCAACAACAACAAATACAACAAGTTCTTCAACAACAACAAGGTTGGCAACAAAATGTCGAGAGGCAATTAGGGCAATTGGCTAGTGGAATTAACCAAAACCAAGCTCAAGGATCAAGTCAACTTCCTTCCCAAACCGTTCCTAATCCCAAAGGGAATGTGAGTGCTATAACTTTGAGAAGTGGGAAGGTTACAACATCTCCGAAGAGTCCAAGAGCAGAATTTTCAGAGAACCGGACAGCTTCTCCAATTCCGGCCCAAAACCACACTAAAATGAGTTCAAATTCAGCTGATTCCAACCCTAGCCCATTCCCAACTCAATCCTCAAGCAACCCTCCAAATTTGGTGGAAATCAGAGAAGAAAACAGTGCCGAGACACATGGGACAGCAGCTGCTACGCAGGGGACAGCACAGCAGAATTCAGATTCCCTATTTCCGGCCAAAGAAGTTGATCTTAGGGTCACTTTGCCCTTTCCACAGCAGAGAACACATGCCAAAAAGCAAATGGAGGAAGAGAAAGCCAAGGAATTCAATGAGTTAGTGGAGCTATTTAGCAAGGTGGAGATCAATGTACCTTTGTTGACCATGATCAAGCAGATTCCCAAATATGCTAAGTTTTTGAAGGATCTTTGTGTTCATAAAAAGAGACTCAAGGAAAATGAATTGGTCAGCTTTGGGAAGAGCATCTCAGCACTTATCCACACTATTCCTCAGAAGTGTGAAGATCCGGGGGTATTCACTGTTTCTTGTGAGATAGGGAGCACCATATTCCACGATGCTATGTTAGATTTAGGAGCTTCTATAAATGTGATGCCCAAGTCAGTTTTTCAGATGCTTGGCATAGGCCCTTTACAGCCCACTGGCGTGGTGATACAGCTAGCAGATAGGAGTCAGACCCACCCAGCAGGTATGATTGAAGATGTCTTGGTGAAGGTAAAGGAGCTGATATTTCCTGCTGATTTCTATATTTTGGATATGGAGGGAGATTACTTGGCACACCGTTCTCCACTTATTTTAGGCAGGCCTTTTCTGAAGACGGCCAGAACGAAGATTGATGTATATGCCGGGACACTTTCTATGGAGATAGGAGATACGGTTGTACAGTTCAGCCTTTTTGATACCATGAAACATCCAAGAGAGGACCACTCTATCATGAGCATGGACATTCTAGAGGAGCTGGCGCAGACTGAGTTGGAGGCTGAGGGATTTCTGGAGGATTTTTCTGAAGGAGTTATAGATTCAGAGGAGGCTGAGAGAGTACTGACTGTAGATACTGAGGATTTTTCAGAAGACATTTCAGACACACTTCCAGCTGGAGAGATTTTTCTAGGTGTAGGGGATTGCACAGAGCCCCAAGGATCACCTATTTTTCTTGATATTCAAAGTGTAGGGGATTGCACTAAGCCCCAGGGATCACTTATTTCTACTGAAGAGGACCAGAGTGAATTGAAGCCATTACCAGGTCACTTAAAGTATGCATATTTAGGAGAGGAGCAGACTTTTCCTGTTATTATTGCACAGCATTTAGAGTCAGAACAAGAAGAAAAATTATTGCAAGTCCTGAGGCACTACAAGAAGGCAATTGGGTGGACACTATCAGATATATCAGGTATCAGCCCAGCTATCTGCATGCACAGGATCTTTTTAGAGGAAAATGTCAAACCTGTGAGGCAACCACAAAGGAGGCTCAACCCACTTATATTGGATGTTGTAAAGAAAGAGGTGACTAGACTTCTACAGGCAGGTATTATTTACCCTATTTCTGACAGTCAGTGGGTTAGCCCTATTCATGTGGTGCCTAAGAAATCTGGAGTGACCGTGGTGGTAGATGAAAGTAATGAATTAGTACCCACCAGAGTCAAGAATTCCTGGAGAGTCTGCATTGATTACAGGAAGCTCAACAAGGTCACAAGGAAAGATCACTTCCCTCTACCATTCATTGATCAGATGCTTGAGAGACTGGCAGGGAAGTCACACTACTGTTTCTTGGACGGATTTTCAGGCTATTTCAGATTTGCATAGATCCAGAGGACCAGGAGAAGACCACCTTCACTTGTCCTTTTGGTACATTTGCCTATAGACGTATGTCCTTCGGACTCTGCAACGCACCAGGTACCTTTCAGAGATGCATGGTGAGTATATTTGGTGAGTTGCTAGAGGACTGCATGGAGGTATTTATGGATGATTTTTCAATTTATGGCACGTCTTTTGATTCATGCTTAAATAATTTGTCTAGGGTTTTACATCGATGCCTTGAAACTAACCTTGTTCTTAATTTTGAGAAATGCCACTTCATGGTAGAGCATGGGATAGTTCTTGGACACATAGTCTCTCGGAAGGGTATTGAGGTAGATCCTGCTAAAATTAGTGTTATTTATTCTTTATCTTACCCCGTATGCGTACGGGATGTTCGTGCTTTTCTTGGACATGCAGGATTTTACCACAGATTTATTAGAGACTTCAACTTGATTGCTCGACCCTTGACACAATTATTGCAGAAGGATGTTGAGTTTCACTTCGATGAAAAATGCAAAGAAGCTTTTCATAGACTCAGGGAGGCTCTTACCTCAGCTCCTATTATTACATCACCTGACTGGACTTTACCTTTTGAATTAATGTGTGATGCTTCTAATTTTGCAGTGGGAGCTGTTTTAGCACAGAGGGTAGATGGAGCACCACATGTCATTTCCTATGCCTCCAAAACCCTAGATGCCGCCCAAGCCAACTACACCATGACTGAAAAGGAGCTTCTTTCCATTGTTTTTGCTTTAGATAGATTCAGATCATATTTATTGTGTTCTCACGTTGTTGTGTTTTCTGATCATGCAGCACTTAAGTACCTCCTGAAGAAACCAGATGCGAAGCCAAGGCTTATTAGATGGGTGCTACTACTACAGGAGTTTAACTTAGAGATACGGGACAGGAGTGGCAAGGAAAATTTAGTAGCAGACCATTTGAGCAGATTGGAGGGAGATGGAGATCCCACGGCCATAGATGATGATTTCAGAGATGAGCAGCTTTTACAGCTGCATGGTGAGTCACCTTGGTATGCAGACTTAGTGAATTTTCTTGTAGCTCATGTTTTTCCTACACACTTTTCGAAAGCTCAAAGGGTAAGTTCAAAAGTGATGCAAAATATTATGTGTGGGATGATCCTTACTTGTGGAAATTTTGTAGTGATCAAATCATTAGGAGATGTGTACCAAATCATGGGTTTCATTCTGTACTCACTTTTTGTCATTCTTCAGCATGTGGTGGGCATTTCGGACCACAAAGAACTGCTAGAAAAATTTTAGAATGTGGATTGTACTGGCCCACCCTGTTTAGAGATTCATATAGGTTTTGTAAATGTTGTGATAGATGTCAAAGAACAGGAAACATAAGTGCTAGAAATGAAATGCCTCAACAAACTATTTTATTTTGTGAGATATTTGATGTGTGGGGTATAGATTTTATGGGACCATTTCCTGCTTCTTTTGGATTTTTGTATATTCTTTTAGCTGTTGATTATGTTTCAAAATGGGTGGAGGCCATTCTCACCAGGACTGATGATTCATCTGTTGTTGTGAGTTTTGTCAGGTCACACATTTTTTGCAGGTTTGGAATTCCAAGAGCAATCATAAGTGATCAAGGATCCCATTTTTGCAATAAGCACATGAAGACTCTTCTTAATAAGTACGGGGTTGTACATAAGGTTTCCACTGCTTATCACCCCCAAACAAATGGACAAGCCGAGGTGTCGAATAGAGAAGTCAAATCAATTTTGGAAAAGACCGTGAGACCTCATAGAAAGGATTGGAGTAAAAGGCTTGAAGATGCATTATGGGCATATCGCACCGCTTACAAGACACCCATTGGAATGTCACCTTATAGACTTGTGTATGGGAAATCATGCCACTTACCTGTAGAGATTGAGCATAAGGCGTACTGGGCAGTTAAAGCTTGCAATTTTGATGCTACTAAGGTGGGAGAAGAAAGGAAGTTGCAACTTCAAGAACTTGAAGAAATCCGGTTGGAAGCATTTGAGAATTCAAGGATCTACAAGGAGAAGACTAAGAAATTTCATGACAAGCACATTGTGGACAAAGAATTTCAAATTGGTGACAAAGTGCTATTATACAAGTCAAGACTCAAATTGATCAAAGGGAAGTTGAGGTCAAGATGGGAGGGTCTATTTTTTGTGACTAATGTTTTTCCCTATGGAGTGGTAGAGATTCAAGAGGAGGCCACGAGTCAAGTGTACAAAGTAAATGGCCACCGGCTCAAGAAATTCCATGAAGAGGTCAAGGAGCTAGAGGTGGATGGAGTGGACTATATGGATGCCGCATACCCTACTTGAAAGGGGAGTTCACTAAATTTTGCACTCATTTTTCTTTGTATATACCATTTCCTTACTTTTTGCAAAAATAACTTCAAGTTTGCGTGAGCAAGAAGTTTCTCAAGTAGATACTTTTAAGTTCCAATAAAATTCTTCATTGTAAATACCATGTTTTTTTTTTCACTTAGTACATTTTCATGGTTCTAGGAAATAAATGCTTAAGATACATGACATGAATAAATAGAGTCATTGTAAATATCATTTCTTATGCTTTTAGCACTTTTCCTTACATGAGTAGAAATAAATGTATCCCTCTAGATTGTCTTCATGTCATGTTAGAGTCTTTTGAAAATAAATTAAATTTGGTTGCCAAGACTTAGAATTGAGTTCATGGATGAAATCTTGGATGCTTGAGTACGATTTTGGCCTTAGACTCTTAATTGAGGATTTGAGATGGATTATTTTTACCTAGTGAGATTAGCCTTATTTTGTGATACACATATGTTATTGTGCTCTAGAACTTGCCTAGATTCTTTCAAAACCATAGCTCGTTGATTGGATCACATCTATGAAGACTAATTATATTGTTTCCCTTCCATGATCATACTTGATACACACTCTTTTTAATTGTCTTTCCTTATTCCTAATCTTAACCCTAATTTTTCTATGGATTTGTTTGCTTGGGATGTTTTCTTGATGCTATTTTGCCCGAGACGAACAAAGAATTAAGTGTGGGGGAGTGATTGGTGATTTGGAAGCAAATTTCATCAATGATGCATTTCAACTCGAAAATTTTTTTTTTCATGTGCCAAAGATGAGTTTGAGTGATGTGTGGTGTCAAAAATGAGCAAAAGGATGGAAGCAAATGGGGGCATCTAGATTCTACTGAATATAACTTAGAAGATCCAAGTGGCAAGCGAATGAAGAATGAAATGAAAATCTGCAATGAAAGAAAAAAAAGATGGCACACAAAAGCAAAGGTTTGTGCCAAAATGAAGTTAATTTGGCTCGGAAATGATGTGGACCAAGAATTGTTAACAGCCCTTGTTTAAGTCTGAATGAAGGCTGAATTGAAGACTGAACAAAGCTAAAAAGCAGCTGAGAAAGATGATCCATTTGATGCTACTGCTGTAAAGAAATCAGATAATTGAAAGGTTGAGCACAAACTGAGAAGCAAGGAATTCTGAGCAAAACAGCAAGGAGAGCTGCTGTGGGCAGAGGTCACAAGGAGGTGGCTGCATTCCTTTTTGATGCTACTGCTGTCAAGAAATCAAATTAGTGTATGGAGCTGAAACTTGAAACAAAACAATTCAGAAATGGCAGCAGAATGCAGAAATTCGAAACTTGAAGAAAGTAGAGGATGCAAGGGCTGAACTTGGTGTTCCTAGGTTATGAATTAGTGAACTCAGCATTGATTGCATCAAATGCTGATCAAAACAAATGAAATGCTGCTGCGTGGATGTTCTATTCAGAATAGAGAAAGAAAATTGGATGCAAGGAAGCTGGGCAGATTTGAAATTAAAAAAAAAAAAAAGAAAGGAAGTTTGTGCCAAAGAGGAAGTGGCACGCAAGTGAGAGCTGAAATCTGCAGAGTGCTGATTTGGAGTTGATTGAATGACAAAAATTGGATGCAAGGGAAGCTGCAAATGCTGAAAATTTATGAAGAGCTGTTGTGGAATCTGCAAGAAGAAGACAAGAAAATTCAGATTGGTATTGTTCCATACAAGAAGTTTTGCCCAAAAACTTGTATCAATTTGAAATTGAATTAGATTTTTCAAGGCCAGGAATCAAGGCAATAAGTATGTAAATATATTAAAGAGTGATGATTGCATTCAATGATGATCAGAACGAAGGGATGCAGTGAAGCTGGACAAAATTTCTGAAGCCGTAAAAGAAATTGCAGGAACTAATGTATCTAAACTCATTTCTACAACTGTACTTAGCCAGGAAGATTGGTAACAACCTGCTAGGATCCTAATGGCAGCTGAAAATAATCTGAATGGAGTCTGAACGTAGCTGTAACAATTCAGAAACATTGTAAGAAATTCTGGAATTCAGCTGTGCAGGAATTGAAATTAAATGCAGGGTTTGCTAACAATTGAAGAAATCTGAGTTGTATTTGTTGCTGCCGAGTGGTGCATCTGGGAGAGACTGAATGATACAAGAAAAATCTGTGCTGGAATGGAATGGTTGCAGCAGAAACAATATGAATTGCAGCTGTATAATCTGACCAAAAGCTGAGTGAAGCTTGTGAGCTGACCAAAAGCTGAGAAGAAATTCTGAACACCCCAAATCTTTTGAGGAGCTATGAATCATGATATTAAGTGTAAAATGAATCTGAAGTTGAAGGTGCACATTCAATTTCGGATCTAGAAGATAGAGGTGGAGCAGAATTGAAAAGAAGTTGCTGAAATTGAACTTTTTGGGCAGAATTTTCGAGTGGACTGCATCTGCCGTTCTTGAAGCTCACGGCAAGGCTGAGTTGAAGTTGACTCTGATCAGAATTCAAGAACATAGTGACTGAACCAGCAGCTGGTCTAAAGAAAAAAATCAGAAAAGAAAGAAAGAAGAGAGAAACAAGATGGCACACAACTTGAGTTTCGGCACCATGGAATCATTGAAGTTTCTCTCATCCAAATTGAAAGCTTTGCTCCACTACAAGTCTAACCTTGCTAGAGGAGAAAAGAAAAGAAAAGAAAATCAGTAAAGAGAAGAGAAAGAAATACAAATGGCACACAAGGTAGACAAGTGGCACAAAGGGTCTAGTGAGGGATTTTTATTGAATTTTTGAAGTGCAAGGTAAGAGTTTACTCCAGGACACTTTTGAATTCACTAGGGGACTGATAAGAGAGCAAAGTTCATCGGAAACATTCCCAAGCACTCAAGTCTTCCACTTTACTAATTTTTCCATTTCCTTAGCTTTTATTTCACTCCTTACCATTTTCTATGTTTTTCTTTATTTTTATAGATGTTGATCCTATTCATGATTAATGGTGGAGAGTAGATAATAAGCAAGCCTATGGTAGTGCAAGAATCATATGTGTTTGAGTGAGCTCCACCTCCATCATCAATTTAGAACTTAAGGAGAGAGCCACCAAAATTTTCCTTGAAAGGCTATGAGTTAGATTCATCTCAATGACTCATGATAGATGAAAAGGCCCAGTTGTTGATTTAAGGACAAGATACTAATCCATAGAGCTTAGATTTATGAGAATTGACAACCTTAGATAATTTATTTTCATTTGTTTCTAATTATGCTTGAGTAAATCTAGGGGATACATATTTACTGTTTTCGCGAGACGCTCAAGGTTAAGTGTGGGGGAGTTGATAAATACTATTTTATTGATTATTTGAGCTGCTTAAATCCATGTTTTACCTATGTTTTTATTGCTAAAATTGTGAAATTGCCCTAGGTTTGAGAACTTATTCATATTTTGGACTTAATTGCAAAATTACATATATTTGAGTTAATTGGCCACTAAATTCTTGATCTATTTTTGTAGGCATCCAGGTTCCAGGATCTAGGGCATATTGGGTCAAACCTGAGTCGGATGTGAACCGGATCGAATTATCAAGCCTACGATTAATCCGGGCCGTCCGATTCAAGAGCGACTAGATCTGAGCCATCCGGGACGATCTGAAGCAATCCGAGCTAGGGTTAGGGTTGATCAAGCTCTATGATCAAGATCTGAAGGTTTCATCTCAATCAGAGCTAAATCAACCGTTGGATCAAGCAAGGAGGGCTCTAGAGCGTCCAATCACAGATAGAGTTGATCTGGACCATCCGTTGTATATCTGGAGGATCCGAGCTACCACAAGGCAGATCCTGAACCCAGATCATCATCATCAAAGTTTGGCTTAAATCAGACCAAGATCAGCCGTTGGATTGAAGTGGATCAATCTGGACCGTTCAAAGCTAAATACTTAAGGAAATCTTCTGCGCAGAAAACCTTCATCGCGTCTTCGCCGCAACTCTCGAGTTCTTCATTTTCTTCATCGTTTTCTTCCATTTTTCCTCCAATTGAAGGCGCGGTCACTCAATCCATCATCAGAGCAAGAGCTAGGTCAGTGAAGGGAATCTCAGTGAAGTCTCAGATTGGATTTCTGCTCAATAGTGAAGCTGCGTGAGGTTTCAGCAGATTCACTACTCGAATTCATCAAGCTCAGCTGTGCTCCGTTTCCATTGCATTCGAGCTGACCAGAGGGGTTCCCTGGAAGGTCTCGGTCACTCCCAAATCCAAATCGCAAGCCACCACAGCAAGATTGATGAGTTCGGAAGCTAAATTTCAGTTTGAGCGTGGATTTGATCTGTTTCAGTAGCAGAGACGTATCTTCACTGATTTGTTGAGCTTGCGGGTCCGAAGTTCACTCTTGATTGACGACCAAGGAGTTCTTGAGATGAGGAGGGGTTGAGGAGTAGCTTAGGCCTTAATTTTCATGTTTTGTAGCTTAAATTTCAATTCTGCTGCACGGTTCTGTCTGAATTTCCTGTTCAGCTACTGAAAGTTATATTTCAAGTTTTTAGCTTTAATTTAGCTCTAATTCCGCAAGTAGAGTAATATAGGAACTTGTTTAGTGATCAACTTAGTGAAATTTCGGTTTATTTCAGCTCAATTTCTTGCGTGCCAACCACATTCCTAGTGTGCCATTTAATTTTTGAAATTTTCTTTCAGTTCTGAGTTTGTCTCTGATTTCTTATTTTCTAAGTTGTTTCTGAGTTTCTTAGTTGTCGATCCTTGCTCTAGCATTAGATAGATAGGTTATTTAGTTAAAATAGCACTCAAATTAAGCTAGGTAGCAATTCTATTCCTTGTGTGCCAAATTCACTTGTTGCGTGTCCTTTTAATTCTGTAAAAACCCAAACCATGTTCTGAAATTTCCAGCTGCTGTTGGAGCATTTTTTATCAGATAAACATTAGATATTTCAGCTTAGTTGTTTGGCCTTTCGATAAGACTATCAGTTTAAGTGTGTTGTGTGTTTTGCATCAAAGCCATGTGCTGAATCTTGGAATTGAAATCTGAATTTCTGTTTACTTAATTTCTGAATTTTTGCTTAACAAGTCTTGATGTCAGTTTTAATTCTTTAGCTTAGTCTTGCTTAGTTCTTCCATACTACTCTTGATTTCCAAGTGAAACACTCAGTTTAAACCCTTGGCCCGAAAATTCACTTATTCCTTGATTTAGAGTTAGTTTTTGGCACAAGGACTTCTCCCTTGCGTGCCACTTGCCTTAGCCCTTCTTGCATCCGAATTTAGCTAGTTTTTGTGGCATATGATTGTATTTGAATCAATAAGTTTACAGTCACTCATTTCTGAATTTTATTGGTAGTGGTTAGGTTCCAAAAATACTTTGGCTAGTGGAGTTGTATTTATTTGGTTGAGTTCTAATTTTTCATGATATAGGTTGCCTTAGCTCATTGATTTCCGAAAACCTCCATTACTGCTTTTATTTCATTGCATAGCATTCCAATTTGTGTTTGAAATCAGAAATCAGTTATCAAAAACTTTGTAAGTGTTTGGAATTAGTCTCCATTTGTTGAGTTTTTAAGTGCCAATCTCCTTGTTTAGTTTATTAAATCACGGTTCCTATTTTTCATTTGCCATTTCATTTTCAATTACAAACCAAAATCCATTTACTTGTTTGAAACCCAAAAACGACACATAACTACAAGTTTGAATCAAGCACGACAACTAGCCCCGAGAAAAATACGACCTGTGGCCCTTATATTACATTTTCATACTTTTGAATTGTAAAAGAGTTTCCAGTTACTCATTCACATTTAAATTTGAGACCCACTTTCGTGACACATAGTTTGGGTCTGTCAAGGCACCCTCAAACACTCAGGGCATCTCTAATCCCAACTGAGGTGCCTTAGGTCCCAGCTGAGGCGCCTCAGACACTGTTTATTTGAGATAATTTTTATAATTTAGACCCTGCAAAACAATGTTAGTTTAGAAAAAAATATATCCTACAAAATAAATTTAGCATAAGTATAAAGCAGGATAAATAAAATTAGTATTAATTAGATCTTGTCTTGCCAAGATCAGGATCTAATCAAGGTCTCAGTTTAGATCTTCAAAATGGTTCTAAACTAGACTGCACCTAAAGTCCCACTGGGGACTTGTCCTCACAAGATCTCTCCTCCAGTGACTTACCTTACCAATGCAGATTGACTCAGCTTCTGACCCACTAATTCTTCCTGTCCAATCCCCCATTTGGACTTCAACCAACTGTTAGATCCCTCGAACCCAACTAGACTTTATGGTAGGTGTCAACCAACCTAGGTTTCAACCAGTTGTCAAGCCCGTCTCAACCAACTAAACTTTGTGTCGGGTATCAACTAACCCGAGCTTCAGCTAGTTATCGGACCCTACGAACCCAATTAGACTTCCTGCCATGTCTCAAACAACTTGGACTTCAGGCTGATGATAGGTCCTAAGCCTAATCCTACACACTTGGTGGCAAGATTAGACAAACAACATACCTAACTTTAACTCTTTTATTATATATCAAAATCTGAGTTTGACCGTTAGTGTAAATTACACCAATAGCACGGAGGAGTCCCGGATAAACCGAGGCACCCCCAATGCCCTATAAAAGCACTCTTCGACCACAACTCTATATACACTTCTATTACAAGTTCTGTTACACCATCTCCTTTCTATTGTTGTGATGCTACCCTACTACATTGAATTCACGCTCGAGCAAGTTTCTACCGCAAGAACCACAACGACATCGAGCTTCTAGTGTTGGTAAAAATTTAATTGTTAATTATTGTGTACCTATATAGGAAAGTGTAGGTTGTAATACTTTCCTCATCCTTGTATTCGAATCTCTATCCAAAGTTTTTTTTGGAAGAAAATTTAGTGGATTGCTCATCGGAAACATCCTAAGAGAGCGTGGGTCTTAGAGTAGTAGTCGCTACTACGAATCAAGGAAAAACAAATGAATACTTTCTTTTCTCTATTTTCGACTAAATGTTTCTTCCGCTACACTTGATTTTCGATAAGTTTTTTAAAACCAAAAAAGTAAGTTTTTAAAATCACACGTGATCTACTACCCCTTATCTTACGTGCGAACATTAATCCTACAAACATGTCAGGGAAGTCATGTATTTGCTCATGCATTTCAAGCAAGTGTTGGTCAGCAACATCGGGTCTTATCAAGTATTGAGCCCCAAACACTTATATCACACAGCGACAAAAGTTGAATAAATATTCGATGATAATTATTTCAACAACCCATAAGTATTCATCATAATGGTCGACAAGGACTTCGTACGCCAATTGACAGATAGCCGCCGTGGATTTTTGAAGTGGCTACAAATTTTTTTTCTCATGGCATCGCCCCTCCATTAAAAATATTCAGAATATTTTTTCAAGACATTGGCTATCTGAAATCGATGTAAAAATACATCATCAAGATATACTAGCTTATCAAATAAGTAATTATTGAAAAAATGAGCATGTCTGGTTTTACGATCCTGGTTCAAATACCTTCTTTTTTTTATGTTGGAAAGATTTTTGAACTCTTTGACATATTATTTATTGTTGCTCATATAGCCAGAGTATTATTTGCTCTGTATCCTCTACATCTTTCACGAATTCTTTTCTTCAGAATTAATGGATCATAGATATGTTGATCGATTCGAATTTGTAGACATTTGAAATAAATAAAGATATTTGTATAATTTAAAAGATAACGTTTGTAGAATAGAAAATTTTAATTTCCTTATTTGTGTATGGTTAGTTTGTAATGATTAATTTATAATAACTATTTTATAACAACTATTTAAGATAAATAAAATGTTAAAGAGATATTTATAGATAATTTTTCTTAAAATAAAAAATAGTCACGAAAGGACAATTGATATTTAGTGGTTGAACAACGATTTTTTTTATATTTTATTGATTTTAATTTTTAAAAAAAAATTGATTCAAGTCACTCTCAAACTTTATAAAAGGGAACTCAGTCGTTATACGTTCCATCTAATTATGCGTGGGCGCTGCCTTTTTATTTCACATATCATAGCCACACATCGTCAATTGAGATAGAAAAACGATTAAGTCATCTTAATATCAATAAAAAAAATAAATTATAAAAATTATTAATCTAAATACCATGACTATCACTTAGCTCCTATTGCTCTAACTTTCTTATATTTACTAATAATCAGTAGGAGCTTTTCTTTCTATTTTTTAAATAAGTAATAATAATTCACTTATATTACTTTTAACTAATTTTACTTTGAACTTAAAATTTGTTTGAAACTGAAGAGTAAGTATAATATAGGAAATATATTGAATTTTACTGAAAAAGATTTCATTAATGCCTGTGGAAATTTTCATTTTATTTCTCGAGATTTATTATTTTACAAAACTTCATTTAAAATTTTAAGATAATAAAAAATATTTCCTTTACACTCAATAACCAATATTATTAAACTTCTTAATAAAAACTTTGATGGTGGGAGGAACGAAGCGACAAATCCTTTTAAGCATTTTGGGGGCATTTTTAAGAGTTAAAAAAATATGAAATATTATAAAGTAAAGTATATAATCTCGAGGGGGAAAGAAATTTTCCTTTAAATACAACTATATTTAAGAGAAATTTAATCTATGTTTTTATAATTTTAATGAATTAGAAATTTGTTATTACATATAAATTTAAAATAAATATTTATTACTGAAAATAAAGATGTTGCAATAGGAATATTTAAAAGTTATTGAACACATCGAAAACATATATATTAAAGAAATAAATATGAAATTGATATGAGGCTCTTATATACCATCCAATTATTAAAGATGGAATTATGTATATGGAATTAGATGGAGAGTGTGACTTATGTACCAACACATTAGAGAATTGGGATCATTTATTTTTTTAATGTTGATATACACAAGTCAAATATGATGATATATAAAAACAGTAGACGGACATATCTAGAGATATGCATAAGAGTACTTGCTTGTAAATGAATTGCATAGGAGGCAAAAAGAATATCGTGGAGAAGTTGTACATGAATTGCCTTAGGCGAAAAGAATCTTACTCGAGAGAGTTTCGCAAGTGATCCTGTCGCCGAGCGGGATGGGGCCGCAACCGGATGACGGTGTAGGGACGGATGACGTGTGCGCTGACGGGCTGCCTTCGCTCAGAACGACTCAGCCAACGGGGGTGCCTTCCGATCGGACGGAAGCGGATTCTGCCCGGTACACCTTTGGCCAGATGGATAATGTAATCGCCGAGTGGAACTTCCGAATGGAGGAAGAAGGATCTCTACCGGCGGGAACTGTTCGGCCGAACTGTCAATATTGCGGATGCAAGGGAGGTCTCCGAGTGAAGTTCCTCCGAGGGGATGCTGTCGTCGAGGAGAACTTCGGCCGAAGGAAAGGACCGTTGCCTGGTACGCCTTTGGCCAGATGGATGATGCAACCGCCGAGTGGGATTCCCGACTGTCCGAGTGAGGATGATGTCGTTGTCGAGTGGAACTGCGTCCGGATGACCTGAGCCTGCTGAAGGAAAGGACCGTTAGCAACCTAGCCGGGAAGCGTCCCGGCAAGACCCTCCGACGGTCAAGTCAGTACTCCGGTGAACAAGCAAAATAGAGGAGCACTGTAGACGAGAAGCTTCGCGCGCGTACCTGATAATGAGGAGGGGAGGGGCTTATATAGCCGGGGGAAAGGATCAAGTCTGACCTGTGTCAGGATTCTCTGACCTGGTCGAGGGATATTCTCTGATTGTCTGCCAGGTGTCAGGATTCTCTGACGGAGTCAGGGAATATTGTATGATTCTGTCGGTTTGGAGCCAACATTCCTTATCGTATATTATTTGTCTTATGTGAGGACACAGACAGCTTTCTGTACGTTCCCGACCAGCGCCGCCTGGCGCCAACGGCCCGACAGGGCGGCGTGCCAGGGAGCGTCAGGTCACACGAGTGGTGACAGCCTGTTATCTGCAGCTGGCGCGGATGTTTTGTCGTTATCCCCGGGCGGTTTCGGGAGAGTACCCGAGTGAGCGACAGGCGGGGATCCCACTCGGCGGTTGCATCATCCATCTGGCCAAAGGCGTACCAGGCAACGGTCCTTTCCTTCGGCCGAAGTTCTCCTCGACGACAGCATCCCCTCGGAGGAACTTCACTCGGAGACCTCCCCTGCATCCGCAATATTGACAGTTCGGCCGA
>JAGFNQ010004647.1:133311-387981 GCA_024364735.1 Boesenbergia rotunda
ATTTTTCAAGTTCTTAGCTGTAGTTTAGCTTCAATTCTGCAAGTAGAGTAATATAGGAGCTTGTTTAGTGATCAACTTGGTTAAATTTTAGTTTGTTTCAGCTTAATTTCTTGCGTGCCAACCATACAGCTTGCGTGCCAATAGATTTCTGCAATTCCTTTCAGTTTTTGATGTTTGTCTCAGATTGTTTGTTTTTTGAATTGTTTCCTAGCTGTTTAGTTGTTAATCTTTGATCTCGCATTAAGTAGACAGTTTGCTAGATAGCGTAGCACTTAAGTGTGGTTTCTTGCAATCTAATTGCTGTGTGTGCCAAATTCAGTAACTCATCTACCCAGCTTTCAGAAACTCTGCAACTTCAATTTTCTTTCTGTCATTTCAGTCAAATTGCCTTGACGTTTTGTGACCATTGAATGCGAGTTCTGTCCTAGACTTGTTGATCCTTAGAGTGGTAAATCTATTTCATATCAGTTGTTAGTTTTGAGGTCAAAATTGGTGCTGATTTGCTAAATTTCCTACATTTCTGCACATGCACCTTGAGTTGCGGATTGTGTCTGAAGTAAACTGTTTGGGACCGATTTTCTTCATCCTTTCCTGCCAAATTCTTCATTGATGGTTGCATCTCCAAATGGCATTCGGTCATCTGCATCTCTGAATTGCTAGAAGCAGTTCTGGGCACAAAAGTTCAGTTTCTGGCACAAGTTTTCAGCTTGTGTGCCAAGTTTTTTTAGGCACCGATTTGCATCAGATCTCCACCAGTTCTCTTCGGAGTAGGGTAGTGTTTGAATTCTATTGATACAACCTTTAGCTATTCTGAACTTTCCCTGCTTAAGTTAGCTTTGAAAACTTCTTAGTGAATTGAGTTCAGTGCTTGCCCAATTTCTGAATTTCGCATGCTTTTCATGGTAATAAGTTTGTTGTTTCCAAAACTCTGCCATCCCTGTATTTAATCAATTGTTCAGAAATAAAATTGCATTTAATATCAATAGTGTGCCTTTTTAATATCAATTTAGTTCCTTTTGTTGAATCAATTTCACTTTTGATTGAGTTACTCCTTGCTATTGTTCCCTTTCTTCCTTTGTGTAGTTTTTTTCTTTTTCGTGTGTTTCATTTTCATTTTCATTTTCAATTATATCCCAAAAACCCAATTACTTATTTGAAATCCCAAAAACGCAAAAACGACACATTTACAAGTTGAATCAAGCACGACAACTAGCCCCGAGAAAAATACGACCTGTGGCCCCTATACTACATTTCCATATTTTTGATTGTAAAAGGGTTTCCAGCATTTCATTTCATTGATATTTAAATTTGATGAGCCCATACATTTCGTGACAAATTAATTAGTATATTTGGGCATCGTCAAATTTTTGGCGCCGTTGCCGGGGACTTGTTAGTTGACTTGTTTGATTTTAGCTTGCGCACTTATTTCATATCATTCTTGATTTGTTTTTGTGCTTATTGTCATATCTTTGGAGTTGATTTTATCTGTTTACTTGTTTATCTACTTTTACTGCGATTTGTTCTGTTTTTATGACCAGGTCTCTAGGTGCTGAATTAGAAGATTTCGATCCTGAGATTGAGAGGACCTTCAGAGTCAGGAGGAGCCAGGCCATTCTTTCTGAGACTACAGATATCCCTCCACTTCAGACTATCAGCACTCACTCAGGCATTGACATGGCAGACCACCAGAGAACCATGAAGGAGCTTGCAGCACCTGATGCTGCATTTCAGTACTCCAGCATAGCATATCCAGAGCTAGGGGGATGTTTTGAGCTCAAATCGGGACTCATCAATTTGCTGCCAAAGTTTCAGGGTTTATCTGGGGAGGATCCAAACAGACACTTGCACGAGTTCCATGTGGTGTGCTCTACTATGAAGCCTCAGGGCGTTTCTGAAGAAGACATTAAGTTAAGAGCATTTCCTTTTACTTTGACTGGGGCTGCTAAGGATTGGTTGTATTATTTGCCCACTGGACATGTTGCTAGTTGGATTGAAATGAAGAGAGCATTTTTAGAGAAGTTTTTTCCAGCATCAAGGACCGCCATTATCAGAAAAAGTATTTGTGGCATTCAACAAGTGGTTGGAGAGTCCCTTTATGATTACTGGGAGAGGTTCAAGAAGTTATGCTCTAGCTGTCCTCAACATCAAATTAGTGAGCAACTTCTTGTGCAATACTTTTATGAAGGTTTATTACCTATGGATAGGAGCATGATTGATGCAGGCGGCAGGGGAGCCTTAGTAAATAAAACTCCGGAGCAAGCTAGAGTACTCATTTCTAACATGGCGGAGAATACTCAACAATTTGGGAGTAGAGCACTCACTACAAGAGGGGTTCATGAAGCTCAAGTGTCGCCTAATGAACAAAAAGAAAGCAAAAGTTCCTTGTTGGAGAACCAATTGACGGAGTTGGCATCTTTAGTGAAGCAAATGGCAGCGAACAATGTGAACCAAGCCTCAAATTCATCAACAACTTCATTTCCAAATCAAGTTACAAGAGTATGTAGCATTTGTTCAAGCCAAGAACATAATTCAGACCATTGTCCAAATCTCCAACAAGATGAATCGGTTGCGGCCTTGGCTAGAGCTCCATTCCAACGAAGAAATGACCCCTACTCATCTACCTACAATCCGGGTTGGAGGGACCACCCAAATTTGAAGTATGGTAACTCTTTTTACCAACAACCGCCTTCCAATCATCAAATTCAGCAAAATCATCCCTCATTTCAGAGTTCACAGCAGCCACAGCATGTTTTCCAGCCACAAAATCAACATTTTCAGCAGCCACAGCAACCTACACAGCCTTCCCAGCAGTTTCAGGACACATTCCAGCAACAATTCCAAGCATTTGAACCTCAATTCCAGCAACCTTATCAAGGGCAGCAAGGCTTTCAACCATTCCCAGCTTTCCAAGCTCCAAATCAACAAAATTTGCAACCATCACAGCCCATGAATAAGCAATTTCAGCCCTATGGTCAAGGATTTCAAGGGCAGAATTTTCAGCCCTCACCACCTAATTTTCCACCTCCAAATCAGAACTTTCATCCCTACAACTTCCAGCAAGGTTTTCAAGCATCGCAGCCCTCTTATCAGCCCCAAAATTTAAGTTTTCAACAAAATCAGCAATCAAAATTTCAGCCTTCTTCTTCATCCTTTCAAGGTCAGACAAGGAGCTGTGTTAACCAAGGAGGTTATGGGAGCTCAAGTGGAGGAGATTTTCAGCATCAGCAAGTGATGGAGATGCTACAACAAGTTGTACAAACACAACAACAACAACAAGCTTGGCAACAACAACAACAACAACATAACCAAAATGTTGAGAGGCAAATAGGGCAATTGGCTAGTGGGATCAATCACAATCAAGCTCAAGGATCAAATCAACTTCCTTCCCAAACTATTCCTAATCCCAAAGGGAATGTGAGTGCTATATATTTGAGGAGTGGGAAGGTCACCTCAAGTCCAAAGAGTCCAAGAGCAGAATTTTCAGGAAACCGAACAGCTTCTCCAATTCCGGCCCAAAACCACACTGAAATGAGTTCAAATTCAGCTGATTCCACCCCTAGCCCGTTCCCAACTCAGTCCTCGAGCAACCCTCCAAATTTGGTGGCAAACGGAGAAGAAATCAGTGCCGAGACGCAAGGGACAGCAGCCACTACGCAGGGGACAGCAGGGCAGAATTCAGCCTCTCCACTTCCGGCCAAAGAAGATGATTTTAGGGTTCCTTTACCTTTTCCACAGGGGAGAACTCCAACCAAAAGACAAGGGGAGAAGGAGAAGGCTAAGGAATTTAATGAACTAGTGGAGCTTTTCAGCAAAGTGGAGATCAATATACCTTTGTTGACCATGATCAAAAGAATTCCAAAGTATGCTAAGTTTTTGAAGGATCTTTGTGTTAACAAACGGAAGCTTAAGGAAAATGAATTGGTCAGCATTGGGAAAAATGTTTCTTCGCTTATCCATGCCCTACCTCAGAAATGTGAAGACCCTGGGATGTTTACTGTTTCTTGTGAGATTGGGAGCACCATATTTCACGATGCTATGTTAGACTTAGGAGCTTCTATAAATGTGATGCCCAGGTCAGTCTTTCAGATGCTCGGCATAGGCCCTTTACAGCCCACTGGAGTGATGATACAGCTAGCAGACAGGAGCCAGACACGCCCAGCAGGTATGATTGAAGATGTTTTGGTGAAGGTAAAGGAGCTGATATTTCCAGCTGATTTCTATATTTTGGATATGGAGGGAGATTATCTAGCACACCGTTCTCCATTGATTTTAGGCAGACCGTTTCTGAAGACGGCCAGAACAAAGATTGATGTATATGCCGGTACACTTTCCATGGAGATTGGAGATACGGTTATTTAGTTTAGCCTCTTCGATGCTATGAAGCAACCGAGAGAGGATCACTCCATCAGGAGCATGGACATTATTAAGAAGCTGGAACAGACAGAGATAGAGGCTGAGGGATTTCTAGAGGATTTTCCTAGAGAAGCTATTCATTCAGAGGAGGCTGAGAGAGTATTTACTGCTGAGACTGAGGAATTTTCAGAAGACATTTCAAACACATTTACAGCTGGAGAGATTATTCTAGGTGTAGGGGATTGCACAGAGCCCCAAGGATCACCTATTTCTGTTGAGACTCAAAGTGTAGGGGATTGCACAGAGCCCCAAGGATCACTTATACCAGTTGAGCACCTACTAGAACTTGAACCTGATACGGACTCTATACTTGACCAGGAGGGAGCTATGGACACATCTATCATTGTGGAACCTCCAGGTATTTTTCAGCGCGATCAGGTAAGTATTTCTTTTATTTTTTTGGATACATCAAGAGGGGCACCAAAAGTTGATTTTATTGGCTGCAATACATTTCTTGATTTGTCATGTGTGGGAAATAATTGGGAGAATTTCATGGGAACATCCAAAATAGATTTCATTGATTATGATAAGTGTCTTGATGCATCTTGGGTAGATATTCATTATAAAAAATTCTTTGAGATGCCTAAACTTGATTTTATTGGATGTGATTCATTTTTGGATAAATTGTATGCAAAAACTGATATTATTTTATTTCCTTCGTACCCTGCACGCTCTAGAGGGGTAGTACATTGTTTTGCAGGGTCCAGAAGACTGCTGGAGTGGGAGCTTCATTTGAACAGACTGAAACCTCCTGAAATGAGTCCCACAAAGAATAAAGAGGGAGTTGCAGTTAAATCCAAGTGTGGGGGAGCGATGCACAGTGAAGTGGAACAAATGGAAGAAGCTCTTTCGCACACCCTGACTCCTCCACTACCGCGGTGGAGGCTTTTTCTTGACAGACTCTGACCGCCAGAAATAAAAGGGAGTTTGATTTTTGTCGTCTTTTCCTTTATTGCATGTTTTCACTCTTAAAATGAAATCTTGTTAATAAATAAGTGAGTAGAGTAACATGACATGAATAAAATCATTGTAAATACTATGTTTTGTGTTTTCGCACTTCTTCTTGCATGATTAGGAATAAATGTATCCCTTAGGTTTTCTCCATAGCATTTTAGAGTCTTTTGGAAAATAAATTAAATTTGGTTGTCAAAACTTAGGGTTTAAGCTCATGGATGAAATCTTGAATATTTGAGTACTACTTGGCTTTGGATTCTTAATTGAGAATTTGAGATGGATTATTTTTACCTAGTGAGATTAGCCTTATTTTGTGATACACACATGTTATTGTGCTCTAGAACTTGCCTAGGTTCTTTCGAAATCATATTTCAATGGTTGGATCACATCTATAGAGACTAATCACTTTGTTTACCTTTCCACATCAACTTTGGCAAAAATCATATTTATCCTATTTGTCTTTCCTTATCCCTAATTCTAACTCCAATTTTTCTATGGATTTGTTTGCTTGGGATGTTTTCGTGATGCTATTTTGCCCGAGACGGACAAAGTTTTAAGTGTGGGGGAGTGATTAGTGATTTGGAAGCAAATTGTATCAAAAGAAGCAATTCATGTCAATAAAAAAAAAATTCTGCATTTTCATGGGCCAAGTGAGTTGAATTTGATTTAGGTTTCGGAAATGAGCAAGAGGAGGAAATCAAATGGAGGCACCTAGATTCTTGACCATCAAAATGAAGATCCAAACAATTTGGAGCCAAGATGAATCCGGTTGAAGAATTTGTGTAATCCAAATGGCACACAAATGAAGGAAATTTATGCCGTGACAAAAGAGAGGAAAAGTATGTTTTCTTGATGCTATGAAGCTATTCGGCCACCTTGCTAGAAGCATTAAATGCAGCTGCCTTTGCTGGAGAAAGATGAACAAATCAACTTGGAGCTGTTTTGAATCATTGAATGGCTATTTGTGAAGCTGAATTGGGGAACTTAGCAGTGTATCACTGATTTTAGATAGGAATAGCAGAATTGTGAGGCTGATTTCGGAAACCTGTGAATTGTTGAGGATGGAATCTATATTTCTGAGCTGGAATGGTCTGAACTGCAGCTAAAAACAAGTTAAAACAATCTGAATTGAAGGCTGAAAAACTCATGTTTGAAGCTGTGAGAAGAGCTGAGAAGCAAGGAATTCTGAGCAAAACAGCAAGGAGAGCTGCTGTGGGCAGAGGTCACAAGGAGGTGGCTGCATTCCTTTTTGATGCTACTGCTGTCAATAAATCAAATTAGTGTATGGAGCTGAAACTTGAAACAAAACAATTCAGAAATGGCAGCAGAATGCAGAAATTCGAAACTTGAAGAAAGTAGAGGATGCAAAGGCTGAATTTGGTTTTCATAGGGTATAAAGTAGTGAACTAAACATTGAATTGCATCAAATGCTGATCAGAACAAAGGAATGCTGCTGCGTGGATGGATTACAGTTGAAAAATCTGAAAAATCTGAATTGAGGGCTGATAAGTTTGAATGTAAGCTAACTTGAATCTATGCAGAAATTCTGAGCCTTGATACTACTGTGCCGAGGGCTGTAATTTGGAGAAGCTGAAATTAATCTGAATGGGAGCTTTAAATCTGAATTGTAGCTGAACTGAAGCTGTAAAGGAGCTAGAATCTGAGGCAGCCTGAAGTCAAGGAAGAACAAGCTGTGACAAAGTTAAATTGGCACGCATTGGCTGTAATTTCAGGAATTTGCAGCTGTCAACTGCTAGAATGAAGTGAGACTGATGTAGAAGCTGCACACAAACTGTATAATCTGAAACCAAGAGAAATTTGTGCTGGATTGAAGCTGAGAAAAATCTGAATTGAAGCAGGGAAACCAGTCTATACGAATCTGTAAATGAAGTGCAGATTATCAAATTGTGATGCCAAGTTGATAAAAGTTGTGCCAAGGTCTGAATTGGCACATTTAAGCAGGAAGTCTGATGAAAAGTTGTTGTCAGATCTCTACATTTGAGCCGAAAGAAGAAAAATCAGAGGAAGATGCTATGAAGGTGTTCAGTCCACTCATTTAGAGGATGTTTTGCAAGCAAAGAAATTGGGAAATAGTAACAGGAAATCTGAGCTTCAAGTGGACTGCTCATCACTTTTGGCACAAGGAAATGGATTCCATCTTTGAATACTCTCCTAGTCCGCTTGAAGCACTCGAGGAGGGAGTTGATCAGATTTGAAGGGCTGAAATTAAACTTGCTGATCAGAATTGTTGAGTGGAGTGTTTTCAGTGCTGAACTATCCCTATATAGCTGCTGTATTTTCAAACCAGGAAAAAGAAATGGAAGCAGTAGAGTTAGAATCTGAAGAAGAAAATGCAGAAATTCTGAAACCGACCTGTGCAACCTTGTAAATGAAGTGCAGATCAGTAATTGAACCCAATGTAGAAAAATCTGAAGACAATGTAGAAATGTCTCAAGTGTTGCTGATAAAAATCTGATACAATTCTGCAAGCAAAGTGGCACGCAAAGTGGGGACTTGGCACATTAGATTAAGGAAGAGTTTTTCATGAAAAAGCAAGGAAACTAGTTAAGTTTAACTCCATCAAGCTTTGGAATTTACTAGGGGACTGATAAGAGAGCAAAGTTCATTGGAAACATTCCCAAGCACTCAAGTCTTCCACTTTACTAATTTTTCCATTTCTTTAGTTTGTATTTCGCTCCTTACCATTTTCTATGTTTTTCTGTGTTTTTATAGATGTTGATCCTATCATGATAAATGGTAGAGATTAGATAATAAGCAAGCCTATGGTAGTGCAAGAAGCATATGTGTTTGAGTGAGCTCCACTTCCATCATCAACTTAGAATTTAAGGAGAGAGCCACCAATATTTTCCTTGAAAGGCTAGTGATTTATATTCATCTCAATGACTCATGATAGATGAAAAGGCCAAGTTGTTGATTTAAGGACAAGATAGTAATCCATAGAGCTTAGATTTATGAGAATTGGCAACCCTAGGTAATTTCTTTTCAATTGATTCTAATTATGCTTAAGTAAATCTAGGGGATACATATTTACTGTTTTCGCGAGACGCTCAAGGCTAAGTGTGGGGGAGTTGATAGATTCCATTTTATTGATCATTCGAGTGCTTAAATCCATGTTTGATCTATGTTTTTATTGCTAAAATTGTGAAATTGCCCTAGGTTTTAGAACTTATTCATATTTTGGACTTAATTGCAAAATTACATATATTTTGGTTAATTGGCCACTAAATTCTTGATTTATTTTTGTAGGCATCAAGGTTCAAAGACCTGGGGCATATTGGGTCAAACTCGAGTCGGAAGTGACTCAGATCAGATTATCAAGATTACGATTAAATCTGGGCCGTTCGATTCAAAAGCGGCTAGATCGGAGCCATCCAGGATGATCTGAAGCAATCCGAGCTAGGGCTAGGGTTGATCAAGCACCTTGATCAAGATCTGAAGGTTTCATCACAATCTGAGCTCGATCGACCGTTGGATCAAGCTTGGAGGGCTCTAGATCATCCATTCAAAGGCTAGCTTGATCTGGACCATCCGTTGCAAATCTGGAGGATCCGAGCTACCACGAGGCAAATCCTGACCCCAGATCATCATTATCAAAGTTTGGCTCAAATCAGACCAAGATCAGCCGTTGGATTGAAGCAAATCGATCTGAGCCGTCCATTGATTAATACTTAAGGAAAAACTCCACAGAGCTTACCCTTGTCGCGTCTTCAGCCAGTTTCCACTGTTCTTCGCCGTTCTTCATCATCTCTTCATCGTTTTCGAAAATTTTTGTTTCCATGAAGGCGTGACCACCTCATCTTCCATTCCAGATCAAGAATCAAATTTATGGGAATCGGTGATTGAAGAATTCTGATCGTTTGCGCTGGAACAGAGAATTTCTTGGGGGTTTCGGCAGTTCTCAGTCCGATCAACTTCCTCACGACCTCAATCCATTTCAAGGCTTCTGAACCACTTGTAGGGGTTCTCAGGTGAGCTCAGAAGTCTCCCATATCATCATCGCAGCTCTTCCACTCGAGATGAAGTGAATCGGATGGAAAATTCCATCAAGCGCAAATTCTGTTCAGAAACAATTTCAGATTCGATTGTCCATTGATTTGCTGAGCCTAGGAGTTCGAAGCCAGTTCTTGATTGACAACCAAGAATTTCTTGAGCTGAGGAAGGAGTTGAGGAGTAGATTAGACCTTTAATTTCCAAGTTGTTTAGATGTATTTTCGTTTTCTGCACTGTTCTGTTCTGAATTTCTTATTTAGCCACTGTAATTTACGATTTTCAAGTTCTTAGCTGTAGTTTAGCTTCAATTCTGCAAGTAGAGTAATATAGGAGCTTGTTTAGTGATCAACTTGGTTAAATTTTAGTTTGTTTCAGCTTAATTTCTTGCGTGCCAACCATACAGCTTGCGTGCCAATAGATTTCTGCAATTCCTTTCAGTTTTTGATGTTTGTCTCAGATTGTTTGTTTTCTGAATTGTTTCCTAGCTGTTTAGTTGTTAATCTTTGATCTCGCATTAAGTAGACAGTTTGCTAGATAGCGTAGAACTTAAGTGTGGTTTCTTGCAATCTAATTGCTGTGTGTGCCAAATTCAGTAACTCATCTACCCAGCTTTCAGAAACTCTGCAACTTCAGTTTTCTTTCTGCCATTTTAGTCAAATTGCCTTGACGTTTTGTGACCATTGAATGCGAGTTCTGTCCTAGACTTGTTGATCCTTAGAGTGGTAAATCTATTTCATATCAGTTGTTAGTTTTGAGGTCAAAATTGGTGCTGATTTGCTAAATTTCCTACATTTCTGCACATGCACCTTGAGTTGCGGATTGTGTCTGAAGTAAACTGTTTGGGACCGATTTTCTTCATCCTTTCCTGCCAAATTCTTCATTGATGGTTGCATCTCCAAATGGCATTCGGTCATCTGCATCTCTGAATTGCTAGAAGCAGTTCTGGGCACAAAAGTTCAGTTTCTGGCACAAGTTTTCAGCTTGTGTGCCAAGTTTTTTTAGGCACCGATTTGCATCAGATCTCCACCAGTTCTCTTCGGAGTAGGGTAGTGTTTGAATTCTATTGATACAACCTTTAGCTATTCTGAACTTTCCCTGCTTAAGTTAGCTTTGAAAACTTCTTAGTGAATTGAGTTCAGTGCATGCCCAATTTCTGAATTTCGCATGCTTTTCATGGTAATAAGTTTGTTGTTTCCAAAACTCTGCCATCCCTGTATTTAATCAATTGTTCAGAAATAAAATTGCATTTAATATCAATAGTGTGCCTTTTTAATATCAATTTAGTTCCTTTTGTTGAATCAATTTCACTTTTGATTGAGTTACTCCTTGCTATTGTTCCCTTTCTTCCTTTGTGTAGTTTTTCTTTCTTTTTCGTGTGTTTCATTTTCATTTTCATTTTCAATTATATCCCAAAAACCCAATTACTTATTTGAAATCCCAAAAACGCAAAAACGACACATTTACAAGCTTGAATCAAGCACGACAACTAGCCCCGAGAAAAATACGACCTGTGGCCCCTATATTACATTTTCAGATTTTGATTGTAAAAGGGTTTCCAGCATTTCATTCATTGATATTTAAATTTGATGAGCCCATACATTTCGTGACAAATTAATTAGTATATTTTGGGCCCGTCAAGTACCTAAACTTAAGTTTTCAAAAGTGCAAAATCATTCTAAGTAAAGTTTTTTAAAAACTTAGAACCCCACGAAGTTTTGAAAAATCTAGGGAGAGATTCCCTCCAGGGGGAGGGAACAAATTTTTATGCCTTTGATTAAACTTAACTTTTTGAACTAGGGTTGCCATAAATCAAAAAGGGAGAGATTGTTGGTGCAGAAAGCACCAAAGTCAAACCTGTGTTTTGATAATGGCAACAGGGTTTAAAAGATAAGTCTTACTTGTTATCTAACATATCACTCTAGTGTGCAGGGTAAAAAGTCCTAACGAAGGAATGCTAGGCACCGGCGAAGGAATGCCAGGGTAAAAAGCCCTAGCGACGGACTGCTAGGCACTGGCGAAGGAATGCCAGGGTGAAAAGCCCTAGCGAAGGACTGCTAGGCACCAGGCGAAGGACAGCTTGGGACTAAAGCCCTAGCGATGGAATGCTAGGCTCTGGGCGAAGGACGGCTCAATATCTAAGACCTAGCAAAGGACCGTCAGGCAAAAGTCCAACCAAAGGAGCGGTTGGCATCAGGTACATTCTCCCGAGAGGAGTAGGTGAGGACGCGTTCCCCGTCGAGGGAACAGTAGGCGTCGGTTCGACCTAGGGTTCCATCTTGGAGACCCAAAGTCAGAACCAAAACAGCTAAGGCTGTATAAAATAATAATATACTGCTTGTTGGACTAACCCTGGATGCAGGACCGAAGGACTGAGTATCTGCAGCTCAGAGAGCCTCAAAGGAGTGAGGCAGAAGCTGAGCAGGGCACCCCGGATGTTCCGGGCGCCCCCAAGGTCAACCCAAGACAGCAGGAGCGAAAACACGCCTCGACAGTTATATGTCGGGGCGCCCCGGATGCTCCAGGCGCCCCGGATGCTCCAGGTGCCCCACCTGTCGCGGGTGCCCCGCCTGTCGCGGGCGCCCCCAGTGCCAGCTGCCGAAGCACCCCCTCGCGAAGCTAAGAGGATGAAGGCTTGACCCCGTCAATGCGGGTGCCCCGAGCGCTCCGGGCGCCCCGGTCAAACCTGATCCCGATTTTAAAGGGATCAGATGTTGACCGAGCTGGAGATGGATCGACCGCCACGTGGGGGGCGCCCCCGACGTCCCGGGCGGCCCCAGGCCCTATATAAAGAGCCCTCGACCCCAGGCTTCAACAACACCTTCAATCAATGCTTCTACACTCTTCTGCTCTCGCGCCTCGCTCCGAAAACCTCCCAACTCGAGCTGACGACGTCCCGCTGCTCCGAAAAAGACAACCTACATCGGACGTCGGTAAAAGAAGAGCCTCTTTTTAATTGTTAAGTTTACTGTACTGCATTTGTAAATCAATCTTTGTAAACTATTATTGCGCCTCATATAGAATTGCCCAAAGTAAACGGTCAACGACCGTGGGCCTTGGAGTAGGAGTCGACCTAGGCTCCGAACCAAGTAAAAAATTACTGTGTTTGCGTTTGATTGTTTTATTCCACTGCGTAACTACTCTTTCCATAAATCTGAATGATTTCCGATATTCACCCCCCTCTATCGGTTCTCTCGATCCAACAACTTTAACTAACACTCCATAACATCATAAATTCACCAATAATCCACCAATAAAATTACGTATCATAAAGATAAGGTTTCATAATATCCATTATCACCATATGTTAAATATCTAGGTTAAGTCATTTATCAATGATATGTAGCAAAATCTAACAAGATGACTCTCTGTGAGAGAAGTCATTTATCCATCCACAATCAATGGCAATAAATCCAAATAAATCGACTAATATACTGTTAGAAGGCAATATATCACACAAGTCTATTTTTCCACCATATCCACTAATTCCAATTTATCCTTACACATCAATCAAAATTGATGACTTCTTGATCAACAATAAAGTCATCCACAATTGACCATCAAAATTCAATGCTTTCCCATATTCATTTTCACAATATGTCCAAGTTTCAAATTTATTTTCAAACATCACTCACACTCGTCATTTCCCCTAAACAACTAAAATCATTCACTATATCCCATCATAACATATCTCTGTCATACCAACAAAAGCGATAATACCTTTTGCACGAGTCATCCTATTAAAATATTTAATAAGTATTACTAAAACATGCAACTACTAGCAAATTTACCAACTTACTTGCTCGTCGCTAAAAGAGTCCATCGCCGTCATGTCCGAAAACATCCCAGTCAAGAAAATGACTTTGTAAAACTCTGAAAATCCGAGATCAAGTAAACTTAACAAAAATTCAAAAAATGCTTCAGTTACACTCGTAAACCTACGCTCTGATACTACTAAATTGGTATCAGATAAACCCTATATAAAAAAAATCCAATAGAAACTCTCAGGTTACATTCGTAAACCTGGGAACTCTATAAAATTCCAAAACAAAACTCCCAAAATACTTTGACAACCTCGCTCTGATACCACCAAATTGGTATTAGATAAAATCGAAAAATTGTTAGATTGTGGCGCTTTCTAGAGGGGGGTGAATAGAACTTTTCTCGAACTTTCTCTACAAGATGGTTAGCACAATACAAACAATATAATGAAAAATATGAAAACCAATGCTAACACCGAGAATTTACTTGGTATCCACCTCTGAGAGGTGACTAATCCAAGGATCCACGCACGAGCACACTCTCCACTATGAAAAGCCTCCTTCAAGGTGGAGAAAACCTTTACAAGGTTGTCTTCTTCCTCTTTACAAGATGGAAATAAAAGCGAGAGGAAGAAGTGAGGACTTTAAGCACAAACAGCACCTTGATACCCTCAAGAACCGTACCTTTGTCGTGCCAAAAAGTCACCCTTTAAATAAGAGTAAAGGACAACTCCTAGAGTCATCCAGCCCGACACGAATCGACTGCCCCTGGGGCAGTCGACTGGTCTAGCCTTAATTGCTAGCCAACGGCTAACCCAACGGCTAGTTTTCGGGGTTACCAGTCGACTGGTCTAGGGTCGAAAACATTCTGTGAGTTTCTGTTCTTGCTGGCAGACGACTGCCTTTCTACCAGTCGACTGCCCAGCTTGTACAAACACTCTTCCTCACTCCGAAGACCCTCCTTCACGTGTGCCTTCAAGTACACTCCCTTGGCTTGCCCCTTGAAGTCTTCTTCCACCGGCTATCGTCCCTCGGATGCGCATACAAGCCTTCCCTTGGCTTGCATCCATTCCACCCTTCACGTGTGCCCTTTGAAGTCCACTTCCCGTCTTGCCCTTGGAGTCCTCTTCCCTCTGCTCTCATCCCTCGGATAAGTCCTCCATGTGTGATTCTCCAAGTCCTGCAAACTCAATCATACATATCAAATAACAAGATAACACCCTAAACTTAACCATATTGACACACACATCAAAACCATGATTTTCCCGATCATTCTTGGGTCGATTGCCCCAACAAAAATCCCAAAAACATGAATATAGGTGAGCATCGTAACCTACGCTCTGATACCACTAAATTGGTATCAGATAAACTCTACAAAAATCCGAAAAGAAACCTACGCTCTGATATCACTAAATTAGTATAAGTTAGAATTTGTATCCGATGCATACTAAAACAAACCTCGAAAAATCCAAAATACAAATACATATGGGCATCACAAACCTCGCTCAGATACCACTAAATTTTCCTATACGGCGGACAATCTGAATCATTTATACATAACTCTCAACCTTAACAATAGCATAGTCATAGTCAGCTGGCATTCACACAATCACAACCATGCAGTTAAATAATATGCATAATAAATGATAAACATAATAAATAAATCTCCGTAAACTAACTACAGTATATCAAAATCCAGTAGAAGTAAATAAATATACGTCCATACAAAACACCAAACACCATCCGAAATGAAAATAAAACTATAGCGACACAAGTATGATAAGAAAACTAGGTAAGTATGAAAACGATATAAATACTCGAGCAAGGGACTAACAGTTGAATTCTCTCTTAGCGGTACGAGATATAGCTTTCAACTACCTAAAACAAATGGAAGAACAAGGGGTGGTGAGTCCTGGTGGACTCTACGAGTATTAGAATAGATAAATGTATAGTATATAAAAAGGATAAAACAAGCATACAGAATCAAGGATATACAGTTTCTAGAATAAAGAATATAAATCAAATATATCTGTACAAATAAACATATCTAAAAATCAATGTACGCATAGAGGCATAATAAAAAATCCCCCTAATATCTCAGTTAACTGTTAGTACTGCCGAGCAGATCTAGATCATATAATAAATGCAAATCATAACTGAATATGCATCTCAATCAAATGCAGTAATAAATAATAGCTCAAAAAGTGCAACAAACACAAGTAAATACACAATACATAATATGCACATGATGTGATGACATGCACTGTACACACACCAACCATTGAGTGGACAAGATATAAGCGTCAAAACCTATGACTATCCAGATACACCACAATACCTCTAGTCCTGAATGAAAAGTCGTAATACATGTGGCTTTAAAATCCCGAAATACCTGTGAAAACTCCAAACACCTGGGAAGTATCAACTGTCTACACACAACTCCAACTAAGCATAGCACAACAGGAAATATAATTGATGATCCATCTCAACCATAAAAGAGCCAGTGGTCGTCATCATGCAAATAATGTTGTGATGCATGTCACTAATATTCACAACCTCAATCAAACCAAAACCATGCAATTAATACGTTAGAATTTGTATCCGATGCATACTAAAACAAACCTCGAAAAATCCAAAATACAAATACATATGTGCATCACAAACCTCGCTCAGATACCACTAAATTTTCCTGTACGACGGACAATCTGAATCATTTATACATAACTCTCAACCTTAACAATAGCATAGTCATAGTCAGCTGGCATTCACACAATCACAACCATGCAGTTAAATAATATGCATAATAAATGATAAACATAATAAATAAATCTCCGTAAACTAACTACAGTATATCAAAATCCAGTAGAAGTAAATAAATATACGTCCATACAAAACACCAAACACCATCCGAAATGAAAATAAAACTATAGCGACACAAGTATGATAAGAAAACTAGGTAAGTATGAAAACGATATAAATACTCGAGCAAGGGACTAACAGTTGAATTCTCTCTTAGCGGTACGAGATATAGCTTTCAACTACCTAAAACAAATGGAAGAACAAGGGGTGGTGAGTCCTGGTGGACTCTACGAGTATTAGAATAGATAAATGTATAGTATATAAAAAGGATAAAACAAGCATACAGAATCAAGGATATACAGTCTCTAGAATAAAGAATATAAATCAAATATATCTGTACAAATAAACATATCTAAAAATCAATGTACGCATAGAGGCATAATAAAAAAATCCACCTAATATCTCAGTAAACTGTTAGTACTGCCGAGCAGATCTAGACCATATAATAAATGCAAATCATAACTGAATATGCATGTCAATCAAATGCAGTAATAAATAATAGCTCAAAAAGTGCAACAAACACAAGTAAATACACAATACATAATATGCACATGATGTGATGACATGCACTGTACACACACCAACCGTTGAGTGGACAAGATATAAGCGTCAAAACCTATGGCTATCCAGATACACCACAATACCTCTAGTCCTGAATGAAAAGTCGTAATACATGTGGCTTTAAAATCCCGAAATACCTGTGAAAACTCCAAACACCTGGGAAGTACCAACTGTCTACACACAACTCCAACTAAGCGTAGCACAACAGGAAATATAATTGATGATCCATCTCAACCATAAAAGAGCCAGTGGTCGTCATCATGCAAATAATGTTGTGATGCATGTCACTAATATTCACAACCTCAATCAAACCAAAACCATGCAATTAATACGATACGAAATACAACCAATACCAATGTAAATAAACTTGCACTAATCTACTAGGTAAGGTTTATCTAATGTCAATCAAACCCTAGATAAGTCAAATGTTAGTTCTACATTACACGTGTACTCACGGTACTCTTTATATCAAAAACCAAGAGATATGACTGTATAACTGAACATTTTGAATTTCTACTCAAACGTCAAGTAAGAATAAGTATCAAGCAGGAAAAATAAGGACAATAGATTTAATATAAAACAACCAACTCAGAAAATAAAATAACCATGTATTTAACATAAACGATTCTACAAGAATCAAGTAAGAATTATCCGCCATATATGTACATCGTACTAAGTGTCTTAATGTCATAGAGTTTGCTTTAAAACAGAATCTGAACCATGCAACATAGAATACATATCATAGTCTAGTTTTATCGTAAATCGAGTAACAAGTCATAATCCTAATTCGATTAGGAAACCGTATTTAATTTCCACTTAATTAACCCATACTCCCTTAATCGCCAATTCCTTATGATGAAATTCACCCAACTATCTAACTCCTTCCATTTGCATGTTTCGTCAGAATATAATCAACTTAATGATTATATTATCCCCTAATCCTCCCTACCATCTAATAAATCACAATACTAGTAGTGACCTCTATAATTACAGTCATGGTTAAAGAGTTCCACCAATGCAATTTATCAATTTGAAATCAATGGTCTAAGTGAATTCTATTTCGCGGTATTAAATCCAACGAAATCTACGAGACCATCCATCATGGTTTACACCATCATGGAATCATCATGTTCTACTGTAGGGTTTGTGGGGCACGGAAGTATTTTCTAATAAAAGTGGGGGAATAGAATGGTGAAATCACTAATTACACAGCGTAGTTGAGATATGACAACAAACATCAACTATCAAGTAAACAATGATTAGTTCAAATGAGCGTGAGATATCTACCTGCCTTGATCACCTAATCGGAGCTATGGATTCCACAATATGCAATGAGATGAAGAAAGGGCGGGCTGTGGATTGGAACAACAAGATCGAGGGTGCTCCCTTGCTGGAGGCTGTAGCATCGCTGTCTCGATCTCGTGCAATAGGGAAGTGGGCGATGATCGGAGGATATGAGAGGTAATGGCATGGTGGCGTGTTCTCCCCATCAACTGGCCGTGATCGATGAGAGTGGCAACATCAGGCATCGATGATCCGAAAGGGAGGGAGATGAGTGAGCTCGTCGGCGTGATCGTGGTGTGGAGAGCAACTCGTCGGCGTGAAGAAGGCTGATGGCGTCAGCTCGTCGGCGTGATCGTGGTGTAGAGAGCAGCAATCGACAATGATGAGAAGAGAAGGAAAGGATCGATAGCGATGAGTTTAGGGTAGGGGAGAGAAAATAAATATAGGAGTTTTATATTTATATATTTCAAAAATTAAATTTTTCCTTAAATAACTCGAAAATTATTTCAAAATTTTCATAAAATTGGTTTCATTTTTAAACTCTAATTTATGACGTATATATATATATATATATATATATATATATATATTAACCGTAATTTTACACTACATGTCCCATACTTGATATTAAATTGACGATTCTGATATAAATTTTTGAAAAGACTTTTATAGTTTCAAAGTTGGGCGTTTATCTTTTTTTTTAGTCCAAAATTTTAAAAGTAGCAATTTTAATACCAATGGAAGGCGCTTCAAGTCTTTTTTTAAAAAAAAATTATGATTGAATACTATAACCCAATTGGGAAGGTGAACCTTAGAGGTTTTCGATTTTTAATTTTTTTAGCTTGAACACTATAACCTAATTGGGAAGATGAACCCTAAATATTGGGACTAAAAATATTTTTTTTAAAGTTTGATATCCAGAATGCTAAAAATAAACTATGTTTGATACCTAGAATGTCTTTTCCTCATTAATGAAATATATTAGATTGAATAAGATACTCAATAGTAGGTTGGCAAGAGTTTCACAATTATATCATGAATTCTTGTTGCTTCTAATATATATATATATATATATATATATATATATATATATATATATATATATACACACCCCCCTTGCGTATATCATGCGCGACTAAGAGGGAGCCACAGTGCAGCGTTCACCGCTAACTACACTGTGAGCCATTCCCAGTCACGTGAAGAGGATCGAGATTCTCTCTCTCTCTCTCTCTCTCTCTCTCTATATATATATATATATATATATATATATATATATATATACTTACCTTATGACCATCTTGTGAGCATTGTAATTTTTTTAACTTAAATACTATAACCTAAAGTCTAAACTCTAAAGCCTAAATACTAATTTCTAAAAAAAAAATAAAAATATACTAGATGCTCATAAGATGTATTAATAAAGTCCTATATATATATATATATATATATAGAGAGAGAGAGAGAGAGAGAGAGAGAGAGAGGGGTTGGGTGATGTTCTCATTGCGTAACCAGAAATTCATTAAATGATGTTCTCATTGCATAACTAGAAATTCATAAATTTAATTACAGCGTTTTTCCAGTGGTCACAATTCTATGACTGTCTGTGTCCTCTTCAGCTTGCTGCTCAGAGTTTGTGGGGTACTAACTTTATACCAACATTTGAACTGGAGCAGTGAATAATTAAGCAGTATAGCTAGCCTTGTAAGAAGAGTTCAACTTCAGGTTGTAGAGTCGTAACCAATTATCTTGAAGTTTAAGACTCTTGATCATAATCTGAATTAAATCTTTCTTTCTTCCAGTGTCCATTATATCACATCCATGTCTCATTCTGGCTTGTAGTAATTAAGATATACATGGGAGTGTTTTATGGTTTGCTTACTTTTACCAACATGGCTTGGAGGAATGGGATTAGAGGCTGGCTTTTGTCCTCATGCCAAGGGGAATAATGGCCACCATATACAAAGAGGCATGTGGACCCTTTGTCACGCAGTTGTGACACACAAACCCATGTACAACACTTGATCGATCTCTCCTCCTACTGCATACCCTCCTGCTTTATTCAGATATATAATTATTCTTTTCCAGGATTGTTTATTTGTGGTGATGAAAAATAGGGGTATATAACCATAGAGGTAGAAGAAAGAAAGAAAGAAAAGTATGGAAAGGAGGCTAAGGCCAAGGAGATGTAGTAGAAGAAGAAGAAGAAGAAGAAGAAAGAGAAGGGGAGAAAGAGGTTCTCTTTAATCTTTTCACTCTTTCTATTTCCATATATTTTGCTTTAAGTGCAAGTTTGTTCCATAGCTAGCCAGCTTCCTTGTTCTTTAGTTGAAGTAGGAAGAGTTCTAGAGAGCTAGGCAGCGTTGGAGGTTTTTGTTTATGGTTGTGTCGACGTTGCAGCGTAGATCCACCCTCTTGTACTGGGATTTGAGTGATTCGTCTTCTTCCCTTAATTCCTTCTTTTATTTTGTTGTCTTTTAGATCTAGGAATAAGGGTAGTGAAGAAAATTAATGGAGCAGATGAGTGAGTTTTCATGCATATTTCTCATCAATTGACTACCTTTTGAGAAACATTAAGCAATCATCTAGCTGGGAGATCACATAGCTTTAGGCTTTTACCATGGCGGCAGCTTCATCGTCGTCGGTCCCATTCTTCGGTATGAGAGAAGAAGAACAGTATAACATCCAACAGCATCAGCAACAACAACAACAGACGTTATCAGCAACACCAAGCTCATCAGCTGCACCACCTGCAGCTCCTCCAAAGAAGAAGAGGAACCTCCCTGGAAACCCTAGTAAGTAGCTAGATACGCACATATTTCCAAGTTCCAAAATCTAATTCATAGATCTAGGATTGAGTTTTGTCTTCCTAAATCGGGTTTGGCATGCAGATCCTGACGCTGAGGTCATTGCTCTATCGCCGAAGGCGCTTATGGCAACGAATCGGTTCATCTGCGAGGTGTGCAACAAGGGTTTCCAGCGGGAGCAGAACCTACAGTTGCACCGGCGAGGCCACAACCTGCCATGGAAGCTGAAGCAGAAGAACCCCAAGGAGGTCCGCCGTCGGGTGTACATCTGCCCCGAGACAACATGCGTCCACCACGATCCTTCCCGCGCCCTGGGCGACCTCACCGGCATAAAGAAGCACTTCTGCCGGAAGCACGGGGAGAAGAAGTGGAAGTGCGATAAGTGCTCGAAGCGGTACGCCGTGCAGTCCGACTGGAAGGCTCACTCCAAAACCTGCGGCACCCGCGAATACCGCTGCGACTGCGGCACCCTCTTCTCCAGGTACAAACCCTAACTCTCTTAATTGCCGAAACAACTCCGACGATGATCGTCGGCGAAATATCATCTACTGCTCACTTCCATTTGGATTATTGATCGCCCTCTAAAAGTTTTTGGTTCCAAGTACGCTTCTTGGTTTTGGTGATGATTAGATCTAAAATTCTGGACTGGAGTTACAGTTAGGGTTAGGGTTGTGACTGACTCATTCCTGACCGAGTGGCAGAAGCAAGAGGAAAAGCAAGAGGAGGGTCAGAATTGGGGGAAAATAATGGACCTAGCTCACACGTGAATCTTGTCGACGACATGGAGATCGATTATTTCAAAAAAAAAAAACAAATCAAATAAAAAACAAAAAAAAAGGCGGTCCATGCATCTTTGGGTTCTTGAAATTCACGCCACTTAGAACGATGCATCCTCTCTCCTATTCACGGGAGGATGCATGAAGGCAAAGCTCAGATCATCCTTGTTGTGTTGTGAGTTGGAGATAAACTAGCAGGAAGGGAACAAGGAATGGCTATGGCGATTGCAGGTCCACCATTTCACGAGAACGTCCTTTGTCCCCGACCAGATTATTCTTCTCCGGAGTTATATTCCAAATACTTGCAGTTAGATAGTTTACTTTTAATTAATATACTGAATTCGATTGCAATATAATTAATGGTTGGTTGTGTTGTTGCAGGCGTGATAGCTTCATCACCCACCGAGCTTTCTGCGACGCCTTGGCACAAGAGAGCGCCAGGCTCCCGGGCACGATGGGCGGCCATTTCTACGGCCGCAGCGCTGCCGGACTTATGAGTTTGGGGCATCCTCCGGTGAACTCTCCTCATTTCTCCTCTTTGCAAGACCACCAGACGCCGCCGCTGTCTTCCAACGATCTTCTTCGACTTAGTGAGAATAATGGCGCCGACACGATGCAGTTGGATCACCTGCCATCATTTCGGCCTGCGGCCGGAGGCACGTTCTTCCTGGGCGGCGGCGGTTCGAGTCAAAGCGTTAACGAAGTTGTCAATTCTCATCTGCTCCAACCCAAACCCTTTCATGACTTGATACAACTCCAAGACCACCACGCTAACATGTCGTCGTCTTCCGCTGCGATTGATCTCTTCAACCTCAACATCTTTTCCAACAATGGAAACGCCAACGGCACCACCAGCAACGCCGCAATGAACCAATTCCCCGGCCAATTCAACAATGCAACCGCCGGCGGGAGCGGCAACGAGACCTCGTACGCCGGAAACATCATGAGCCATCACGTCGATGCGAACTTGTACGGCAACGAGTCCGCCCTCCATCCTCACCTGTCGGCGACCGCGCTGCTCCAGAAGGCGGCACAAATGGGCGCAACCACAAGCAATTCCGGCGGCACCAGCTCCATTCTCAGGGGTTTCGGAAACTTGGTGAAGCATAATCCGGGTGCAGGCTTCGACGGCGTCGGAGAGAACTCCGGCGGGGCTCCTCAGGCCCAGAACGAAGCTCACTTCAACGAACTATTCATGAACTCTCTCGTCAACGGCAATGGAGCGATCAACGATCAAGAAGCTGCAACCGGCTTCGGGATTTTCAGCACCGGAATGGGTTCGAACATCAACGAGAACAAGTTGCAGAGAAACCAGCTGACAATGTTCGGCGCGGCCGCAGCCGCCGACAAGTTAACCAGAGACTTTCTCGGGGTGGGCGGTAGGATGAGGAGCATCGGGGGCGGCGCGCCGCCAAGAGAGCTGCATCTGGGCATCGACATGGGCTCCCTGGATTCCGAACTCAAGTCCACTCGATCATTCGGCGGCGGGGGTCGCATGTAGTAGGAGAACTTCACGTACGATGGATCGTAATAATTCTACGTCTTTTGTTTAATTTCAATCAAGCGAAGAACAAGTTCTGTTATAGCAAATGTCGAACAACCGCAAATTTACCTTAATTAAACTGTCTTTTGAAATTGTATCTTAAATTTTCTTAAAGATTGGCTTTGCTACAAGTTCTTGTTGGCATGTAAACTTATTCCAAAGATAAATTAACTTCTTCAAAAACAATGTCAAAAGTAACTTAACTTCATCAAGGAACTTGTCAAAATTAATTTCAAGACTTTTTATCAATTAAGTAAAATTTAATTATCTTACTAAATTCAATGAAGTTATTTATGACAAGAGTTATTAATATTAAAAAGAATAAAATTTTATTGATGTGATATATTAATAGTAAAAGGTTATGGAAGCATGAACCTAAATATATAAATAAGGACATGTATGATGAAAAATATCAAATAATAAACATTTCTTTCCTAGAATCTCCCTCCCATTCTCATATTTTTTTACAAAT
Source organism: Boesenbergia rotunda (assembly GCA_024364735.1). Lineage (NCBI taxonomy): Eukaryota > Viridiplantae > Streptophyta > Magnoliopsida > Zingiberales > Zingiberaceae > Boesenbergia > Boesenbergia rotunda. The sequence goes on from JAGFNQ010004647.1 coordinate 156,747, forward strand.
CTCTCCAACATTCATAAAACATTCATATTTCTTCGTTTAGATCCACTGAAATTTCAACACTTTTCTGTGCATGCAACGTCAACAAGGAGAGAGAATTAAAGAGAGTAATGCACTATTGTAAGGAACATTAGGTGAAAAGAGAGACTTTAAAGTAAACTTTTCACTTAATTTCTTCTAGTGCGCCTTAAATTAATCCTTTTATGACCGTTCAAAACTTCAGCTGTGATTTATTAATTTTAAATTATAGAGTGATTATTTTCCCTGTTGAATATGCATGCATACAGATGTATATAGAATGTGAAGTGTATATCTTATATCGCTATCATTGGGAATTTCTTGGATTCCCTTCGCCCGATCGATCTCTTCGAGTCTCAATCAGTGCCGGTGTGGATGGATAAGAGAACCATTTCTTTGCGTGTATATATATATCTGTATCAATGCCTATATATATTAATTCATGTGTAATTTATTTGTATTATTGATCGTTAAATAATTTGTAGAGATGGACCTTAATGTATTAATTCTAATTCTAATTTTGTTTTTTCAGCAAGCATATATGCATAAGATCAAAAGGAGACTCCGCTTAAAGTGCCTAATTGCTACATCATTGCCCGGTAGAATTTTCATGGACCCGCAACTTGGTCATCTTCAAATTAATCGATTGGAAGAACTAAATACCTGTATTATACATATAAAAAAAATCTCCCGTTGTTGAAAAAGTGAGCTTGATTCGATGCATGGTATATATCATTATTCATGCATGCTCTCCAATCACTCAATTGGTTCATGATCAGAGGAAGAAGACAAATGAATGTTTTTATTTGGGTGAGTGCAATTATTGATGATGGCAAATTCGATCTAGTTGTTCATCTACAATATTGCTACAATAAAGGTATTTCTAGGTGTCGAATGAAGAGACTCTCCTGGAGGGTTGCTCCATAAACACCCATAATTCCCTTCTCTTTCACTTAATTAGTTGATTGATTTATGTGTGGGTTTTATATGGTGGTTCAGTATAAGTCTACATGGAAAATGTAACTGGATATAGTAGAGTGAGTGCTGATTGAACAGTGAGTATGAAAGGAGTGTTGAGGCTCTATTTTGCTGGTTGATTTATGTCTATCAATATCTAATTGTAATTTTATAAAATAATGAAAGTAAATAATTAACTTAATAATTTTATGATGATACAAATACAAAATAATGAAAATAAACAACTTTATAAATGAATCTCACTTTATTAGTATTCTTATTACTTAGGATTTCCTCATGAATCTCTAAAAATATAACAACATTCTCCTCTAAAACCCTATAAGAACTAGTGTGATCTGAAATCTTTCATGAAATTCTCTTTTATAGGTTTTAAGTCATGACTGAAATTGCCTAATAGTTAATTACTTGTCACGATGTATCCCAGGTTAGTTTTGATATGGTCAACAGATTTAAATTAGGTCATGATATTTTTAATCCCTTGTCTAAGTGTGCAAGAACTTAAAAGCGGAGGAAGTCGAGTATAAGATGCAGTGGACGTGAAAGATTGCACGTGGAAGTGAGTTGACGGGCTCAGTGCATCCAAGGGATACGGAAGCTGTGGAAGAGTACACCGATGGAGCAAGAAGGACATGCGCAACATCCGAGGGACGAAAAGCCAAAAAGGAAGGACACTCGATAGGCGAAAGGCTGGAGTCGAGTTCGGGTAGAGCCTAACTATAGTTGGCCAAAAATCACCCAAGAAGACTAAAAATCATGCTGGAGACTAGTCAGCAGCTGCTGACCTAAACCAGTCCCAGTCACTCGTATGCATATGGGCGCCCAGGATCTCGGGCGCCCAAGCACTAGGCGCCTAAGCACTCGGGCGCTCTTGTGCATACAGGCGGAGGAGAGGTTGTTTTATCAATAAAGCTAGCCGTTTAGGATCGTTGTGCCACGGATAACTCTCATGCCATGTGACAGGTGCCCAAGAGCACTCGGGTGCCCCAGTACTGCCACGTCAGCAAACGGATAAGTTTATCCAGGGCTATAAATAGGCCCTAGAGCTCAGTTTCAATTCACTCATTCATCTCAAGCATTAGAAAACAAGTTCCGTATAGTTTTCATTTCCTTTTCTGAGCTTTTTCTTGTGTAAGAGGCTTCTTCGCCCGAATGAGTTCATTCAGGAGATACGAGCTATATTCTGCCTTGGATTAGCAACATCCTTGATTGCAAACTAAGTAAAATTTTGACTGCCTCTTTCTTTTATGTTTGTTATATTTTTAATGTTATTTATTATTCTTAGGATGTATACTAAAAGCCTAGTTTTTGTATGAACATCTATGTTTTGGAATGAGAATCACATGAACATTGTTTGCATTTTATATTTATTATATGTGTCTATATTGTCTAATACTTTATATTTTAGATAACATGGTATGTGGTGTCACACAGAAGATCATGTTATCAATCCCTTATAGAGTATAAGTAGTGGCTCACAACCGAGATGATTTTGGACAAACCATTGGGATAGTTGTAGTGTAATTTGGTATTGGTTTATCTTGAGCATATAATTACACTAGTACACTTTGTGTGTATTGAGCAGGACCGATATATAAGTGATTCAATTTATACTGACTATATAATTGAACCAGACCTCAGATATTATGGTATACATGCTCTTAATCCCGATATAATAACAGGCACATGTACTTAATATATATTTCTTTAATTTATTAGTGGGCGAGATTTATTTGTTAAATCGATAGGCCCTATAAATTGGGAAATAATATTATTTACATGGTGTGCCGTTGATTATAGCAAGAACCTGTGTCCTATATATTAGGATGATGATGTCCCCTTGAGGAGCTCAAAAAGTTCATCATATAAAATCCTGCAGGTGGACTTGGTCCGACATGATGATAAGGTTGAATGATACTACTCATGGAGTTAGATATTAATTAATTAAATTATCAGTAATTTAATTAATTAATAGATATTCGAGATCTTAAACATGGGGAGATAATGTACACATAATAGATGGAGCCCATAATTAATTATGGGGGTTGGTGAAGTAGTGCAATGATAATTCTTTAAGCTGCGTTTGGTTATGTAACGCCCGCTTTTTTTTTTCCTAAAGCGGCGTTACGTTAACATACTTAGGGCATGTAGACATCATAATGCAGCGGAAACTTTTAAACTTACACCTACATGCACTTACTACCATTTCTAGCACCATAACATGGGAACTTAGCGTAGTAACTTTATACTTAGCATCATGTCATTCGTAGCATCATGTCATACTTAGTATCATGTCATAAAGTCATACTCAAACACATAACAGTAAAGATAAAGTTCTATCATGAAACGAGCAACCATATTGCTCCTTGGCCAAGTCACTATCACACACATTCTTTGATGCCCTCCTGCGGCTTCCTTACTGTCCCCTTGCGTGATCTGCGGTATAAGGAAATAAGACTATAAGCACACAGGCTTAGTAAGACTCTTTCCTACTCACTAAAACCATTCATCATTCATTCATGAGCACATAAGCCATTACATACTTAGTGCTTTACTTAGAACATAAGTCTTTTCATCACTTAGCATACATTCGTCATGGCATAAACATAACATAATCATCTTCATAGCATAGCATAAACATAACCATAAACCTTCATGGCATGACACAATACTTGGCGTAGACATAAACATCGTAACATTCATAGCATGGCATAGTGCTTGGCATAGACATAGACATAACAAACATAACTTCATAAACATTCTTAGCACGAACCTAAATAAAATCATGGCGTCCTATCTCAGTATAACATAGTTAAAACATGGCATCATAAATTGGTATGGACATCATTAAAATCATGGCATTCTAACTTAGCATAAACATAATTAAATCATGGCATTCTAAACTAGCATGAACATAAATCCGATCATGGCATTCTAACTTAGCATAACATAATTAAATCATGGAATCCTAAACTAACATGAACATAAATAAAATCATGACATTCTAAACTAGCATGAACATAAATAAATCATGGCATCCTAAACTAACATGAACATAGATAAATCATGGCATTCGAAACTAGCATGAACATAATTAAATCATGACATTCTAAACTAGCAGGAACATAATTAAATCATGACATTCTAAACTAGCATGAACATAATTAAATCATGACATTCTAAACTAGCATGAACATAATTAAATCATGGCATCATATATTAACATGAACATAAACAAAATCATTTGCATAAACATACCTTGCATAATCTTACTTTGCATACACTTACTTTGCATAATATTCTTATCATAATTATAATGCATAACATGGATGGATGCATGTGGCAATTGCATATATATAAGGATGCTTAACCTTTTAAAACATACTTTTAATGCTTAAACATATTCATCATATCATTGGGCCCTGGCTTGTACCACATACATACATCATAAGCGCGCATCCCTAAGTAAATACGAGGTAGCTAGCCTCGACCTACTAGGGTAAGGACAGCATAGTCGGTAGTCCCCGAACCGAGGCATTCTTAAGGTGCTCATCCCTGTTGCACAGCTACGGTAGTGCCAGAACCGTGGACAGCATAGTCGATAGTCCAGAACCGGGGCGTTCTTAAGGTGCCCATCCCTTGGACCCATACTTCGGTCCGGTACAAGCCCATCCATAAAGTAAAATACTTTACATGCTTCATCATTCATAAGACATTCATGGCATCTTTAACATAACATAACTTGTTACGGCTCGGCCCGTCTACCGGCCCATTTACCGGTCCTCACGACCGTCGTACCGTCAACCATCGACCATGCTGTTTAGCATATTTATGCCTTAAAGACATAAGCATCATCTTTTATTCATAACATGGCATAGGTACACATTGTTCATAAACATGACATACCTACATATCATTCATAAGTCATGGCATTCATACATATCATTCATAAGACATGACATTCATACATATCATTCATAAATCATGGCATACATACCTATCATTCATAAGACATGGCATTCATACATATCATTCATAAACATGACATACCTACATATCATTCATAAACATGGCACATGTCTTAAACATTCGTGACCTAATCATATAAATCTTGACATATAACTAAGGGTTTGGTTAGCATGAAACTCTTCCATTTTACTTAAGGACCCTTTGATCCCATACTTAAGGCCAACCCTAATCCTTTAGCCCCTAATTCTACTTTTGGTCGAAACTTCAAGGCCATGGGGGTATGGGAAAAATTCCATTAAACCCCAATACCATTGCTTAAACACCAATCATACCTTACCATAGGGCCATTGGGACCCTTACTTGGAATAAGTCCTAACTTTTCCCCCCTTTAGGGTACTTGACCGAAACCCATGGGGTCTCTAGGCCATGTGGAACATTCACATAAACACCCTCCATCTCCTTAATATCATGATAAAACATAAAACATACACTTGAGGTTTTAAACCCAACCCTACACAAGGGTCCTTGTTGTTGGCCGAAACCCTAGGGTATCCTAGGGTACTCCAAAAATTCCCAAAAATTATACATAATCTCTAAACATCATCAAGGAACATTAAATATCATTATAAAGATTTTTGGCATCATTATGGACCCTAAAACCTTGTGGCCGAAACCCATAGAGTCTCTAGGGTATTGATGTTGTTTCTTTCATGTTGGCCGAAACCCTAGGGTGTCCTAGGGTACTCCAAAAATTCTAAAAAATTGTATTTAATCCCTAGACATCATAAGAGTTCATTAAACATCATTATCAAGATTTTTAGAACCATTAAGAACCCTAAATCCTAGTGGCCGAAACCCATAGGGTCTCTAGGGTACTTGGTTTTGTCTCTTTCAACATAAGGGTACTTAGGGTACCCCAAAAATTCCCAAAAATTCCATTTAACCTCTAAACATCATAAGGGAATATTAAACAACATTATAAAGATTTTTGGCATAATTATAGACCCCTAAAACATTGTGGCCGAAACCCTTGACCTTGGGTTCTTGTGTTTTTTCTTCTTTTCAACATCAAATCCAAAACTCCCAATATATCATGCTAAAAATTGTGGAAATCATAAGAAACTATTATACTACAGGTGAGGGAGTCTTACCTTGGGTTTCTTGATTTTTTGAACCTTGAAAGGGAAGAAGATTGCAAAATCTTTGGATCCTTGCCTCCTTGTCCTTGTATCCTTGGGAAAAACCCTTAGATCTTGGAGATAAGACCTCTTGTGGAGCTTTTCCAAGGGAAAACCCTTCCTTGGGTATTCGGCTAGGATGAGGGGAGGAAGAGTTTCGAAAATGCAAGGAAATGGGAAGAAGAGGTAAACTCCCAAACCCCCTATTTATCATCCATTAAGGAGGCAAATGAAGAGTCTCTCCATGACCCTTCATCTTCTTCTATGCCTTAACCCATATCCACTTCATTCCCTCCTAACAATACCTTGCTAGGTGAGTTGGTTAGTGCATACATGGTTGTACAAGAGGTCCAAGGTTCAATCCTTGGCTCATGCACCTTTATTTTTATTTTATTTTTTATTTTTTCCTAAATTCCGAAAATCCCCCTAAAATCACCCATAATTGTGCTAATATTCCTAAATAAAATTCTTTTATATTTATATTAATTTTACCTAATTAATACCCATTTTTGGAGCCCATTTAAAGCTCATTAGTACCTAATTTCTCCATTAAACTAGGAAAATTAGGCTAAGACTTACCCGAAATCATGCTAATATGCCTAATTAAATCCTATTTATATTTATACTAATTATTACCTAAATCCACCTATAATTAGGGTACCAAAAAGCTCACATAAGGCCCATTAATACTTAGTTTTCTCAATTTAAATGAGAAAACATGGATTTCCTAGGCCAAAGTTCGTATTAATACCTCTAGGTTCCTCAGAAAATTATCTAAACATGCTTAATATTTTAAGAAAATATTAAGAGAATTTTCCGGGTCGTTACAGGTTAGGGGTAATGTAATCCAGATTGTAATGTAATTGAACCTGTAATGTAATCCAGATTACAAGTTGTTGGCCTTGTAATCCAGATTACAATATTTTTAATAGCTTTTGTAATGCAAATTACATTACATTACAGTTTTAAAACTGTACCAAACAAAGTAATCAAACTTGTAATGTAATCTTGATTACATTACAAGGCTGATTATCCCTTACCAAACGTAGCCTTAGTGGATTGGATTATCATTAATGGATCGAGATTTGATCCATTAGAAGGTCAAGACCCAACTCCTCCTCATGGTCCCTATTGTAGCCTATAAATACCTCATGAGTCATGAGACCAAGAGAATTTATTCATAACAAACCCTAAGCCTCTCTCCTATTCTCTCTTCCTATCCCTCTCTCCTAGGGGTTGGGCGGTGTCGGTGGTGAGGGTGAAGAAAGCTCATGGTGGGAGGAAGAAGAAGTCTCTTCTTCATCTTCGTCTCTTCCTCTCTTCTCCCTCTGTTGAGCGTGCACAACTAGGTGGAAGAAGTGTTAGGACCGTGATCATCAAGCTAAAGGGGGGGGGGTGAATAGCTTTCGTTCGATTTTCTACCTACTGTTGATGCAGTCTGGCCCGACTGTTGTTTTGGTGTTTGACAATGATTTAAGTTTGGTTGAATGAAATTCGGGTTAAGTCCAGGTGGATCTGGGAGATCACACGCTGGCAAGGAGAAAGTCCTAACTTGGAGGGTTAGGTGAAAAGTCCTAGTCTAGAGGGCTAGGTTGGATGAAATCCCGGTGAGTGAAGCCGGGTCCTGGTGAGTGGAGCCAGGTGGTAGAAATCTCGGTGAGTGAAGCTGGGTCCTGGTGAGTGAAGCCAGGTGGTGGAAATCCCGGTGAGTGAAGCCGGGTCCTGGTGAGTGAAGCCAGGTGTTTGAAATCCCGGTGAGTGAAGCCGGGTCCTGGTGAGTGAAGCCAGGTGATGGAAATCCCGGTGAGTGAAGCCGGGTCCTGGTGAGTGAAGCCAGGTGATGGAAATCCTAGTGTGTGAAGCTAGGTTGAAATCTCGGTGAGTGAAGCCGGGTCCCGGTGAGTGAAGTCGGGTGACCGAAATCCTAGTGAGTGAAGCTAGGTTAAAATCCCGGTGAGTGAAGCCGGGTCCCGGTGAGTGAAGCCGGGTGACCGAACCCCTGGTGAGTGAAGCCAGGTCCTAGCTTGGAGGGCTAGGTTGAAGTCCCAGTGAGTGAAGATGGGCATGACACGAGTCAGAGAAGGGCTAGAGGCTTGTTCTCGTGACTTAGAGTGCATTTGGGCGTGCCTGAATCGGTCTGGTCACCGATCAGGGAAGTTGGCACGGTGCTCCTTCGTGGATCGGTCTGGTGACCGATCCAGCGATGGCTGATCGGTCGGGTGACCGATCAGGGAGCATACAGTGAGGTTGGGAACCTACTGCTCTGCTCCTGATCGGTCTGGTGACCGATCAGGGAGAAGACAGTTTACTCACTGCTTGGCTCCTGATTGGTCTGGTGATCGATCAGGGAGCATACAGTGGGTTTTGGGGACCTTACTGATCTGCGCCTGATCGATCTGGTGACCGATCAGGGATACAGTTCAGATCGGTCTAGAGAATGATCAAGTGTCGCAAGGTTCTCACTATAACCGATCAGGATGACTCCTGATCGGTCAGGAAGCAGCCTGATTGGTCTGGTGACCGATCAGGCTGGAGCCTGATAGGTCTGGTGACCGATCAGGCTGGAGCCTGATTGGTCTGGAGACCAATCAGGAGGGTGCAGAAAACTGCTGGATCGGTCTGGTGACCGATCAGGCTCCTCCCTGATCGGTCTGGTGACCGATCAGGAGCAGAACTTTAATTCAAATACGTTGTCAGAAGCTCTGATCGCGCTGTTTTCTCTGCCGATTTTCTGATACACTGCTGATATGTTTTGATATGCATTGCTAAGCTTCTGTTGGAGTGTGCAGGCTTTACAGGGATGGATTTAAACACTCAAGGAGGGTCAAAGAGAGGCTTTCCGTTGAGCAGGTTTGGCAGTTTTCCATCGCAGGTTACAACGGGCGCTGCTGGCAACGGCTGGAAGCTGACCTGGGGCTCGACTGAGGAGAGTTCAGTGAGTCCAGAGCAGGTCAGGGGTAGCTGGCTTGTTGCAGGTGAGCAGCTGGGAGCTGTGTGGAGCGTCTGTGGGTTGGCGATGGCAGCTAGGATAAGTGTGGGCTGGCGATGAAGAGAAGGAAGTTCTCTCGATAGCAGCAACACTTGATCCATCCTTAGCAATCACTCTGAGCCTTGAAGCTTCTGAAACTTGATCATTCTTTGAAGCTTGAGAGACTTGAGCACTAAGAAGGACTCGTGGCAAGGCGATCAACAAGCAAACAAGGAAGAGCTGAGTGAAGGCTCTTGCCGAGGTTGTGCTGGGTTGTTGTTTGTGCTTGTAAGCGTTTCTCTTCATCTGCTTGTGCTATGTAAGTCTCTGATTGTCTCTGTGCTTTTCATTCTACATCAACTTGTTGAGATATTTTGTGGAGAGGTTACTCCACCGAGAAGGAGACTCTATTTTATCCGGGTCACCGGGGCTTGATCTGCCGACGATCAAGGGATCGCCCACCTTAAGGGCACGCCAAGGAGTAGGGGCAAGATATCCCCGAACCTTGTAAACGATCCTTGTTAGCGTTTTGGTTTGTGTTTCATTTCTGCAACTTGTTTTCTGTCTTGTATTTGTCTTCCGCTGCTAATCACTCAAGTGCAGAAATCCTTAAGCTCAAGAAATTGTGATTGGCTATATTCCCCCCCTCTCTAGCCATCCGATCCCAACAAGTGGTATCAGAGCTTGGGGCTCTGTTCAAGCGGCTTAACAACCGAGAGCTAACAAGGATGACTGTGAGTGAAGGTTTCAGTACCAGCAGACCACCCTTCCTTGATGGATCTGATTTTTCATATTAGAAGTCAAGGATGGAATTTTATTTGAAGACAAACATGAGCATGTGGTTTGCTGTCAAGGAAGGTTTTTCCACTCCTAAAGATGCTGAGGGAAAAGAGATGGACTTCTCAAGTTGGTCGGCAGATCAAATCCGGAAAGGTGAAGCCGATGCGAAAGCGGTGGTAACTTTGCAATGCGGGTTGACCAAGGACCAACTAATCAAGGTTGGTCCCTTCATAAGTGCTAAAGATCTATGGAGCAAGATCATTGAGCTCCATGAAGGCACTCAAGACACCCGGACTGCCAAGAAGGACCTCCTTCTCACCCAACTCCAAAATCTGTCCATGGAAGAGAATGAAACCGTAAGTACACTCCATGGACGATTCAAAGAAATCCTCAACGGTCTCCACTCCATTAATGAGAAGGTAGAGAACCGAGATCTTGTAAGGTATGTCCTTAAAGCTTTTCCTAGGAATGCCTTGTGGTCATCCATGGTGGATGCTTACAAGGTGTCCAAGGATTTATCTTTTGTTAAGTTAGAAGATCTATTTTGTGAAATGGAACTACATGAGATCTCTAACAAAAGTTCAAAAGAGAAAGGTATTGCTTTAGTGGCAGGTGACAACAAGAAGAAGAAGGGGAAGAAGAAGGAGAAGGAAGCATCTTCATCTTCATCCTCATCCGAGTCCGAGTTCGAGGAGGAGGGCAGCTGGTCTTCTTCCTTCGAGATGGCCAACTTTGTTAGAAGAATGATGAGGAAGAGCCGGCGCCTCAAGGGTAAAGGTAACCCGAGTGAAGTTAAATTTGATAAGTCTAATATTACTTGTTATGAGTGTAGCAAGAAAGGACATTACAAGGATGAATGTCCGAAGTTAAAGAAGAAGAAGGATAAATCAAAGAAGAAAAGGAAGGCCTTGAGGGCCACATGGGATGAATCGTCCTCTAGTTCATCCGAAGAAGAGAAGGAGGAGAAGTACACTCATCACCGTGCCCTCATGGCCATAGAGGATTCAAATGAAGAATAGAGTGGAGATGAATCAAGCTCCTCAACCGCGCCTTCATCATCTTCGGATGATGAAGAGGTAATTTCTCCCGAGCTAGATAAGTGCTATAGAACCATTGCATGTCTAGCTAAATTGCTTAAAAAATCCAAGAACAAAGTTAAATTATTGAAATTGGAAGTAGAAGAATTGAAATCCTCTAGGGTGGAGGATATTAATGATTTTCATGAGAAATCCTCTAAGGATGAGGATCTTGATAATTTGCATGTTAAAAATCTAGAGGATGAAAATAAGGGCTTGAAGGGTGAAATTGAAAACCTCAAGAATATTCTTGAGAAATTTTCAACAAGTTCCAAAATCCTAGATATGATCTTAAACTCACAAAAGGCGGCTTACAACAAGGTTGGTTTAGGTTACCAACCTAAAGAACCTAGTGTCATATCCTTAATGTCAAGAACCCAATTTAGAGCACAAAATAATTCTAGGGTTCAAAAGGTTAGAAAGAAAGTGACTAAGGCATGGGTGCCTAAGTCTTTCATTGTAGATGCCTTAGGTCCCAAAATTTGGGTACCTAAAACCTCAATATTTAGAATTGTATAAGCATTAATTGAGGGGGAGCATCTATTAACATAGGTTGTTGATAAGTGGCGCTCCAAACCCAAGGCTTAGGTTATACTAGTTTCAAAATAAGTCAACAAGCCTTGAAAATTATTTTTATATATTGCATGAAGTGTTTAGATTCACACATAACTTGCTCTGGCCATGAATTGCTTAGGATAATTGGTTTTTCTATAGCAATTTATGTTTACTGCAAATAATGATTAATGATATGCCATAACTCAAGCTTAAGGTGTTTATGAACCTGTTCTAGTATGCCATGAGTTTACCATATGTGTTACACAACATGAAAACATGTTAGGAAACAAGTATGAACTCATAGTTTGTGATGATTCAAGCCTCAATACTTAACTTCTATGGCTTAGTTGTTTTCTCATCAAACTTGACATTTTGCATATGCCCAATATTATTTGGATTATCGAGACATCAATACTTAGGTGTAGATTCAATTATCAAATTTGTTTGGAATAAAAAAAAAGGATCATGCTAAAAACATTCCGATCATGCCTTGGCAAATATAGATTTCATTCATGTATTGATGTTGAGCAATATGCATCCATGCTATCCATGACTATAAACCTCCTGTTCAAATGATGATATGCATACCTATCTTGGAATTTTGATACAAACATGTTCTGACATTCAAGTTCATGCTTAGAGCATACTTATCATGATTTGACATAAATCTGTTTTGAAAACTCAAGATCATGCCAAGAACATGCTTAGAATATAATTGATCAGTCAACCTAGTGATGGTATATTAATCCATGGAAGTTCTTAATCCTTGATATGAAATGAACCTTAGTTAAGAGACCCAAATCAGATTGCTTGTTTTGATTAACTGATTTATGGTAAATGGAACTCATTTAGGGAGTAAATCGGATTGTATTAGGGATTAGAGTGATTAAGAATTGAAACGAACTTGTTTCTGAAACTGATCAGTTTCAGAAACCATTCTGTATCAACCTTGATCGGTCCACCGACCGATCAGGGGTGCTTCTGATCGGTCTGGTGACCGATCAGACCAACTCTGATCAAGGAACTCCTAGATCGTTCCAAATTGATCCAAAACCTCCTCAAACCAATATCTTCTTGTCGAATTATATTAGTTTAATGATCATACAACACACAAATCTGATACAAATCGATTACAATTGAAACATATTTGATCATCCATTGGTACAAACCTGGTACTAAGGGAGCACAAATTTGTTCAAGTGGTACAAATCTGTACTAAATTATGATTTGATACAAACCTATATTGGAATGTTCAAATTCATAAGAAAGGGTTTGTTGAGTCACGACTCGTGCTTTTAATGTCGTATTTCAGAATTGTTTCTGAAATATCGAATATTAATAGAGTCTACTCCCCGGTTATGGAATGCAAATTGTTAATGCATTCTGATCAGGAACGTATCAGAGGTTCAGAAATTTTTCTGAAATCTGATCACTCCCCAGACTAATCAAAATATCTCTGTATCCAGTAATCAACGAACCTGATCGGTCACGGAGACCAATCAGGACTATATATCAGATACAGATGCATTCCTTACTTGTCATATGAAACATATACATGTTTGACCATGATATATTTCTGTATATGGTTTCATGTGCAATTCCCACTTATTGACGTATGATGCATATACATTGTTGCCATGATACATTTTTGGTATATGCCTCTCATATGTATTTCGAAATTTATCTTTGATTATTTTGGGTTTGGGGAGAGACCCGTGTTTGAGGGGGAGGTATGTTCAAACTTAATAACCATACCCTTTTCGATGTTTGACAAAGGGGGAGAAAATGGCTGATTAAGTTTACGACTATTATAGGGGAAGGATCATGATTCCCTTATGAGAATTGAATGGACATGGCTATTATAGGGGGAGGATCATGATTCCCTTATGAGAATTGAACTGACTTAAATTGATTGATACCTAAACTTAAATCGGGTTGTCAAACAACAAAAAGGGGGAGATTGTTGATACAGTCTGGCTCGACTGTTGTTTTGGTATTTGACAATGATTTAAGTTTGGTTGAATGAAATTCGGGTTAAGTCCAGGTGGATCTGGGAGATCGCATGCTGGCATGGAGAAAGTCCTAACTTGGAGGGTTAGGTGAAAAGTCCTAGTCTGGAGGGCTAGGTTGGATGAAATCCCGGTGAGTGAAGCCGGGTCCTGGTGAGTGGAGCCAGGTGGTGAAACTCCCGGTGAGTGAAGCTGGGTCCTGGTGAGTGAAGCTAGGTGGTGGAAATCCCGGTGAGTGAAGCCGGGTCCTGGTGAGTGAAGCCAGGTGATTGAAATCCCGGTGAGTGAAGCCGGGTCCTGGTGAGTGAAGCCAGGTGATGGAAATCCCGGTGAGTGAAGCCGGGTCCTGGTGAGTGAAGCCAGGTGATGGAAATCCTAGTGAGTGAAGCTAGGTTGAAATCCCGGTGAGTGAAGCCGGGTCCCGGTGAGTGAAGTCGGGTGACCGAAATCCTAGTGAGTGAAGCTAGGTTGAAATCCCGGTGAGTGAAGCCGGGTCCTGGTGAGTGAAGCCGAGTGACCGAAACCCTGGTAAGTGAAGCCAGGTCCTAGCTTGGAGGGCTAGGTTGAAGTCCCAGTGAGTGAAGCTGGGCATGGCACGAGTCAGAGAAGGGCTGGAGGCTTGTTCTCGTGACTTAGAGTGCATTTGGGCGTGCCTGGATCGGTCTGGTGACCGATCAGGGAAGTTGGCACGGTGCTCCTTCGTGGATCGGTCTGGTGACCGATCCAGCGATGGCTGATCGGTCGGGTGACCGATCAGGGAGCATACAGTGAGGTTGGGAACCTACTGCTCTGCTCCTGATCGGTCTGGTGACCGATCAGGGAGAAGACAATTTACTCACTGCTTGGCTCCTGATCGGTCTGGTGACCGATCAGGGAGCATACAGTGGGTTTTGGGGACCTTACTGATCTGCGCCTGATCGGTCTGGTGACCGATCAGGGATACTGTTCAGATCGGTCTAGAGAATGATCAAGTGTCGCAAGGTTCTCACTATAACCGATCAGGATGACTCCTGATCGGTCAAGAAGTAGCCTGATAGGTCTGGTGACCGATCAGGCTGGAGCCTGATTGGTCTGGGGACCAATCAGGAGGGTGCAGAAAACTACTGGATCGGTCTGGTGACCGATCAGGCTCCTCCCTGATCGGTCTGGTGACCGATCAGGAGCAGAACTTTAATTCAAATACGCTGTCAGAAGCTCTGATCGCGCTGTTTTCTCTGCCGATTCTCTGATACACTGCTGATATGTTTTGATATGCATTGCTAAGCTTCTGTTGGAGTGTGAAGGCTTTACAGGGATGGATTCAAACACTCAAGGAGGGTCAAAGAGAGGCTTTCCGTTGAGCAGGTTTGGCAGTTTTCCATCGCAGGTTACAACGGGCGCTGCTGGCAACGGCTGGAAGCTGACCTGGGGCTGGGGCTCGACTGAGGAGAGTTTAGTGAGTCCAGAGCAGGTCAGGGGTAGCTGTCTTGTTGCAGGTGAGCAGCTGGGAGCTGTGTGGAGCGTCTGTGGGTTGGCGATGGCAGCTAGGATAAGTGTGGGCTGGCGATGAAGAGAAGGAAGTTCTCTCGATAGCAGCAACACTTGATCCATCCTTAGCAATCACTCTGAGTCTTGAAGCTTCTGAAAACTTGATCATTCTTTGAAGCTTGAGAGACTTGAGCACTAAGAAGGACTCGTGGCAAGGCGATCAACAAGCAAACAAGGAAGAGCTGAGTGAAGGCTCTTGCCGAGGTTGTGTTGGGTTGTTGTTTGTGCTTGTAAGCGTTTCTCTTCATCTGCTTGTGCTCTGTAAGTCTCTGATTGTCTCTGTGCTTTTCATTCTACATCAACTTGTTGAGATATTTTGTGGAGAGGTTACTCCACCGAGAAGGAGGATTTGATATCCGGATTTCCGGGGCTTGATCTGCCGACGATTAAGGGATCGCCCACCTTAAGGGCACGCCAAGGAGTAGGGGCAAGATATCCCCGAACCTTGTAAACGATCCTTGTTAGCGTTTTGGTTTGTGTTTCATTTCTGCAACTTGTTTTCTGTCTTGTATTTGTCTTCCGCTGCTAATCACTCAAGTGCAGAAATCCTTAAGCTCAAGAAATTGTGATTGGCTATATTCCCCCCCTCTCTAGCCATCCGATCCCAACACCTACAACGTTAACATGCGCAAGCGAAAATACTAAATAAAAACTAAAACAATGCTAACGCGTTACCTTTACGTGGATCGGAGATGAAGCTCCTACTCCACGGCTGTCCGTAAGGTGGACGATCCTGATTCGTCAGTGGATGACTCCCCGGATGTCCTCCAGCTAGCTCGTATAGCTCCTTGTGGGTGGAGAAACCTCGCTACAAACCAAACTTCACCTCTGAGCTCTTAGACTACTATTTGGCCATTAACCAAAGCCAAATTCGTCAAACTTCTCAGCCAAAACCAAGCCCCTTTAAATAGTGCTTAATACTGAGAAACTCGCCACCAGTCGATTGGTCTATTACCAGTTGACTGATCCCACTCAAATTCGACCGTTACAGCTTAACGTTCGAATTTCCAGCCATACCAGTCGACTGCTCCAGGAGCAGTCGACTGACTACTAGTCGACTGGTCCATTACCAATTGACTAATTTTTCTATGAGTTCGAGTTCCCCGCTGGCAGTCGACTGATCCATTCTCAGTCGACTGCCCAGCTTACACATTCACTCTCCCTCACTCCGAAGACCCTCCTTCACGTATGCCTTCAAGTCCACTCCCTTGGCTTGCCCTTTGAAGTCTTCTTTCACCGCCTGTCGTCCCTCAGATGCGCACGCAAGCCCTCGGCTTGCCTCCATGCTATCCTTCACGTATGCCCTTGAAGTCCACTTCCCTCTGCTTGCCCTTGGACTCCTCTTCTCTCTGCTCTCGTCCCTCGGATGCATACTCCATGTGTGACTAACCAAGTCCTGCAAACTCAATCACACATATCAAAACACAAAGATAAACTTAACTTAAACCCTTTGCCCAAACATCAAAACACATGGTCACTCCGGATCATAGATTGCCCCAACAATCTCCCTTTTTTTGATGTTTGGCCATACATTTAAGTTAGGGAAAATAAATAGCAAATATGCATGGATCCTATCACTAGGAAACCCCACACCTATCCTTCCCAAGAGTTAGGACTTTTACCAAAACGGGCTTCTTAAAACCTCTCCAAGGCTCCCCCTACATTGGACTTACAAAGACTTTTTAATCATCTCTCCAAGGTTCGCCTTACGCCACTAATTGGGCAACAATGCTCCCCCTTTACCTAAGCTCCCCCTGGACCTAGGATTTCTTGCAAAGGCGTGTTTGGTTTCCCACTTAAACCCAACACTTCTCCCCCTTTGCCACACATCAAAAAGACTCCAACAATTTCTCTCGTATTGGATTCTTTAACCCCTAATGATCCTAAACACAGTGTACTAACCCCCATAAGATTACACACTTGTTTCTCATCATTTGAACACCTTTTAATTGCTAAAAAATCAATTCAGCATTTACCAGTCGACTGCCCCTTGGGCCAGTCGACTGATACTCTGAAAAACCCAATTTTAGCATTTTTGACCCAAATTCAGAAATGCACAAAAAATTCCATAAATCTCCAAAAAATTCTTAATTTTGTGGAGAGGTTTGTGGTACCCATATCTACTTAGGAAAAATACATCCAACCATGTATCTATCACCAATCTCAAGATTGATATAAAACTCAAAACTAGCTAAATGGTTCAATTGAACCTTGACTTAAAGTCCTAGTTTTTACCTCCTCTTGATGGCTCTGCCCAAACCAAACCACAATGCATCCCTAGCATTGATTTATATGACATTTACACATCACAAACCAACTTTCATGCTATATGACCCTAATGTCATATTTCCATGCATGATACACAAATCCAATGTGCCAGAACCCATGAATTGAGACTCAAGTCCGTCTCCAATTCCCTTGGTATACTTCGTGACCCATCTAGACTTCCGAGAGGAATCCTCCCGGGATCTATAGACCATGGGTCCCAACATGATTCCTAGAGCTCCCCCTGAGCTCTTAACCCTGGCCACCTCACTAGGTGACTCATTCACAAGCACAAGGCTATACCGGTGTACCTCCGGTGACTCTTGACCTACAAACTTAACCTTCTTAACTTTGGACCCCTTGTCCTTAGTTAAGACATTTTTCCTCCCTTTTAATGGCATCCCCTTGCCATTCTTGGATTTTCCCTCCTTGCCATAATTATATGATACCCTAGCATATTTCTTTTCATTGACATTAGAGACCTTAGATCAGTATCTTAGACCCGATCTACCATTGTTGGGTTTTAGACCACCCAACACCATACGTAAACCCTTAGATTCAATAGAGAATCTATCTAGGGTTTTTTTCCAACCAATCAAGCTTTGCCCTCAAGGCTTGATTTTCCCTTTTTAGGTTCTCAACCCTAGAATCAATATGTCCTCCTTGGACATTCCTAGACCTACCCATCTTCCTAGGCATATGTCTCCCCTTCTAGGGATTTGTGCCTTAATCTTTAGGTCCAAAGGTCTTGGATTTATCATGATGCATGATTTTCATAGGGTTTTGATCTACAGTATTACCTATATTTCTATCATTATACCTAAATCCATGATTATTCTTAACAAGCATATAAGAATTTGAAATTAGATTTAATTTTAAATAAGATATTACCTTCCCTTTTACCTTTGAAGCTCCCCCTTGATTTGAGCTCCTTTTCTTTTTCAATTTCTTCAAGTGTGTCAATTTCTTGATTTCTCCTTTCTTTGGGCACTTGGTGTGGTAGTGTCCACGCTCACCACATGTGAAGCAAATTATATGTTTTTTATCCTTCTTTGCTCCATCTCTACAATTCATGTTAGTTTTCAAACTATTTGAATTGAGTTTAGGATTTACCTCATTTTTCTTACCCAATGGACATTTATCCTTGTAGTGTCCCTTTTGATTGCACCCAAAGTAAATTATGTGATCCTTTGACTTTGCTTTGATGGAGGTGGAAGCTTCTTTTTGCTCCGGTGTTGAGGATGGTCTCTCCTCCCCCTCAATCCTTGAAGTGGAGACTTCTTCTGTAACGCCCGCCTTTTTCCCACACCTTATGGTGTGGCGAGGAAGGCGTCGTTACGCTTAACATACATGGAATTAGAAAACATCTTAATGCAGCGGAATCAATTTTTTTTCTACACATGCTTTTGATCATGCAGCTAACTCGTGAAACATTTGTACATGCCTAAACTTGTCATTCATGTATCTACTGTCATTGAACATAGCATATTATCTACATGCATGGCATCATGATATAATCATTCCATAGCCTATTCATAGTCATCATAAGTAGCACATAACTTATCCGTAAACATCATAAGTTTTAAGTCATTCATTAGGCATACCCATCATAACATAGCATAAAATCTAAGAAAGCATTTCAAAACCCAAACATGCGATACGTGTAAATATAAGAATCCTTTGCCATGTCACTGCTACACACACACACATGCTCTTGCCTCTCCTGCTGCTTCCCTTAGTAACCTCGTGCTTGATCTGCGGTACGAGGAAAATAAACTATAAGCACACAGGCTTAGTAAGACCCTTTCTTACTCACTAAAATCGTACGTCAATTAAACATAAGTATTTCAAGTATCTTGACATAACATAACTTTGAACATAAACTTAAACATGGTCATGGCATAAGTCATACGCATAGGAACAACTACATAGCATGATTCCTAACCTAGCCATAGATCTACAACATACTTAGCATGACATAAATCTTAACATACATGAACATAAGGCATACTTATACATAGCATAAATTCTTAGCATACATGAACCTGAGATATACTTATCATAGCATACTTATATATGGCATAAATTCTTAGCATACATGAACCTGAGACATACTTATCATAGCATGAGGTATAAGCAGAAGCATAAGCATAAACATAAAACATAAAACTTACTTACCCTGGCGCGATGCATAGCATGGATGTATGCATGAGTCAAATGCATTTACTACATAAGGATGCTTAGTTTAAAATCATACTTTTAAATGCTTAGCATCAACATAACATCATTGGGGTCCCCGACTTGTACCACATACATACATCATAAGCGTGCATCCCTAAGTAAATACGAGGTAGCTAGCCTCAACCTACTAGGGTAAGGACAGCATAGTCGATAGTCCTAGAACCCGGGCGTTCTTAAGGTGCCCATCCCTGTTGCACAGCTTCGGTAGTGCCAGAACCGTGGACAGCCTCGGTAATCTAGAATCGGGGCGTTCTTAAGGTGCCCATCCCTTGGACCCTTACTTCGGTCCGGTACACGACCCATTCATAAAATAAAATAACTATGCATGCTTCATCATTCATACTTATCATTCATACTTATTTCATATCATCGTTATGCCTTCATCATTCATACATAAGGCATAACCATCATCTTCATTCATACTTATCATTCTTTATTCATAAAATAGGACATACATGCATAATCATGTTTCTAGTCATAAACATTATCTTGGTTCATAAGGCTTGCATGATCATGATACATAGATACACATGCACGTCATACATGATACATTTCATCTAGCATACATAACCCTAGTATTCATCATAAAGCATGGATAGTAAGCTACATATAAACATGACGTATACTCCTAGGGTTCATGGCATTCATCCTAAACATGCATATACCTTCATGAATCATAAATCCATTATGAGCATTTATTAACATACATGCATCATTCTATTTACGATAACATACTCCTACATCAATTACATGTATTCATGGTACATGGTCTAAATATTCATGAGTAACCATAACATAAAAATCTACCCTACAAGGCCATGTTATATAACACATAAACTAAAATCTTAGTAACATGAGGATCCTTGCATCATGCTCAACTATGTACTAGCATCATGGTGACTTATAAACATGCATTCTTGAGACCCTAACCCAACCCAAACCCTAGGGTTGGGTCTTGGCCGAAAGCCCTAAGGGACCATGGGTCCATGGAAAATTTGCCTAGATCATGATAAACATCCCTTACCTTACATATCATGCTATAGAAAAATCATTTGAACCCTTGATTGAACTTAACCCCAAGCCCTAGGACAAAAACATGGATTGGCCGAAACCCTAGAAGGGTACAAGTCCATGGGGAAATTCATATAACACCATTATCACCCATAAGGTATCATAGGGAACATATTAATCATGCTTGGGAAGGTTGGAGATTACCCTAGTCCCTTAGCCTTGATGTGGCCGAAACCCTAGGGGGTTTCTAGGGTGCTACAAAACTTCCAAAATCATACTTTTAGGCTTAACCTATCATGAGTAAACATTTGAAAACATAAAGGAAGACTTTAACATGATTTCTAGCCCAAACAAGGCTTGGCCGAAACTTCTATAAGCCCTAACCATGGATTTTTTTCCAACATATCATGCCAATAAAACTTAGATCATGATAAATATCTTGAAAGCTAACATACCACAGGTGAGGGGGTCTTACCTTGGGTTGTCTTCGGTTTTTAGACCTTAAAAAGAGAAGGATAGTGGAAACCCCTTTGACACTTGAACTTTCCATGCACTTGTATCCTTGGAAGAGAACCTAGATCTTCCAAAATAGAGCCCTTGGTGGAACTTTTCCTAAGGGAAATGGGGGCTTGGAGGTTTCGGCTAGGAGGGGAGGAAGAAGAAGAAGAGAAGCAAATGAATTGATGGAATGAGAGAAGAGAAAGGTAACTTCCCCTCTTATGCTTTTAATCCACATTAAGGGGGGTAAGTGAAGAGTCATGGTGGCTCTTCATTCTTTCCGAAGCCTTAACAAAAATCCCCTTCATTCCCTCATAGCACTCCCTTGCTAGGTGAATTGGTTAGAGCATGCATGGTTGTACTAGAGGTCCAAGGTTCAATCCTTGGTGCATGCACTAATTTTCTATTTTATTTTCATTTTGTTTTCTATTATTTCGAAAATTCCCTAAAAATCCCCCCATAATTATGTTAATATTTCTCATTAAAATCCATTTATTTTTATATTAAATTCTACCTAAAATCCACCAATAATCATGGTACTAGAAAGCCCATATAAGGCCCATTAGTACTTAGTTTCTCAACTTAAATGAGAAAACCATGGGTTTCTAGGCTAAGGTTCGTACTAATATTTATGGGTCCTTTAGAAAATTGTCTAGACATGCTTAATATTTTAAAGAAAATATTAAGAAATTTTTCGGGTTGTTACAATCCCCCATACCTCTTGAAAGTTCGTCCTCGAACTTAGAATAACTCCGGGTACTTGCGTCTCATCTCGTCCTCGCGTTCCCAGGTAGCTTCGTCGAACCGTTGACTTTGCCATAAAACCTTGACTAAGGGTACTTCCTTGTTCCTTAGCTTCTTGACTTCTCGATCCAAGATTTGCATAGGTCGGCTTTCATAACTCAGGTCCTCCTGAACTGGTACCGACTGTGGCTCAATCACTTGGTCCATGTTGGGAATACACTTCTTAAGCATTGACACATGGAACACATTATGGATAGCTGACATTTCCTGAGGTAGCTCCAGTTCATATTGTTGGTGCAGATTGCACCCAAGTCAAACCTGTGTTTTGATATTGACAAAAGGGTTCAAAAGTTAAGGGTTAATTGGTGTCTAACAAGTTTCTTGAGTGTACAGGAAAAGCCCTAGCGAAGGAATGCTAGGCACTGGCGAAGGACTGCCAGACTGGACAAAGTCCTAGCGAAGGAATGCTAGGCACTGGCGAAGGACTGCCAGAATGGACAAAGCCCTAGCAAAGGAATGCTAGGCACTGGCGAAGGGCTGCCAGAAGTAAAGACCTAGCGAAGGGCTGCTAGGCACCAAGCGAAAGGCAGCTTGGTACCTCAAGACCTGGCGAAGGACTGCCGGGCAAAAAGTCCAACTGGAGGATCCGGTTGGCACCAGGTAAAACTCTCCCGAGAGGAGTAGGTGAGGACGCGTTCCCCTTGAGGGAACATTAGGCGTCGGTTCGACCTAGGGCTCCATTTTGGAGACCCAAAGTCAGAACCAAGACAGCCAAGGCTGTGTAAAATTAACTTATTAATTGCTGTTTTGGACTAACCCTGGATGCAGGACTGAAGGACTGTGTTTCTGCAGCTCAGAGAGCCTCAAAGGAGTGAGGCAGTAGCTGAGCAGGGCGCCCCGGATGTTTCGGGCGCCCCAGAGTCAATCCAAAGTCAGCAGAGCAAGTAAACGCCCCGCGCGCATCGGGCGCCCCGCGTGTCGCGGGCACCCACTGTGCCACGCCACTGGCAGCTGCAGCAGCTCACCCTCGCGAAGAAGATGAAGCCTTGACCGGTCAACCCGGGCGCCCCGCGCGCGTCGGGCGCCCCAGTCAAAGGTGATCCCGAAGAAGTAGAGATTAGCCTTGACCAGCGGGCTCGCCGGATAAAAAGCCACGTGGGGGGGCGCCCCGAGCATCCCGGGCGCCCCCAGCCTTATATAAAGGACCCTCGACCCTCTTCTTCAAGCATCAATTCTTCGGACACTTCCACGCTCTTCTGTTCTCGTGCTTTGCTCCAGATACTGCCCAACTCGAGCCGACGACGTCCCGCTGCCCCGAAATCTTCGATCTACTCCGGACGTCGGTAAAAGAAGAGCATAATTCTTATTATATAAGTTTACTGCACTTATTCTGTATTCAATAATTGTAAACTGGTTTACGAACTTATAGAATTGCCCACAGAAAACGGTCAACGACCGTGGGCCTTGGAGTAGGAGTCGACACAGGCTCCGAACCAAGTAAAACGACCGTGTTAGCATTGTTTTTGTGTCTTATTTCCGCTGCGCACTTACTCTTTTTAAATCCGAACGATTTGCGACATTCACCCCCCCTCTATCGCATCTCTCGATCCAACAAGTGATATCAGAGCGGGGAATTCAAACTTGGTGCAACCACCAGTTTGAAAATTTTTCGGATTTCTTTCGTTTTTCTCTCTCATTTTTTTTAAATTTTCGTTCGAATTTTTCTTTCAAGGTTGGTGCAACACCCCTTGAAATTGTTTTTATTTCTTTTCTTCCCGCACTACTAATCCAAGACCAAGTCTTGGAATATTCTTGTTTTTTTTGTTGTTTACAATTTCAGAACAAATGGCCATCCAAGAAGGCTTTAGCACCGCCAGACCTCCACTTTTCAGTGGAGAAGACTTTCCTTACTGGAAAAGTCGAATGGAGGTCCACCTGAAAACTCGGGTGGATATGTGGATAATCATCCAGTCTGGACTGATGATTCCCACAAATGCTGAAGGCGTACCGCAGAACTACTCAGAGTGGGACACTGCCCTCAAACGCAAGATTGAAGCTGATGCCAAAGCAACTCAGACTCTTCAATGCGGACTGACAAAAGAGGAGCTGAACCGCGTATGCCCATTCAACAGTGCAAAGGAGCTATGGGCTAAACTAATCGAGCTCCACGAAGGAACTTCAGATACGAGGATCAGCAAACGGGACCTGCTACTGAACAAGCTCTTCACCATTAAAATGGCAGATAACGAGACAGCAGCCCAGCTCCATGCCAGAATCCAGGAATTGATGAACGGTCTTCACGCAATAGGTCACCAGGTTCAAAACCGTGATCTTATAAGGTATGCTCTAAACGCGTTCCCTAGGACCACCTTGTGGGCATCTATGGTAGATGCATACAAGGTCTCTAGAGATCTTTCAAAAATTAAGTTAGATGAGTTATTTTCTGAACTTGAACTTCATGAACAGACTAACTGCAATTTGGCCGAGAAAAGTATAGCTTTCTTTGCAGGGAAAACAGGAAGGACAACTAAGAAGAAAACTCAAGTTGAACCCGAGTCTATCTCAGGTTCAGAAATAGAAGATCAAGAAGAAGATCAATCTGAACTGGTCCGGCTAGCTCGAAGCTACTACAAAAACTTGAAGAACCAAACCAACACACGGAGAACAAACCGAAGAAAGGATGAACTAGCTGAACCAGCAAACTGACAAACACAAGCCCAACGTAACCTGCTACGAATGCAAGAAGAAGGGCCACTACAAGACTGAGTGTCCAAGTCTAAAGGAGTCCAAAAAGACCAGAAAGAAGAAGGCACTCCAAGCAACCTGGGACGAGTCTTCCTCAGAAGAAGAAGAAGAAGCACCCCAGTCCAATCTTCTAGCCCTGACCGCTTCAGATCAAATCGAGACTGACTCAGACTCAGACCGGGACGACGGCAAGCTGACATTCTCCGACGACGGCGAAATAAGGGTAACGGGTTTTTCGAAATTACAATTGAATTCGCTTATTTCCTATCTATCCCGAGATTTGGCAAAAGCCAAACTCCGAATCGAGTCCCTCCGACAGGAAGTAAAACTTCTGAAAGAGGGAGCTGATTCTAAATCCTTAACTGAGAAACTTCAGGAAGGAACCCCTGATCAAGTTGAAAAACTTGAATCAGAGAATTCCTCCCTGAAAACTCAAGTTAAGGACTTAAGAACAGCTTTAGAACGATTCACTTCTGGTTCCAAGAATCTTGATCTGATTCTGGGAAAACAGAAGTCTGTTCTAAACCGATCCGGACTTGGCTATAGAACCAAATCTCGGCAAAGATCTTACTTTGTTGTACTGAACCAGTCAAGACCTAAGGTTCAGGCATGGGTGCCAAAACTGTGCCTGACTAAACCAACTGGTTCAAATCAATTTTGGATCCCCAAGGACAAGATTCACATCTTGCCTAACCCGTACAGAGGCTTTAGTCTAGGGGGAGCCAAAATCAAAACAATTTTTATACTTAGATAATTTTTTAATTGATTGATTGTTTGTTTATTTAATTTTTGCAAATTGCCATGCTTAGATTTAAGGAATACTTAGATTTAAGGACTAGATTACTTGAAACTTGAAAACATAGTATTGGGAGGAGGTGAGATGATAGTACGTTGGGGAAACCAACTCTAATAAGATCAAGTCTACTTGGTCTCTTTAGACTGGTGAAACCAGCCGAAGCTACCGATCCAAGACCCAAGCTAGTTAGACCAGAAAATGACCTAATTTAATTTGAAAATGAAATTTCATTAAAAGGCTTTGTCAAGGAAAGGGTGGATGATCCCATAAGGCTACGGCCAAAGAAGGCCTTGTGCCTCGCCAAGACCTGGAAGCCAATTTCTGAAATTCAAATTCAAATTATCTTTTGTCAAATTCGAATCTAACTCAAATTTTAAATAATTATAGATTCTAATCTGTCTTCAAAATTTCTACTTCTTAAACTTATTTCTTTTTCCAAAATCACTTAATCTATTTTTCAAAATTTCTAAACTTATTTGTTTTCAAATCTGTTTTCAAAACTAAAATAACATTTTCAAAATAAATTAAAATTCATTTTCAAAATTAATTTTGACCCTCAAACCTGTCTCACAAAAACCTTAAGGTTAACGTGATTGAAAACCCTAGACTGGGGTGAGACAGACTAGGAAGTGAAACTCAATTTAAGCTATCCCTAACTCAAATTGGATCCAAATCACCGAAAATCCTTTATGTGTAGGAACATAAAGATTTGGACCAATGGATGTTAGATAGCGGATGCTCCAGACACATGACTGGAGACAAATTGAAGTTCACCAAACTCAAGTTCAAAAACCTGGGCTCAGTGGCATTTGGAAATAATGCTACACTCAAGGTAATTGGTCAGGTAATATTGAACTTAAGTCCAATTTCATTATTAAGAAAGTTCTATTGGTTGAAGACTTTAGTTTTAACCTACTTAGCATAAGTCAGTTATGTGACTCTGGTTATTTAGTTACCTTCAACAATTCTAACTGCCTGATTAGAAATGCACAAGACTCAGAAATCATGCTTAAGGGCACTAGGAGAAATAATGTATGTACTATAAATCTTCCCCGTGTACCCAAATGCATGTTAACACAATTAGAACAATCAAAACTCTGGCATAGGAGATTAGGTCATACCAATCTAAAAACTATCTCAAAAATTATCCTAACTTGGCTTGTTTATTTCTGAATTGATTAAGTTAGGATTATGCTTAGTAGAATAGAATCATTTTTTTTCTGCTTTAATTGAAAATGTCTTAATTGATTTTAAAATAAGTTCTTTGTTAAAAATGTTTTACTTTGATTTTTTTACTTAGTTTTATTTCAAAAACTACCCCCCTTCAAAATTAGGGTTTTTCTTCGAAATGGAATTAGCCTAGGCTCTAACCCTAGAATTGCATGCACCTATAGACTTAGAAGCAGCATCTCACAAGCACCTTAGGATACTTTTGATTGATAACCTAGAAAGGGTTGAGTTGCTTAGGTCTTTGCCTCAATTCAAGATGCTTTAAGTCAGTGCATCGGCAGCAATTGGGGCACTAAATGAACAGCAATCAGGTCAAGTGTCAAGTTTAGACAATCTAACTTGAACAATGCACTTAACTTGACTAACTCTAGCAAAAACTACTGTTTATAACAGTTAGTGAGTAGCTAAATGGATTAGACAGGTCCCTAAAAGATTTAACCAGACTTAGGTCCTAGCTCAATTCAGTACAGCAAATGCTTTATTATTTCAAATATCTTTTTGTGCATTTTTTGATATATGTCAAAGGGGGAGAGTTGGAAAGGAAACAGGGAACAAAAATGTTTTTCCAAAATTTCTAACTTTGAAAGCTCAATTTGTTTTGCTTAAAATTTTTTTTGCTTAAAATTTTTTTTTTTGCTCTAAATTGCTATTAATTTTTTTTTGCTTAAAATATTCTCTGAAAAGCTTTTTCTAAAGTCTGAAATTTTTTTCCAAATCCTGAAAAATTTTCTAAGTCTGAAAAAGTTTTCCAAGTCTCAAATTTTTTTTAAAACAAGAGTTTTCAAAAACTGAAAAAGTCTAAAGTTTAAAAAGTTTTCCTAAAACTCAAAATTTGCTAAAATGTGAAAACTTCTTCAAACTTAGAACATTTTTCTTGAAAAACTCAGCCAATACTTAAAAAGTTTTTCGATAATAAAATTTTCTAAGTATTTAACTAAAACCACCTACTTTTGAAAAACCTAGGGGGAGATTACTTCCAGGGGGAGGGAATCCAACTTAGGATTTCAATTTCAGCATTTTTTTCCCTTAACCTTTTGAACTAGGTTGCCATATATCAAAAAGGGGGAGATTGTTGGTGCAGATTGCACCCAAGTCAAACCTGTGTTTTGATATTGACAAAAGGGTTCAAAAGTTAAGGGTTAATTGGTGTCTAACAAGTTTCTTGAGTGTACAGGAAAAGCCCTAGCGAAGGAATGCTAGGCACTGGCGAAGGACTGCCAGATTGGACAAAGTCCTAGCGAAGGAATGCTAGGCACTGGCGAAGGACTGCCAGAATGGACAAAGCCCTAGCAAAGGAATGCTAGGCACTGGCGAAGGGCTGCCAGAAGTAAAGACCTAGCGAAGGGCTACTAGGCACCAAGCGAAAGGCAGCTTTGTACCTCAAGACCTGGCGAAGGACTGCCGGGCAAAAAGTCCAACTGGAGGATCCGGTTGGCACCAGGTAAAACTCTCCCGAGAGGAGTAGGTGAGGACGCGTTCCCCTTGAGGGAACATTAGGCGTCGGTTCGACCTAGGGCTCCATTTTGGAGACCCAAAGTCAGAACCAAGACAGCCAAGGCTGTGTAAAATTAACTTATTAATTGCTGTTTTGGACTAACCCTGGATGCAGGACCGAAGGACTGTGTTTCTGCAGCTCAGAGAGCCTCAAAGGAGTGAGGCAGTAGCTGAGCAGGGCGCCCCGGATGTTTCGGGCGCCCCAGAGTCAATCCAAAGTCAGCAGAGCAAGTAAACGCCCCGCGCGCATCGGGCGCCCCGCGTGTCGCGGGCGCCCACTGTGCCACGCCACTGGCAGCTGCAGCAGCTCACCCTCACGAAGAAGATGAAGCCTTGACCGGTCAACCCGGGCGCCCCGCGCGCGTCGGGCGCCCCAGTCAAAGGTGATCCCGAAGAAGTAGAGATCAGCCTTGACCAGAGGGCTCGCCGGATCGAAAGCCACGTGGGGGGGCGCCCCGAGCATCCCGGGCGCCCCCAGCCCTATATAAAGGACCCTCGACCCTCTTCTTCAAGCATCAATTCTTCGGACACTTCCACGCTCTTCTGTTCTCGTGCTTTGCTCCAGATACTGCCCAACTCGAGCCGACGACGTCCCGCTGCCCCGAAATCTTCGATCTACTCCGGACGTCGGTAAAAGAAGAGCATAATTCTTATTATATAAGTTTACTGCACTTATTCTGTATTTAATAATTGTAAACTGGTTTACAAACTTATAGAATTGCCCGCAGAAAACGGTCAACGACCGTGGGCCTTGGAGTAGGAGTCGACACAGGCTCCGAACCAAGTAAAACGACCGTGTTAGCATTGTTTTTGTGTCTTATTTCCGCTGCGCACTTACTCTTTTTAAAACCGAACGATTTGCGACATTCACCCCCCCCTCTATCGCATCTCTCGATCCAACACATATGCCACCTTGCCAACTCTTTTCATTACCAAGTACGGTCCCACATATCGCGGACTCAATTTTCCTTTCTTCCCGAATCTCGTTATCCCTTTCATCGGAGCCACTTTAAGGAATACCAGATCCCCAATATTGAATTCCAGTGGCCTACGCCGGACATCTGCATAACTCTTCTGTCGACTCTGTGCAGCTTCTATCCGTCGTCGAATGGTCTGTATAGCTTGGGTGGTGTCGTCGATGAGATCCGTCGTAAGCCCCATCGCTTTCTTTTCACCACTTCCGTACCAACAGATTGGAGACCTACATCTCCTCCCATACAAAGCTTCATAAGGTGCCACGCCGATAGTAGCTTGGTAGCTATTATTGTAGGCGAATTCCGCTAAACATAGATATCGGCACCAACTCCCTTTGAAATCCAGAGCACAAGCCCGTAACATGTCTTCCAGCACTTGATTCACCCGTTCGGTTTGCCCGTCGGTCTGAGGATGAAAAGCTGTACTGAATCATAATTTGGTTCCGAGGGAATTTTGGACACACTCCCAGAAGCGTGAAGTGAAACGACCATCCCTATCTGAGATGATGGTCTTGGGAACTCCATGAAGTCTGATTATCTCCTTAGCATATAATTGAGCCAGTTGCTCAATCGAATAAGTCATCTTGATAGCTAAGAAGTGAGCAGACTTCGTCAATCTGTCCACAATTACCCATACCGCATCATGTCCATTTGCAGTCTTGGGAAGTCTCGAAATAAAATCCATAGAGATATCTTCCCATTTCCATTCCGGAATCGGAAGTGGCTGCAGAACTCCTCTGGGTCGCTGGTGTTCTGCCTTCACTCATTGGCAGGTCAGGCAAGTGCCAACATGCTGAGCTACATCTCTCTTAATGCCGGACCACCAGAATTTCTCTTTTAGATCTTGATACATCTTGGTGGATCCTGGATGCATTGAATAAGGGGATTCATGAGCTTCGACTAATATCGCTCTCCGTAGCTCCAGATCATTAGGAATACATAGACGATCCCTAAGATAGAGTACTCCCCCGTTGGCGATACGAAAACCATCATCCTTTCCTTCTAGGATCCCTGGTCTGATTCTCTGAAAGCTAGGATCACCATCTTGTTTGTCCCCTATGTCCTAATTAACTTTATGATATCATTACATGCATATATCATAATTATAGGCTTATTGTGATTATGGATAAACCCAATAATATTATGCTTTCGAAATATTAATTCTCAATTCGAGTTACAAATTATATTAGTCTATATTTATAGGATAGGTGAGATATTATTATATTACCCAAAAATTCATTTATCACATCTTATAAGTCTATATACAAAAACTATTCGAACTCAGTGAGCTAAATGAGCGGCCATCGTGCCCATAATGAAAAATACCATAGCGGTGACTATCACCCCTTCGTTTACGGCACTCAACAGAAGCACCGTATTTACTCAGAAAATCCATTCCCATAATAACTTCATAGTCCTGCATGTCGAGTACTATCAGATCGCAGTAGAGTTCTCTTTCTGCAATTTCGACTGGCACCGCACGCAACACGTGAGTGGATGTCATTATTTCTCCCGAAGGCAGGGTTGTTAAGAATTTGCAATCTAAAACTTGTGGAGACATATCTATCTTCTTAGTGTAGCATGCAAAGATGAACGAGTGTGTTGCCCCAGTATCAAATAATGCGGTAGCGTACTGACCGTAAATAAGTATCTGACCTGTGACAATCGTTGAAGCATTCGTAGCATCTTCCTTAGTAATAGAGAAAACCCTGGCATCCGCCATAGTTGATGGGGCCTCCAATCCCTCCTGGTTCATCAGGATACTCTCCGGCTCCGCTTGTATATAATGTAGCTTCGCGGGTGCACCCTGGTACTGCACAAGCTGTTGGGAAGGTGCCGGGTTCTTGGTAGGACAGTACGAGGCCATGTGCCCTTCTACTCCGCAGATGAAGCACCGGTTCGTACCCTTGCGGCATTCCCCGGGGTGCATTTTCCCGCATGTAGCACATAGGGGAAACCGGGACTGCTTATTTGCTGGGCCCCCTTGGGGGTTGTTCCATGGCTGCCGTTTACCAGTCTGGTTTCCTTTCCAATTCGCGTTGGTACTCTTAGGTTTCTGACCCCCTGAGTGTTAATAAAAAGGAAGGAACATTTAAGGAAAATGAAAGACAACGAATCGAGAATCCCGGAGTGAACTTGATTCTTACTTTCATTCACTGTCTTCCTTTGTTGATTGATATTGTTCAGGTAATGTTCGGTGAGTAGGGCACTACTAAACAGCTCCTCTGCAGTCTGCGGTCTATTAACTCCGCCGGCCATGTTCAGAGCTATTTCGGGCCGCAACATCTTTAACATAAGGCGAACCCTCTCCTTCTCAGTGCGAACCAGCTCAAGGCATAAGCGAGCCAGCCGATTAAATTTCTTCATGGCTTCATTGACTGAAAGGTTGCCCTGTCGGAATTCCGTGAACTCGTCGTAGTGTTTATTGGTGACCTGCATGTTGAAGAATTCTTCGAAGAATTCTGACTCGAAATCTGACCACGTCATCTGGTTCACCTGTCTCTTGGCCTTAACCCTTTCCCACCACATTCTGGCATCTCCAGAAAGGCAGAATGATGCACATTTGATCTTCTCTTGTTCAGGCCAGTCCAGCAGCACCATCATACTCTCTACGGTCTTGAACCACGCTTAAGCATCCCACGCTTAAGCATACTCTCTACGATCAGATAAGCCTCTTGTCGTGCTACAGTGGTCGAGCCTGACGGAGGAGTTTCCATAACCGTAGGTGCGACAGGTATAGCAGTCTGGTTCGCCGGAGGAGTGGTAGAATTTTCTTGTTGATTCATCAGGGTATTAATGGTTTGCTGCTGCTCGGTGACTTGTCGCTGAGGTTGGGTCACTAATTGCATCAGGTCAGGCGAGGTGGTAGTCTCATTAAGTCTGTTAATCTGTCTTCTAGCCATGCTTTCCTTCATAAAGGACAAGTATGGATAATATGAGTTATTGTCATACCTCCCCCATATTAAATTCTAAATTATTTAATTAATATCTAGATATATATTTTAATTAAAAAAAAGGAAGTATCGTTCATGTTCACATATCTTACAAGTACTTGCCATTACCTATCATAAGGTGTCATGCATAGTTATATATCCTAGAAGCATAAGATATCTTATAAAGTGCTTACTATCATAAAATATACCGAAAGGTACTTACTTGGAAGCTGCAGGAAGGAGGCTTGATGTGTGTGTAGTGAGATGACAACTGCTCTGATACCAACCTATAACGCCCGCCTTTTTCCCACACCTTATGGTGTGGCGAGGAAGGCGTCATTACGCTTAACATACATGGACTTAGAAAACATCTTAATGCAGCGGAATCAATTTTTTTTTACACATGCTTTTGATCATGCAGCTAACTCGTGAAACATTTGTACATGCCTAAACTTGTCATTCATGAATCTAGTGTCATTGAACATAGCATATTATCTACATGCATGGCATCATGATATAATCATTCCAAAGCCTATTCATAGTCATCATAAGTAGCACGTAACTTATCCGTAAACATCATAAGTCTTAAGTCATTCATTAGGCATACCCATCATAACATAGCATAAAATCTAAGAAAGCATTTCAAAACCCAAGACATGCGATACGTGTAAATATAAGAATCCTTTGCCATGTCACTGCTACACACACACACATGCTCTTGCCTCTCCTGCTGCTTCCCTTAGTAACCTCGTGCTTGATCTGCGGTACGAGGAAAATAAACTATAAGCACACAGGCTTAATAAGACCCTTTCCTACTCACTAAAATCGTACGTCAATTAAACATAAGCATATCAAGTATCATGACATAACATAACTTTGAACATAAACTTAAACATGGTCATGACATAAGTCATAAGCATAGGAACAACTACATAGCATGATTCCTAACCTAGCCATAGATCTACAACATACTTAGCATGACATAAATCTTAACATACATGAACATAAGGCATACTTATACATAGCATAAATTCTTAGCATACATAAACCTGAGACATACTTATCATAGCATACTTATACATGGCATAAATTCTTAGCATACATGAACCTGAGACATACTTATCATAGCATGAGGTATAAGCATAAGCATAAGCATAAACATAAAACATAAAACATACTTACCCTGGCGCGATGCATAGCATGGATGTATGCATGAGTCAAATGCATTTACTACATAAGGATGCTTAGTTTAAAATCATACTTTTAAATGCTTAGCATCAACATAACATTATTGGGGTCCCCGACTTGTACCACATACATACATCATAAGCGTGCATCCCTAAGTAAATACGAGGTAGCTAGCCTCAACCTACTAGGGTAAGGACAGCATAGTCGATAGTCCTAGAACCGGGGCGTTCTTAAGGTGCCCATCCCTGTTGCACAGCTTCGGTAGTGCCAGAAACATGGACAGCCTCGGTAGTCCAGAACCGGGGCGTTCTTAAGGTGCCCATCCCTTGGACCCTTACTTCGGTCCGGTACACGCCCCATTCATAAAATAAAATAACTATGCATGCTTCATCATTCATACTTATCATTCATACTTATTTCATATCATCGTTATGCCTTCATCATTCATACTTATCATTCATACTTAAGGCATAACCATCATCTTCATTCATACTTATCATTCTTTATTCATAAAATAGGACATACATGCATAATCATGTTTCTAGTCATAAACATTATCTTGGTTCATAAGGCTTGCATGATCATGATACATAGATACACATGCACGTCATACATGATACATTTCATCTAGCATACATAACCCTAGTATTCATCATAAAGCATGGATAGTAAGCTACATATAAACATGACGCATACTCCTAGGGTTCAGGGCATTCATCCTAAACATGCATATACCTTCATGAATCATAAATCCATTATGAGCATTTATTAACATACATGCATCATTCTATTTACCATAACATACTCCTACATCAATTACATGTATTCATGGTACATGGTCTAAATATTCATGAGTAACCATAACATAAAAATCTACCCTACAAGGCCATGTTATATAACACATAAACTAAAATCTTAGTAACATGAGGATCCTTGCATCATGCTCAACTATGTACTAGCATCATGGTGACTTATAAACATGCATTCATGAGACCCTAACCCAACCCAAACCCTAGGGTTGGGTCTTGGCCGAAAGCCCTAAGGGACCATGGGTCCATGGAAAATTTGCCTAGATCATGATAAACATCCCTTACCTTACATATCATGCTATAGAAAAATCATTTGAAGCCTTGATTGAACTTAACCCCAAGCCCTAGGCCAAAAACATGGATTGGCCGAAACCCTAGTAGGGTACAAGTCCATGGGGAAATTCATATAACACCATTATCACCCATAAGGTATCATAGGGAACATATTAATCATGCTTGGGAAGGTTGGAGATTACCCTAGTCCCTTAGCCTTGATGTGGCCGAAACCCTAGGGGGTTTCTAGGGTGCTACAAAACTTCCAAAATCATACTTTTAGGCTTAACCTATCATGAGTAAACATTTGAAAACATAAAGGAAGACTTTAACATGATTTCTAGCCCAAACAAGGCTTGGCCGAAACTTCTATATGCCCTAACCATGGATTTTTTTCCAACATATCATGCCAATAAAACTTAGATCATGATAAATATCTTGAAAGCTAACATACCACAGGTGAGGGGGTCTTACCTTGGGTTGTCTTCGGTTTTTAGACCTTAAAAAGAGAAGGATAGTGGAAACCCCTTTGACACTTGAACTTTCCTTGCACTTGTATCCTTGGAAGAGAACCTAGATCTTCCAAAATAGAGCCCTTGGTGGAACTTTTCCTAAGGGAAATGGGGGCTTGGAGGTTTCGGCTAGGAGGGGAGGAAGAAGAAGAAGAGAAGCAAATGAATTGATGGAATGAGAGAAGAGAAAGGTAACTTCCCCTCTTATGCTTTTAATCCACATTAAGGGGGGTAAGTGAAGAGTCATGGTGGCTCTTCATTCTTTCCGAAGCCTTAACAAAAATCCCCTTCATTCCCTCATAGCACTCCCTTGCTAGGTGAATTGGTTAGAGCATGCATGGTTGTACTAGAGGTCCAAGGTTCAATCCTTGGTGCATGCACTAATTTTCTATTTTATTTTCATTTTGTTTTCTATTATTTCGAAAATTCCCTAAAAATCCCCCCATAATTATGTTAATATTTCTCATTAAAATCCATTTATTTTTATATTAAATTCTACCTAAAATCCACCAATAATCATGGTACTAGAAAGCCCATATAAGGCCCATTAGTACTTAGTTTCTCAACTTAAATGAGAAAACCATGGGTTTCTAGGCTAAGGTTCGTACTAATATTTATGGGTCCTTTAGAAAATTGTCTAGACATGCTTAATATTTTAAAGAAAATATTAAGAAATTTTTCGGGTTGTTACAATCCCCCATACCTCTTGAAAGTTCGTCCTCGAACTTAGAATAACTCCGAGTACTTGCGTCTCATCTCGTCCTCGCGTTCCCAGGTAGCTTCCTCGAACCGTTGACTTTGCCATAAAACCTTGACTAAGGGTACTTCCTTGTTCCTTAGCTTCTTGACTTCTTGATCCAAGATTTGGATAGGTCGGCTTTCATAACTCAGGTCCTCCTGAACTGGTACCGACTGTGGCTCAATCACTTGGTCCATGTTGGGAATACACTTCTTAAGCATTGACACATGGAACACATTATGGATAGCTGACATTTTCTGAGGTAGCTCCAGTTCATATACCACCTTGCCAACTCTTTTCAATACCAGGTAC
Organism: Boesenbergia rotunda; assembly: GCA_024364735.1. Classification (NCBI taxonomy): domain Eukaryota; kingdom Viridiplantae; phylum Streptophyta; class Magnoliopsida; order Zingiberales; family Zingiberaceae; genus Boesenbergia; species Boesenbergia rotunda. The sequence goes on from JAGFNQ010004647.1 coordinate 192,563, forward strand.
GGTCCCACATATCGCGGACTCAATTTTCCTTTCTTCCCGAATCTCGTTATCCCTTTCATCGGAGCCACTTTAAGGAATACCAGATCCCCAATATTGAATTCCAGTGGCCTACGCCGGACATCTGCATAACTCTTCTGTCGACTCTGTGCAGCTTCTATCCGTCGTCGAATGGTTTGTATAGCTTGGGTGGTGTCGTCGATGAGATCCGTTGTAAGCCCCATCGCTTTCTTTTCACCACTTCCGTACCAACAGATTGGAGACCTACATCTCCTCCCGTACAAAGCTTCATAAGGTGCCATGCCGATAGTAGCTTGGTAGCTATTATTGTAGGCGAATTCCGCTAAACATAGATATCGGCACCAACTCCCTTTGAAATCCAGAGCACAAGCCCGTAACATGTCTTCCAGCACTTGATTCACCCGTTCGGTTTGCCCGTCGGTCTGAGGATGAAAAGCTGTACTGAATCGTAATTTGGTTCCGAGGGAATTTTGGACACACTCCCAGAAGCGTGAAGTGAAACGACCATCCCTATCTGAGATGATGGTCTTGGGAACTCCATGAAGTCTGATTATCTCCTTAGCATATAATTGAGCCAGTTGCTCAATCGAATAAGTCATCTTGATAGCTAAGAAGTGAGCAGACTTCGTCAATCTGTCCACAATTACCCATACCGCATCATGTCCATTTGCAGTCTTGGGAAGTCTCGAAATAAAATCCATAGAGATATCTTCCCATTTCCATTCCGGAATCGGAAGTGGCTGCAGAACTCCTCTGGGTCGCTGGTGTTCTGCCTTCACACGTTGGCAGGTCAGGCAAGTGCCAACATGCTGAGCCACATCTCTCTTAATGCCGGACCACCAGAATTTCTCTTTTAGATCTTGATACATCTTGGTGGATCCTGGATGCATTGAATAAGGGGTTTCATGAGCTTCGACTAATATCGCTCTCCGTAGCTCCAGATCATTAGGAATACATAGACGATCCCTAAGATAGAGTACTCCCCCGTTGGCGATACGAAAACTATCATCCTTTCCTTCTAGGATCCCTGGTCTGATTCTCTGAAAGCTAGGATCACCATCTTGTTTGTCCCCTATGTCCTAATTAACTTTATGATATCATTACATGCATATATCATAATTATAGGCTTATTGTGATTATGGATAAACCCAATAATATTATGCTTTCGAAATATTAATTCTTAATTCGAGTTACGAATTATATTAGTCTATATTTATAGGATAGGTGAGATATTATTATATTACCCAAAAATTCATTTATCACATCTTATAAGTCTATATACATAAAGTATTCGAACTCAGTGAGCTAAATGGGCGGCCATCGTGCCCATAATGAAAAATACCATAGCGGTGACTATCACCCCTTCGTTTACGGCACTCAACAGAAGCACCGTATTTACTCAGAAAATCCATTCCCATAATAACATCATAGTCCTGCATGTCGAGTACTATCAGATCGCAGTAGAGTTCTCTTTCTGCAATTTCGACTGGCACCGCACGCAACACGTGAGTGGATGTCATTATTTCTCCCGAAGGCAGGGTTGTTAAGAATTTGCAATCTAAAACTTGTGGAGACATATCTATCTTCTTAGTGTAGCATGCAGAGATGAACGAGTGTGTTGCCCCAGTATCAAATAATGCGGTAGCGTACTGACCGTAAATAAGTATCTGACCTGTGACAATCGTTGAAGCATTCGCAGCATCTTCCTTAGTAATAGAGAAAACCCTGGCATCTGCCATAGTTGATGGGGCCTCCAATCCCTCCTGGTTCATCAGGATACTCTCTGGCTCCGCTTGTATATAATGTAGCTTCGCGGGTGCACCCTGGTACTGCACAAGCTGTTGGGAAGGTGCCGGGTTCTTGGTAGGACAGTACGAGGCCATGTGCCCTTCTACTCCGCAGATGAAGCACCGGTTCGTACCCTTGCGGCATTCCCCGGGGTGCATTTTCCCGCATGTAGCACATAGGGGAAACCGGGACTGCTTATTTGCTGGGCCCCCTTGGGGGTTGTTCCATGGCTGCCGTTTACCAGTCTGGTTTCCTTTCCAATTCGCGTTGTTACTCTGAGGTTTCTGACCCCCTGAGTGTTAATAAAAAGGAAGGAACATTTAAGGAAAATGAAAGACAACGAATCGAGAATCCCGGAGTGAACTTGATTCTTACTTTCATTCACTGTCTTCCTTTGTTGATTGATATTGTTCAGGTAATGTTCGGTGAGTAGGGCACTACTAAACAGCTCCTCTGCAGTCTGCGGTCTATTAACTCCGCCGGCCACGTTCAGAGCTATTTCGGGCCGCAACATCTTTAACATAAGACGAACCCTCTCCTTCTCAGTGCGAACCAGCTCAGGGCATAAGCGAGCCAGCCGATTAAATTTCTTCATGGCTTCATTAACTGAAAGGTTGCCCTGTCGGAATTCCGTGAACTCGTTGTAGTGTTTATTGGTGACTTGCATGTTGAAGAATTCTTCGAAGAATTCTGACTCGAAATTTGACCACGTCATCTGGTTCACCTGTCTCTTGGCCTTAACCCTTTCCCACCACATTCTGGCATCTCCAGAAAGGCAGAATGATGCACATTTGATCTTCTCTTGTTCATGCCAGTCCAGCAGCTCCATCGTACTCTCTACGGTCTTGAACCACGCTTAAGCATCCCACGGTTCACCGACCCCTGAGAAACTTTCCGGCTTCAGCCTCAACCACTGGATCAGATAAGCCTCTTGTCGTGCTACAGTGGTCGAGCCCGACGGAGGAGTTTGCATAACCGTAGGTGCGACAGGTATAGCAGTCTGGTTCGCCGGAGGAGTGGTAGAATTTTCTTGTTGATTCATTAGGGTATTAATGGTTTGCTGCTGCTCGGTGACTTGTCGCTGAGGTTGGGTCACTAATTGCATCAGGTCAGGCGAGGTGGTAGTCTCGTTAAGTCTGTTAATCTGCCTTCTAGCCATGCTTTCCTTCATAAAGGACAAGTATGGATAATATGAGTTATTATCATACCTCCCCCATATTAAATTCTAAATTATTTAATTAATATCTAGATATATATTAATTAAAAAAAAGGAAGTATCGTTCATGTTCACATATCTTACAAGTACTTACCATTACCTATCATAAGGTGTCATGCATTGTAACACCCCAAAATTTCACCATGAATAATATTGTGAATTCATTATGAAATATTATGTGAATAATATTGTGAATTCATGGGAAATTATTATGAAACATTATGTGAATAATGTTACGAATTCATGGAAAATTATTACGAAATATTATGTGACTAATATTGGGAATTCATGGAAAATTATTATGAAATATTATGTAAATAATATTATGAAAAATTATTATGAAATATCACGATGGATTTGGCTTAATAGGCTTTGAGGTGGATTAGTGCAAAAAAAAAATAATAAAAAGAAAGTGTAGAAAGGAGGAAGCAAGGATCGAACCTTGGACCTCCTAGTTGCACTCTCCATGTCTTAACCACTACACCAAGCATTGTTTCTTGTTGAGAGAATAAGAAACATGCTTGTTAAGCGTGTAATAGTGAAGAGACATGTCTTTTCATGAGAAAAGTATAAATAAGAGAGGGAAGAGGTGTGAGTAACTTCCTCTTCTTCTTCCTTTCTCTTCCCCACCGAAATTCCTTCTTCTCCTCTCCTCTTTTCCATTTTTCGAAAAGTGCTCCCTAGGGTTCTAACCCTAGGGGATTGGAAGGAAGAAGGCTCTTGCCCTCTATTAGGGCCAAGGACTCTAGAGAAGAAAGAGTAAGAGGAACCTTCACTTCTCCTTCAACCAAGGGTACCCTAAGGGACTTAAAGAAGTAGAGTCTCAAGCGAAAGGATGTAAGTATCCCCTCGCCTGCAGTGTAATCGTTATTGTTTGATTTGTATGTTTCTTCTTATTGTTGTTTTTGAAAAGGAAACCTTCCTCCTTTATGAAACTTTCGGCCACCTCCATTTAATAGGCCTTGGTTACTTCTTATTGCATGAGGAGATCCCTAGGAACTTAGGGTATGAATATATGTTGGTTTCCTTCATGTTGTGATAACAAAAAAAGTAGGGTTAGCCACCCTACAACTTTCGGCCAAGAGGGAATGGGCTAGGTTTTTTTTTGGGTTGTTTGCTATCCTATGATGCGTCCATGTTTAGTAGTGTAGGTAAGGTGTTTGAATAAATGTTTGTGTGAAGATTGGATGTCAAATACCAAGCCTACCCTACCCTTACATCATTCGGCCAACCTAGGAAGATTAGGGTTTAGGGATGCTTGATTTGCCTATGATGAATCTATGTCTAGTAGTATAGACAAGGTGTTTGAATAAATGCTTGTGTGAAGGTTTAATTTTAAAACTCTAGTTTCCCTACCCTACACCATTCGGCCAAGGCATGAAACCTTAGGGTTTGTGAAGGTTAAATTATTTTATGTGATATGCTTATGTAAAATGATATGAGATGTATATGCATGTGATATTCAAAGGAAATGTTTGATTGGATTCCTTAGCATGTAACATTTGGCCAAGGCATGAAACATGAGGTTGTGAAGGACAACTTACCCTATGAGATTATGATTGTGTTTAGTAAGATCATATGCCTATATATGTGATGATTGTATGAGATGTACCCTAGGAGATATGCTTATGTTTGGGATGATGATATGTATATGCAAATGATGTTTAAATGGAGTGTTGGATTAGGAAAAAAATGGAACTCTCCCTAGCCTTGAGTTTCGGCCAAGACCCTAGTTTTAGGGTTAGGAACCATTTGATTTACCCATGAAGCATGCTACCACTTCCTATGATATGAATATGGTTTATGTGACCAACCTTGTCATATATAAGATATGTTAAAGGGGTTGAATTATGATCTATGTATGAGCATGCATTATAGCGCCCATGAGGCACCCTTATGAAATGCATGCTTTATACTAGGCTAGTTATCATGATTATGGAGATCTATGTATGAGCATGCATTATAGCCCATGGGGCACCCTTATGAAATGCATGCTTTATACTAGGCTAGTTATCATGATTATGGATGCATTCATATGCATAAGAATGAGCCTTGTAGGGCATGAACGAAGAAGGCTTAGTGCCTAAAGAATGCTTCCCTAGAAGGTTGGGACTAAGAGCATACTTTATGCAAATAAAGAACATGATAATTATTTTATTTTGTAATGGCTTGTACTATAGACTCTTAAAGCGAGTCAAATGATTATGATACTAGGCTGAAGGACTTTTGAGAAGGCCTAGTAAACCCTAGTGGTTCGGGATTAGCTACCTCGTTCCTATTTAGGGGCGCGCGCAAAACATGAAGTACAAGCCGGGCCCTAATGATTATGCTATGTTCAAGTATTATGTTTATATGTTTTCAAAGAAACCTTCCTATGAAGTTAATATGCTTAGATGTTTAACATGCTTAAACACTTACCAGGCTTGAATGTGATTTATTCTCTTATCTTTCTATGATATGAATTTTGCGAGTAGGACAGGATCTTACTAAGCATTTGTGCTTACTAGTTTATGTGTTGTCTTATGCTGCAGATAAGGATAAGAGACACTTAAACTAAAGGAAGAGGCAGGAGGGCTGAAGATGTGTGGGGTGGTGGCTCGGGAAATAAAGATCTTCATATCTACAATATTATGCTTATGTTAACATTTCTTTAGTAATGAATGTTACACTTGGATTACTCATGTACTTGATTATATTATGAGTTGAACCTATCATGTTATAGGTTAGTTTTGAACAAGCATGCTTAGTACCTTGTTATTAGTACTTTTAAAAAAAAAATTATACGAATGATAGTACGTGACCCCGCCCCGAGAGTAGATATAAGGGCGGGCGTCACAAGTTGGTATCAGAGCCAAGTTTTCCCCTCCACCACACACACATTAAGCTTCATCCTGCCACTTCCAAGTAAGAGATCCTAATCTCGCCTTACTTTATTTCATGTACAGTAATGATTATATAGAGATGATTTATACTTGCATAACAAGAGAAAGTAGCGTTAAGTCTTATATAGTTATTTATCACCTGTATGATAGATAATGACAAGTAATTGTAAGATACGTGAACATGAACGATACTTTCTTTATGCATGATAGTATGTGCTACTCCTAGTTAATTATGCGTGGATGTAGGAATAACTATTACCTCATACTAGTCTCATTCTTATGAAGATGGCTAGAAGACGTAGTAACCGTCTTAACGGGACTGCCCCTCCACCACTTAACGAGACAGCACCACCACTCAACGAGACAGTACCCCCACCAAATTTGGCACATGTTGTAACCGAACTACAATGCCAGATCGCGGAGCAATAACTGATCATCACTAACCTGATGAATCAGCAGGGGAACTCTACCACCCCACCACCAGTGAACCAGACGATTATTCCAGTCGCAACCCCGGTTACGCCAGCACCCCCGGCAGCCCCTATCACGGTAGCCCGACCAGAGGCTTAACTAATCCAATGGCAGAGGCTGAAACCGGAAGGTTTCTCCGGTGCTAGTGAACCCTGGGACGCGCAGGCCTGGTTCAAAACAGTGGAAAGCACCATGGAATTGCTCGACTGGCCCGAGCAAGAGAAGATCAAATGCGCATCGTTCTGCCTTTCTGGAGATGCGCGTATGTGGTGGGAAAGAATAAAGACCAAACGCCAGGTGAACCAAATGACATGGAAGGACTTCGAATCGGAATTCTTTGAAGAGTTCTTCCACCTACGGGTCACCAACCGGCATTTCGACGAGTTCACAGAGTTCCGACAAGGTGAGCTATCAGTCAGCGAGGCAATGAAGAAATTCAACAGACTAGCCCGCCTCTGCCCGGAGCTAGTCAGCACTGAGAAAGAAAAAGTCAGACTTATGCTGAAGATGCTGCGGCCTGAAATTGCCCTGAATGCGGCCGGCGGGGTCAACCGGCCACAGACCGCAGAAGAGCTGTTCAGCAGTGCTTTGATTGCTGAGCACTACCTGAATAACATCAACCAGCAAAAGAAGGTGCTGACTGAAAACAAGAGCCAAACCCAAGCCGGAGGTGAGAAGCCTCAAAATGATAGTTGGAACGGGAACCACAATGGCAAGAGAAAGAACGACTCACAAAGTGGTCTCGCCAGCAAGCAACCCAAGTTCGACCCGTGTGCTACATGCGGAAGGCTGCACCCAGGAGCTTGCCGCCAGGGGACAGGCAAGTGTTACAACTGCGGACGGGTAGGGCACAAGGCCCAAGATTGCCGCGCCAAAAAGCAAGCACCTCCCCAACCGCACGTACCACCAGTTACGACGAATGCAAGGGTTTTCTCATTATCCAAGGAAGACGTGACGAATACATCAAATGTAGTCACAGGCCATTGAGTTGGACTAGTTTTGTATGAAGAATTATAAGATGGAATAAAATAAATTTTGGTGATATAATAAATGAGATCTCATTTACCCATAATCACAATAAGTATATAATTACAATGTATGTGTATAAGTATACCAGGGTTAGCACCTGAAAGAGTAAACCAGATATTAGAGGATATGTTACGAGCTTGTGCCTTGGACTTCAAGGGAAGCTGAGTCCGAGATATGTGGGACCGTATCAAATTCTGAAACGGATAGGCAAAGTGGCCTACGAACGAGAGTTACCGCCAGAAATGTCGGCTATCCACAATGTCTTCCATGTATCAATGCTCAGGAAATGTACCTCTGATGTGAATAAGATGATAGAGCCCCAACCAGTACAAGATCAAGAGAGCTTAAGTTCCGAACGCCGACCTATACAGATCTTAGATCGGGAAGTTAAAAAGCTAAGGAACAAGGAAGTACCCTTAGTAAAGGTTCTGTGGCGGAATGAACAATTCGAAGAAGCCACCTGGGAACAAGAAAAGGCAATACGATTAAAGTACCCGGAACTGTTTTAATGTTTGGGACGAACTTTTTATAAGGTGCGTAGGATTGTAACACCCCAATTTTTACAATTTGAGTACCTAGGAATTGTTTAAAGTTCGGGACGAACTTTTTATAAGATGTGTAGGATTGTAACACCCCAAAATTTCACCATGAATAATATTGTGAATTTATTATGAAATATTATGTGAATAATATTGTGAATTCATGGGAAATTATTATGAAACATTATGTGAATAATGTTACGAATTCATGGAAAATTATTACGAAATATTATGTGACTAATATTGGGAATTCATGGAAAATTATTATGAAATATTATGTAAATAATATTATGAAAAATTATTATGAAATATCACGATGGATTTGGCTTAATAGGCTTTGAGGTGGATTAGTGCAAAAAAAAAAAAGTAATAAAAAGAAAGTGTAGAAAGGAGGAAGCAAGGATCGAACCTTGGAACTCCTAGTTGCACTCTCCATGTCTTAACCACTACACCAAGCATTGTTTCTTGTTGAGAGAATAAGAAACATGCTTGTTAAGCGTGTAATAGTGAAGAGACATGTCTTTCCATGAGAAAAGTATAAATAAGAGAGGGAAGAGGTGTGAGTAACTTCCTCTTCTTCTTCCTTTCTCTTCCCCACCGAAATTCCTTCTTCTCCTCTCCTCTTTTCCATTTTTCGAAAAGTGCTCCCTAGGGTTCTAACCGTAGGGGATTGGAAGGAAGAAGGCTCTTGCCCTCTATTAGGGCCAAGGAGTCTAGAGAAGAAAGAGTAAGAGGAACCTTCACTTCTCCTTCAACCAAGGGTACCCTAAGGGACTTAAAGAAGTAGAGTCTCAAGCGAAAGGATGTAAGTATCCCCTCGCCTGCAGTGTAATCGTTATTGTTTAATTTGTATGTTTCTTCTTATTGTTGTTTTTGAAAAGGAAACCTTCCTCCTTTATGAAACTTTCGGCCACCTCCATTTAATAGGCCTTGGTTACTTCTTATTGCATGAGGAGATCCCTAGGAACTTAGGGTATGAATATATGTTGGTTTCCTTCATGTTGTGATAACAAAAAAAGTAGGGTTAGCCACCCTACAAATTTCGGCCAAGAGGGAATGGGCTAGGTTTTTTTTTGGGTTGTTTGCTATCCTATGATGCGTCCATGTTTAGTAGTGTAGGTAAGGTGTTTGAATAAATGTTTGTGTGAAGATTGGATGTCAAATACCTAGCCTACCCTACCCTTACATCATTCGGCCAACCTAGGAAGATTAGGGTTTAGGGATGCTTGATTTGCCTATGATGAATCTATGCCTAGTAGTGTAGACAAGGTGTTTGAATAAATGCTTGTGTGAAGGTTTAATTTTAAAACTCTAGTTTCCCTACCCTACACCATTCGGCCAAGGCATGAAACCTTAAGGTTTGTGAAGGTTAAATTATTTTATGTGATATGCTTATGTAAAATGATATGAGATGTATATGCATGTGATATTCAAAGGAAATGTTTGATTGGATTCCTTAGCATGTAACATTTGGCCAAAGCATGAAACATGAGGTTGTGAAGGACAACTTACCCTATGAGATTATGATTGTGTTTAGTATGATCATATGCCTATATATGTGATGATTGTATGAGATGTACCCTAGGAGATATGCTTATGTTTGGGATGATGATATGTATATGCAAATGATGTTTAAATGGAGTGTTGGATTAGGAAAAAAATAGAACTCTCCCTAGTCTTGAGTTTCGGCCAAAACCCTAGTTTTAGGGTTAGGAACCATTTGATTTACCCATGAAGCATGCTACCACTTCCTATGATATGAATATGGTTTATGTGACCAACCTTGTCATATATAAGATATGTTTAAGGGGTTGAATTATGATCTATGTATGAGCATGCATTATAGCCCATGGGGCACCCTTATGAAATGCATGCTTTATACTAGGCTAGTTATCATGATTATGGAGATCTATGTATGAGCATGCATTATAGCCCATGGGGCACCCTTATGAAATGCATGCTTTATACTAGGCTAGTTATCATGATTATGGATGCATTCATATGCATAAGAATGAGCCTTGTAGGGCATGAACGAAGAAGACTTAGTGCCTAAAGAATGCTTCCCTAGAAGGTTGGGACTAAGAGCATACTTTATGCAAATAAAGAACATGATAATTATTTTATTTTGTAATGGCTTGTACTATAGACTCTTAAAGCGAGTCAAATGATTATGATACTAGGCTGAAGGACTTTTGAGAAGGCCTAGTAAACCCTAGTGGTTCGGGATTAGCTACCTCGTTCCTATTTAGGGGCGCGTGCAAAACATGAAGTACAAGCCGGGCCCTAATGATTATGCTATGTTCAAGTATTATGTTTATATGTTTTCAAAGAAACCTTCCTATGAAGTTAATATGAGATGTTAAACATGCTTAAACACTTACCAGGCTTGAATGTGATTTATTCTCTTATCTTTCTATGATATGGATTTTGCGAGTAGGACAAGATCTTACTAAGCATTTGTGCTTACTAGTTTATGTGTTGTCTTATGCTACAGATAAGGATAAGAGACACTTAAACTAAAGGAAGAGGCAGGAGGGCTGAAGATGTGTGGGGTGGTGGCTCGGGAAATAAAGATCTTCATATCTACAATATTATGCTTATGTTAACATTTCTTTAGTAATGAATGTTACACTTGGATTACTCATGTACTTGATTATATTATGAGTTGAACCTATCATGTTATAGGTTAGTTTTGAACAAGCATGCTTAGTACCTTGTTATTAGTACTTTAAAAAAAAAATTTATACGAATGATAGTACGTGACCCCGCCCCGAGAGTAGATATAAGGGCGGGCGTCACATGCATAGTTATATATCGTAGAAGCATAAGATATCTTATAAAGTCCTTACTATCATAAAATATACCGAAAGGTACTTACTTGGAAGCTGCAGGAAGGAGGCTTGATGTGTGTGTAGTGAGATGGCAACTGCTCTGATACCAACCTATAACGCCCGCCTTTTGCCCACACCTTATGGTGTGGCGAGGAAGGCGTCATTACGCTTAATATACATGGACTTAGAAAACATCTTAATGCAGCGGAATCAATTTTTTTCTACACATGCTTTTGATCATGCAGCTAACTCGTGAAACATTTGTACATGCCTAAACTTGTCATTCATGAATCTAGTGTCATTGAACATAGCATATTATCTACATGCATGGCATCATGATATAATCATTCCATAGCCTATTCATAGTCATCATAAGTAGCACGTAACTTATCCGTAAACATCATAAGTCTTAAGTCATTCATTAGGCATACCCATCATAACATAGCATAAAATCTAAGAAAGCATTTCAAAACCCAAGACATGCGATACGTGTAAATATAAGAATCCTTTGCCATGTCACTGCTACACACATACACATGCTCTTGCCTTTCCTGCTGCTTCCCTTAGTAACCTCGTGCTTGATCTGCGGTACGAGGAAAATAAACTATAAGCACACAGGCTTAATAAGACCCTTTCCTACTCACTAAAATCGTACGTCAATTAAACATAAGCATATCAAGTATCATGACATAACATAACTTTGAACATAAACTTAAACATGGTCATGACATAAGTCATAAGCATAGGAACAACTACATAGCATGATTCCTAACCTAGCCATAGATCTACAACATACATAGCATGACATAAATCTTAACATACATGAACATAAGGCATACTTATACATAGCATAAATTCTTAGCATACATGAACCTGAGACATACTTATCATAGCATACTTACTTATACATGGCATAAATTCTTAGCATACATGAACCTGAGACATACTTATCATAGCATGAGGTATAAGCATAAGCATAAGCATAAGCATAAACATAAAACATAAAACGTACTTACCCTGGCGCGATGCATAGCATGGATGTATGCATGAGTCAAATGCATTTACTACATAAGGATGCTTAGTTTAAAATCATTCTTTTAAATGCTTAGCATTAACATAACATCATTGGGGTCCCCGACTTGTACCACATACATACATCATAAGCGTGCATCCCTAAGTAAATACGGGGTAGCTAGCCTCCACCTACTAGGGTAAGGACAGCATAGTCGATAGTCCTAGAACCGGGGCGTTCTTAAGGTGCCCATCCCTGTTGCACAGCTTTGGTAGTGCCAGAAACATGGACAGCCTCGGTAGTCCAGAACCGGGGCGTTCTTAAGGTGCCCATCCCTTGGACCCTTACTTCGGTCCGGTACACGCCCCATTCATAAAATAAAATAACTATGCATGCTTCATCATTCATACTTATCATTCATACTTATTTCATATCATCGTTATGCCTTCATCATTCATACTTATCATTCATACTTAAGGCATAACCATCATCTTCATTCAACTTATCATTCTTTATTCATAAAATAGGACATACATGCATAATCATGTTTCTAGTCATAAACATTATCTTGGTTCATAAGGCTTGCATGATCATGATACATAGATACACATGCACGTCATACATGATACATTTCATCTAGCATACATAACCCTAGTATTCATCATAAAGCATGGATAGTAAGCTACATATAAACATGACGCATACTCCTAGGGTTCAGGGCATTCATCCTAAACATGCATATACCTTCATGAATCATAAATCCATTATGAGCATTTATTAACATACATGCATCATTCTATTTACCATAACATACTCCTACATCAATTACATGTATTCATGGTACATGGTCTAAATATTCATGAGTAACCATAACATAAAAATCTACCCTACAAGGCCATGTTATATAACACATAAACTAAAATCTTAGTAACATGAGGATCCTTGCATCATGCTCAACTATGTACTAGCATCATGGTGACTTATAAACATGCATTCATGAGACCCTAACCCAACCCAAACCCTAGGGTTGGGTCTTGGCCGAAAGCCCTAAGGGACCATGGGTCCATGGAAAATTTGCCTAGATCATGATAAACATCCCTTACCTTACATATCATGCTATAGAAAAATCATTTGAAGCCTTGATTGAACTTAACCCCAAGCCCTAGGCCAAAAACATGGATTGGCCGAAACCCTAGTAGGGTACAAGTCCATGGGGAAATTCATATAACACCATTATCACCCATAAGGTATCATAGGGAACATATTAATCATGCTTGGGAAGGTTGGAGATTACCCTAGTCCCTTAGCCTTGATGTGGCCGAAACCCTAGGGGGTTTCTAGGGTGCTACAAAACTTCCAAAATCATACTTTTAGGCTTAACCTATCATGAGTAAACATTTGAAAACATAAAGGAAGACTTTAACATGATTTCTAGCCCAAACAAGGCTTGGCCGAAACTTCTATATGCCTAACCATGGATTTTTTTCCAACATATCATGCCAATAAAACTTAGATCATGATAAATATCTTGAAAGCTAACATACCACAGGTGAGGGGGTCTTACCTTGGGTTGTCTTCGGTTTTTAGACCTTAAAAAGAGAAGGATAGTGGAAACCCCTTTGACACTTGAACTTTCCTTGCACTTGTATCCTTGGAAGAGAACCTAGATCTTCCAAAATAGAGCCCTTGGTGGAACTTTTCCTAAGGGAAATGGGGGCTTGGAGGTTTCGGCTAGGAGGGGAGGAAGAAGAAGAAGAGAAGCAAATGAATTGATGGAATGAGAGAAGAGAAAGGTAACTTCCCCTCTTATGCTTTTAATCCACATTAAGAGGGGTAAGTGAAGAGTCATGGTGGCTCTTCATTCTTTCCGAAGCCTTAACAAAAATCCCCTTCATTCCCTCATAGCACTCCCTTGCTAGGTGAATTGGTTAGAGCATGCATGGTTGTACTAGAGGTCCAAGGTTTAATCCTTGGTGCATGCACTAATTTTCTATTTTATTTTTATTTTGTTTTCTATTATTTCAAAAATTCCCTAAAAATCCTCCCATAATTATGTTAATATTTCTCATTAAAATCCATTTATTTTTATATTAAATTCTACCTAAAATCCACCAATAATCATTGTACTAGAAAGCCCATATAAGACCCATTAGTACTTAGTTTCTCAACTTAAATGAGAAAACTATGGGTTTCTAGGCTAAGGTTCGTACTAATATTTATGGGTCCTTTGGAAAATTGTCTAGACATGCTTAATATTTTAAAGAAAATATTAAGAAATTTCCCGGGTTGTTACATCTTCTATTTCTTCCTCACTTGAAGATGTGGACGATTCAATTTTCTCCTCCTCTTCGTATGTTGAACTTGACTCAACTTCCGATTGGTCCTTCTCCTTCTCTTAGACCAATGAATCCTTTTCCTTGGACTCTTCTTCTCCTTGTCCTTGTGTCGAATTTTCATGTAGAGCTATCACCTTTCTCCATAGCTCATATGCATTCTTGTATTCTCTTACATTTGACACAATATATGAAGGTAATAAATTTAATACAATTCTAGTTACCTCCTTATCCGCCTCCGCTTCTTCCGTTTGACTCTTGGTCCAATATCGAGGCCGAAGGCGTTTTCCCTTTTTGTCCGTTAGAGCTTCAATGGAACTTCCAATGTGGTTCAATGATCCTAATCCATTTGGAACCATGTCTCCAATCGCTTCCTCCAATAATCGAAGTCATCTCGGTCGTATGGAGGTGGAATCCTAGTATCCCATCCTAGTGGACCTTCCAGATCCATCTTCCTCTAGCTTTTGCTCTCTCGGCGATTAGTCCGTATATGAGAGAACCTTCGCTCTGATACCACTTGTTAGGACCGTGACCATCAAGCTAGAGGGGGGTGAATAGCTTTCGTTCGATTTTCTACCTACAACGTTAGCATACACAAGCGGAAATACTAAATAAAAACTAAAACAATGCTAACACGTCACCTTTACGTGGTTCGGAGATGAAGCTCCTACTCCACGGCTGTCCGTAAGGTGGACGATCTCGATCCGTTGGTGGATGACTCCCCGGATATCCTCCAGTTAGCTCGTGTAGCTCCTTGTGGGTGGAGAAACCTTGCCAGAAACCAAACTTCACCTCTGAGCTCTTAGACTACTATTTGGCCTTTAACTAAAGCCAAATTCGTCAAGCTTCTCAGCTAAAACCAAGCCCCTTTAAATAGTGCTTAATATTGAGAAACTCGCCACCAGTTGACTGGTCCATTACCAGTCGGCTGATCCCACTCAAATTCGACCGTTACAATTTAACGTTCGAATTTCCAGCCATACCAATCGACTATTCCAGGAGCAGTCGACTGGTCCATTACTAGTCAATTGATTTTTCTGTGAGTTCGAGTTCCCCGTTGGTAGTCGACTGATCCATTCCCAGTAGACTGCCCAGCTTACACATTCACTCTCCCTCACTCCGAAGACCCTCCTTCACGTATGCCTTCAAGTCCACTCCCTTGGCTCGCCCCTTGAAGTCATCTTCCACCGGCTGTCGTCCCTCAGATGCGCACGCAAGACCTCGGCTTGGCTCCATGCCATCCTTCACGTATGCCCTTTGAAGTCCACTTCCCCCTGCTTGCCCTTGGACTCCTCTTCCCTTGGCTCTCGGCCCTCAGATGCGTACTTCATGTGTGACTCACCAAGTCCTGCAAACTCAATCACACATATCAAACCACAAAGGTACACCTAACTTAAACTCTTTGCCCAAATATCAAAACATATGGTCACTCCAGACCATAGATTGCCCAAACAAGAAGGAGTGGTTGGCGGTGAGGAAAAGCCTTCCTTTTTGCGCAGGCGGCAAGGAAAGGAGAAGGTTGTTGGGACCTTGATGTTTAGCTATAGGGGGGCGGGGAATAGCTTCTTTTTGATTTTCTTCCTACACCTGTTAGCAAGCGCAAGCGGAAAACTAAAACAATTCCAACACCAAACCTTTACGTGGTTCGGAGATGAAACTCCTACTCCACGACTGTCCATAAGGTGGACGATCTTGATCCTTCGGTGGATGACTCCCCGGAACTCCTCTGGCTAGCTCTTGTCGCTCCTTGTGGGTGAAAAACATCGCCATAATTCCTTGACAACTTCTAAGCACTTGTAGGCTACTAATAGGCTTTACCGAAGCTTGTTTCGCCAAGACTTTCCTAACCAAACCGAGCTCTCTTAAATAGAGCTCATAGCTGAATAGAGTCGTTACTAGTTGACTGGTCCAAGCACCAGTCGACTAGTCCAACTTGGATTCGAACGTTACAGCCTAACGTTCGAATTTCAGTCGCTATCAGTCGACTGATCCAAGGATCGGTCGACTGATCTTTCTGTGCACTTCATCAGTCGACTGATCCAAGCATCAGTTGACTGATCCACCCCTAAACCTAGGGTTTCCCTTCCCGAGTACACTTCTCTCAGCACTCGAACCCTCACGACTTAGTTGACTCTTCATTCAGTAGCCTCAACCTGTTGCCTTCAAGCCTTCTTTGACTATGACTCTCGTCACTTAGATGCATGCAAGCCCGCGACTCATCTCCCCATGCCATCTTTCGTGTATGCCTCGAAGTTCGCTTCCCTTGGCTCATCATCCCTACTTTGTCCATGGTCCCTCGGATGCATACAAGCCCACGGCTTGTCTCCTCACACCATCCTTCGCCAGACCCGAAGCCGTCCAGCTAAGTCCATATATATCCTGCAAACATGCACACTCAAATACATATATCAAACACAAGAGTGAACCTAACTTAAATCCTTTGCCCAAACATTAAAACACATGGTCACTCTGGATCATAGATTACCCTAATAATGGTGGTCGGCGACGACGGCAAGGGTTTGGAAGAGGAAGAGAACTCTTCTCTCTTCTGTTAGGATGTATACTAAAATCCTTGCTTTTATATAAACATCTTCATTTTGAAAGAGAATCACAAGATCACTATTTGCATGTTTAGACTAGTATGTGTATATTGTCTAATACTTTATGCTGTAGAAAACATTGTATGTGGTGTCGCACAAAAGATCATGTTATCAGTTCCTTATATAGTATAAGTAGAGGCTCACAATCGAGATGGATTTGGACAAACCATCGAGATAATTATAGTGTAATTTGGTGTTGGTTTATCTTGACCATAGAATTACACTAGTACACTTTATGTGCATTGAGTAGGACCGACATAGAGGTGATTCAATTTATATTGACTTTATAATTGAATCAGACCTCAGTTATTATGGAGTACATGCTCTTAATCCCGATATAATAACGGGCATATGTACTTAGTATTTATTTCCTTGATTTACCAATAGGCAAGATTTATTCTATTAAATCAATAGGCCTGGTAAGTTGGGAAATAATATTATTTACATGGTGTGTCGTTGATTATAGAAGGAAACCGTATCCTAGTGAGTCGGGTTGATGATGTCCCCTTGAGGAGCTCATAAGATTCATCATGTTAAATTCTGCCGGTGGACTTGGTCCGACATGATGATAAGGTTGAATGGTACTACTCAAGGAGTTAGATGTTGCTAAATTAAATTATCAGTAATTTAAATTAATCAACAGGCATTCAATATCTTAAACATGGGGAGATACTTGTACTCATAATAGGTGGAGCCCATATTTAAATATGGGGGTTGGTGAGGTAGTTTAATGAGGATCCTTTAGTGGAATGGATCTTCATTAATGGATCAGGCCTTGATCCATTAGCTGGCCAAGACCCAACTCCTCCTCATGATCCCTATTGTAGCCCTATATATACTCATATAGTTATGAGACCAAGGCATCCAATTCATCAATCACACAACAAACACTGGGTCTCACACTCCTAATCACTCTTCGTCTACCTCTCTCCTAGGGTTGGCCGACGCTGGTTGATAGGAAGAAGAGATCTTCAGTTGGAAAGAGGAGAAGACTTGTTCTTCTTCTTATTCTCTTCCTCTCTTCTCCCTCTCTTGTGCGAGCACGACAAAGGAGAGGAAAAGAGGGTGGTCGGCAGCAAGGAGAACCTTCTTGCGACGCCGGCGGTGAGGAAGAAATGGAGAGGGCCGACGGGTTTGTGTTGGAAGAAGAAGAGACATCTTCTTTCTTCTTCTTCTACTTCTTCATCTTCCTCTCCATCTTCTTCGCGGTTAGCTTATGGCCAGCTAACCTTAGAGCTCTTGGAGTGGCCGGCGACGCAAGGGAGGAGGAGAAGAAGGTTCGCCGGTGGTAACCCTAGCTCTAGGGTTTTGGCATAGGTGATGAAGGTGGTATTGGAAGGCCTTGGTGACTACGGTTCTTGGTAGATTGTCGCCCACATGACGTCCAAGAAGAGAGGGTCATACAATAGAAGATCGTGAGGTAAAAGGGAAGATATAACTTCTCCTTTGGTTCCTTTGTTCTCTATTATTTCATGTGTTTAATTAATTATCTTGTTGTTAATTATTTGTTAATTAATTATCATAATTAATTATCTTGGGCCCTAATTACATTGACTGGAAATGGAATCCACGACCATCAGTTGGTATCAGAGCCAATGGTTTTCGATTTTGTCTATTTTGGATTCGGTTACATTTTGCACTTTATCATGTATTTTATTTTGCTGGATAATAGTAGGATGTGTGTAGGCTAACTCTTTGGTTGCAGGCACGAAATTCCAACTATTATGGCTAAAATAATGTGTGTATGCGATTTATTGTGCATGGTTGTAAATTTATTTGAATCCTCGGGGTTGACGAAGCTAAATTTAGTATTTGATTATTTAAATAAATATGACACCTGTTTAGCCGCATTTTTATTTATTTTCGATCTAGATTTGATGTACACTTCTTTATGGAGTATATGATCAATGGATATAAATAAATAACATTTTATCTCAGCTCGGAGATGTTAGAATGTTACGCCTTGCTAGAGGGGGGGGGGGTGAATAGCAACTTTCGATTTCTTTCTCTACAAGAAGGTTAGCAAAGCACAAAACAAAACAATGAACAATATGAAAACCAATGCTAACACCTTCGTTTACTTGGTATCCACCTCCGAGAGGTGACTAATCCAAGGATCCTTCGGTGGATCACTCCCCGGATGCCCTCCGGCTAGCTCATGTAGCTCCTTGTGGGTGGAGAAACCTCACCAAAAACCCAAGCACACTTCTGAGCACAAAGATTACTATTTGGCCTTTAACCAAAGCCAAATTCGTCAGAGGTTCTAACCAAAATGAAGTCCTTTTAAATAGAACCCTAGGCTGATTAACCCACTACCAGTTGATTGCCCCAGGGGTAGTCGACTGGCCTGCCTTAAAAGCCAGCCAACGACTAGTTTCGGGATTACCAGTCGACTGCTCCCAGGGCAGTCGACTGGTCGAGGGTCAGAAACCTTCTCTGAGTTTCTGTGCTTGCTCGCAGTCGACTGTTATATCCCCAGTCGACTGCCCAGCTTACAAACACACTCCTCCTCACTCTAATGACCCTCCTCCACGTGTGCCTTTAGGTACACTCCATTGGCTTGCCCCTTGAAGTCTTCTTCCGCCGGCTATCGTCTCTCAGATGCGCACACAAGCCTTCCCTTGGCTTGCATCCATGCCACCCTTCACGCGTGCCCTTTGAAGTCCACTTCCCGGCTTGCCCTTGGAGTCCTCCTCTCTCGGCTCTCGTCCCTTCATGACTCAGCTGACTCTTCACTAGCAACCTTGACTGTTGCCTTCGTGCCCTCTTCGTCTTCGGCTCCCATCCCTCGGATGCACATAAGACTCCAACTTGTCTCCATGCTATCCTTCATGCATGCATCAAAGTCCGCGCCCCTCGGCTCATCATCCCTGCTATCCAAGGACCCTCGGGTGCACACAAGCCTCCAGCTTGTCTCCATGCAACCCTTCACCATACCGAAGCCATCCAGCTAAGTCCATATGTGTAACCTGCACATCTTGCACACTCACATACACATATTAGAACACAAGGGAAAACCTAACTTTAACCCATTGCCTAAACATCAAAACACATGGTCACTCCGGACCATAGATTGCCTCAACAGGAGATCCCTTCAATGGTGGCTTGCGCATGGTGTAGAGAGGAGCAGACGAGGTGGCAACACGACTGGAGGCATATTGAAGATTAAAGCAATAATAGTTGGAAAATTTTGTTTATTGCTTTAGTTTATGTGCTTGTCGTGCTTGCATGAAAATTCCTCAGTTATAAATAAGTAAGTGGGAGAGGGACCCTAAGGGTCCCATGGCCTCCATTACTAATTTGACAAGTGATGCGAACAAGCTTGCGCGTCAGCTTTGAGTGCCTTCCTCCCCATCGGATGAGCTTGTTCTGTGGATCACTGGGTCAGACAGGATTATAGGAAGTTATTTAGGAGCGTGTGATTTTCCCCATCGGACGACATATAATCCGAGATAATTTTCATAGTATCGTGTAATGATAAACACTTTGATGCAAATAATAGTATCCTCCCCATCAGAGTCACTGCTATTATTTGTAGTGCCGAATAGGAACCAACTATTAATTTTATTTGTCAAAAAGTTAGGTTGACAAGTTAATAAAATTAACGGGTAAAACCTCCTCTTACAAATGTAGAATTCGTATACGACCACACTATTGTGGCATACGAAATTCTCGGTGTTGGTTGA
The DNA here is from genome assembly GCA_024364735.1 of Boesenbergia rotunda. Taxonomy (NCBI): domain Eukaryota; kingdom Viridiplantae; phylum Streptophyta; class Magnoliopsida; order Zingiberales; family Zingiberaceae; genus Boesenbergia; species Boesenbergia rotunda. The sequence continues at coordinate 212,968 of JAGFNQ010004647.1, forward strand.
TTATAAAATTTATTGTTTGAGGAATCAATATTTTTTGAAATCTAAAGTTTGTGATCGTTGTGATTCATAGGAAATTTTCAAAATGACATTCAACCCACTTGCTTTGACTTTAAAAGAAAATGAACTTACTGCCCCTAACTTTAACGATTGGGAACCAAATCTGAACATTGTCTTGACTGCCGAGAAATCCAAATGTGTACTTTTCGTTCTGTCTTCAAAAGCCTAACAAGAATTTTGATGAAGAGGAGAAGGAACGTTATAGAAAGTGGATAAAAGCAGATGAGATGCAGCAGCATCAACATCAGGCTTCTTCCACTCCCTGTGATATAATGTTCAATCTCAAAGAACTCTTCTGACATCAGAATCAGGCTGCTAGGCAAGAGGCAATGAGGAGCTTGATGACGACCACCATGATTGAGGGGATGCCCGTGAGGGAACATGTTCTCAAAATGATCGCTCGTTTAAATGAGATGGAAGTCCTTGGAGCAAAGATCGATGGGGAAACCCAGGTCGATATCATTCTCCAATCTCTACCAAGGAGTTTTGAGCAGTTTCACCTAAGCTACAATATGAACAAACGTACATATTCATTGGCGGAACTTCTGATAGAACTCTAGGCAACATAAGGGTTTTCTCCTCAGAGTGCACATGCTTTGGTTGCTCAGAAGGTTTTTACTTCTAAACTGAAAGGCAAGAAGAAGAAGAAACAAGCTGAAGCAAAGAAAGTGGCTGGATTACAGGGACCTCAAGATGGCGTGATGAAGCCGAAAGGCATGTGCTTCATGTAACGCCCGTAAAATCCTCTCATTTTTTACATGAACACTAATATGAATACTAGTACAATTGTTAATGGATTGTAGGTAGAATTCTAGTATAATTCTTAAAGAGCTTTATGTGGGTTTTTAGAAAATAAATAAATAAATAAAAGGGGAAAGAACCAAAAAAATAGTAATTGCCAAGGTTTGAACCTTGGACCTTAGGTGGTAGCAAAGCCTTATGATGCATAGAATAACCAATAGCCCCAGCAAGGGTGTGATGTTAAAGAGGAGAGGAAAATTATGGTTAAGGGTAGGGAATGTGAAGAGGCACTATGTGAAGAAGGTGAAGAGGCACTTGTGAAGAGACAAAAGGCATTATAAATTCTCTTCTTCCTCCTTCTTCCATCCCCACCGAAATTCCATCTCCCACTCCCATTTCCAAAAATCTCATCTATGGTCTCTCCCCAAGAAAACATCACAAGGGAGATCTCTTGAAGACTTAAGATCCCTTATAAGGCGAGAAGAACAAAGGAGATCCTAAGAGCAAGGAGGTCTTCATCGCTCTCAATTTAAGGGTATATAGATTGGTGGTAACCAAGCAAAATAGGTAAGTCTCCCCTCACCTGCAGTATAATTGCTTTGGGTGTTATGTTGCTTAAATCTTAGAGTAGGCCCTTAAAGGTTTCGGCCAAGCCCAAAAACTATGATTAAGATCAAGTTAAACCTCCAACTATGCTTGCTAATGATTTCCTATGATATGATATGTGTTATATGAAAGTTATATGATTTTTCATGTCACATATGGTTGGTTGAAGGTTTCGGCCAAGTCCTAGTTTTAGGCTTAGGAGGAGGCTAAAAACCCTAAGTATACTTCTTATTGACTTAAGAGATCAAGAACATATTTCCATGATTCATCAAATGACATAACAATGTTGGCATGCTTCTATGTTACATTATGATTATGTTAAGCCTTATTCATGCATGCTTTATGTTATGCTTCATATATCATGATTATGTTTAGGCCCTTTAGGGAATACCTATGTTATGCATGACTTATGAATGATGGAATGCCCCTAGGCTGAAGGAGTCCTAGTGAGTAACGGCACGGTCGACGGTCGACGACCCACAGAAAAATAAGGGGTCGTCGAATGGACCACCAAATGGGCCGCCAAATGGGCTGGGTCGTTACAATAAAAAAATTATGAATGTGGTACAATGCCGGGCCCTTATGTTGAGAGTTATGTTCATGTACTTATACATATATGTTTTCAAAGAAACATCCCTCATGCATAAAGACATTTATCTCATATTATGTGTCTACTTGAATTACCATACTTGAAGTTGAAGTACTCTTGTGATATGAATCTTCTTTCCATATGTTGTTGTTTAACTTTCTCTATGTCCAATTCATGATGCATGGTTTTTGTGAGTAGGAAAGGATCTTACTAAGCCTATATGCTTATAGTTTAGTGTTTTCCTTATATTACAGAAAAGGGTAGGGACATGCTAAACTAAAGGGAATAAAAGGAGGGCAAAGATGTGTGTGGCAGTGGCATGGTGGAAGAGATCATGTTACTTATGCTTGCTTATGAATCAAGAATTTACTCATTTCTTAAGTTTCCGCATTGTCTTAAGTTAAAAGTTTGAGCCAAGTTGTGCACATGAATACCAAGCATGCTCCCATGTTTTAAGATGTGTTTGCATGTTTTAAATTGTTCCATTGCATTAAGGTACATATTTATGTATGTATGTTTGTGTAGTGCCACCTTTCCCTTTTTTTATAAGGATAGGAGGGGCGGGCGTTACAGGTTGGTATCAAAGCAATGCTTGCCCTTCCACTACACACACATCAAGCCTTCCTCCTGCCGCTTCTAAGTAAGAAACTCTATGCATACCTTACTTTTTTTTTATGATAAAGTATGCTTCTAGATTGAATATCTGTGAATGTAAGAAGGAATGACAATAATCTTATACTAGCCTTACTTGTCGTTTTATGAAGAAAAGCATGGCTAGAAGAGGTAGTAACAGAACCAGAGAGACCGTACCATCGGCTGACCTGATGCATCTAGTGACTGAACTCCAGTGTCAGGTTACTGAGCATCAGCAGACCATTAACACCTTAATGAATCAGCAAGGGAACCCTACCACTCCACCAGTGAACCAGACTGTGATACCGGTCACACCTACGATTACCTCAGCACCATCGATAGGCCCTGCCACTGTAGTACGATAAGAAGCTTATCTAATTCAATGGCAGAGGCTGAAGCCGGAGAATTTCTCAGGTGGTTGTGAACCGTGGGATGCCCAAGCCTGTTTCAAGACGGTGGAAAGTATAGTGGAGCTACTAGACTGGCCTGAACATGAAAAGATTAAGTGTGCATCATTCTGCCTTTCTGGAGATGCCAGAATGTGGTGGGAAAGGGTCAAGGCCAAAAGACAAGTGAACCAAATGAAATGGACGGACTTCGAATCTGATGGAAATGGAGCTGATTCCACTTGACCTTATAGGGACGTCCATTCCATGACTTAGGCATAAGTACTAAACGATCCAATAAATTGAATTTATTGGAGATCCAAGAAAAATGTAACGACCTGTAAAATTTTCTCAATATTTTTTTTAAAAATATTGATCATACCTAGATAGATTCTCGAGGAATATACGGATACTAGTATGAACCTTAGCATGATTATCCATGATTTTCCCATATAGATTAAGAAGCTAAGTAATAATGGCCCTTACATGAGCTCTTCTAATACCATGGCCATTAAGGGACCTTAGGTAAAATTTTATCATGAATGAAAATGGATTTCAATTAGAAATATTAACATGAGCCTTAGTGGGCTCTTATATGGGTCTTGGCAAAAATAATTATAAAAGTAATAAAAAGAAGTGCATGGACCAAGGATTGAACCTTGGACCTAGTGTATCACCATGCATGTACTAACCAATTCACCTAATAAGGGAGTGGTAGAGAATGAAGAGGATTTTAGTTAAGGCTTAAGGAAATGAAGGGTCACCATGAGAAGAGGCACCATGCCCCTTCACTTGCCTCCTTGCTTAGTATATAAGAGAGGGATGGGAAATGATGAGATAACTTGGCACTTAAGTTATAGCATCTCCTCCTCTCCTCTTCCATCAAAGCTTCCCTCTCTCCTTCTTCCTCCTCCTAGCCGAAACCCACAAGGGGTTTTCTCCCTTGGAAAAGCTTCACAAGGGGACTCTCTCTTGAATATCCAAGGCTTCCTACCAGGCTACAAGGGCTAGGGGTGATCAAGGGACAATAAGGTCTTCATCCTCTTCTCTATTTAGGGTCTATAACCAAGACACCAAGAGTAAGACTCCCTCACCTGTGGTATAATTGTTTTCCTTGATGTCTATCATGATTTAAGTTTGTATTTAGGATCTAAGTTGAGAAAATCATGAGGCTTGGGTCCTAGGGTTTCGGCCAAGCCTTGTATTTAGGTTTGGGGATGATGTAAACCCTCACTCATGCTCCCTAATATTTTCTTATGATAAATAAAGAATAAATTATGACTTGGGGAAATTTTGTAGCACCCTAAAGCCCTATACAAGTTTCGGCCACCAACATGTTTTCATGGTTAGGATTGGATTAACTCTCTAATAATATTTCTTATGTTTTCTCATGATGCAAGGGATGTTAATGGTGATTTATGTGAATTTTTACATGCCTTATGACCCTTGTAAGTTTCGGCCAAGTTAGGTTATGGGGCAAGGAGTTAGGGCTAACTCCAAGCAAAGGTTCTAATGGTTTCCTATGATGTTGTATGTAAGGTATTAGATGTAAATTGGGAAGTGTATGATTTTTCCATGTACTTGGGACCATATAGGGTTTTGGCCAAGGTCAATTTGTAGGGCTAAGACTTAGGGTTAGCCCTAATCATGGGTTCTAATGGCTTCCTATGACATAGTATGTAATGTATAAGTTTTCTTCACTTATGGTATCTTATATGTTAGGATCCCTCTTCTTCCAACATTCGGCCAAGCACCCCAATTAGGGTTTAGGTTGAGTTAGGGTTTCAAGAATACTTGTTTATGGTTTATTATGATGTACATATATAGGTTCAAGCATATGGTATGAATTTTATGATACCTAAAACCCAAACCTTAAGTGCTATGCTTCATGATTTTGTATGTTTATGTTAGATACCATGTTTAGTAGGTTTCATTCATGAATGTTTTAAGTTCTACGCCATGAATGCATGTGTTATGAAGAAGGTCACATGTTTGTGTAAAATAATGCATATTTTAAGTTAAACGCCTATGATAGCTATATGGTTAAGTAGACCTATGCATGTTCTATGTTGAATGCCATGAACCTATGTAGTATGTATCATATTCATATGAATCCTACCCATGCACGCTTATGATAGGTACTATGATTATGTATGCTAAGTGACATGTACTATGTATGAAATGAATGCTTACCTTATGTACCATGATCATGCAAGCTTTATGAACTAAGATGATGTTTATGCCTTAAGGTATAATTATGTATGTATGTCATGTCTTATGAATGAAGATGATGAATGAAGATAATGTTTATGCCTTGAGGGCATAATGATGTTATGAATTGAGTATGAATGATGAAATGCCAAGTATGCTTTATGTCTGCTTCATGTAACAAGGTTATGTTTATGTCTTTAAGTATGCTATGTATGTTCTATGAATGATGAAGCATGTGAAGTTATTTTACTTTATGAATGGGCTTGTATCGGACCGAAGTAAGGGTCCAAGGGATGGACACCTTAAGAATGCCTCGGTTCTGGACTACCGCAGCTGTCCACGGTTCTGGGACTACCGTAGCTGTCCAACAGGGATGGGCACCTTAAGAACGCCTCGATTTTTGGAACTACCGTAGCTGTTCCTACCCTAGTAGGTCGAGGCTAGCTACCTCGTATTTACTTAGGGATGCACGCATATGATGTATGTATGTGGTACAAGCCGGGGACCCCCATGATGTTATGATTATGTTTAAGTATCTATAATTATGGTTTTCAAATAAGCATCCTTATGTTATATGCATTTGACTCATGCATCCATTCATGTTATGCATCCATGCCATGTTAAGTATTTCATATGTTTATGTTTATGCCAAGAATCATGCCATGTTAAGTATTTCATATGTTTATGTTTATGCCAAGAACCATGCCATGTTAAGTATTTCATATGTTTATGTTTATGCCAACAACCATGCCATGTTAAGTATTTCATATGTTTATATCTATGACAAGAACCATGCCATGTTGTTATGTTATGACAAGAATCATGCTATGTTAAGTGTTTTATATGCCTATGTTTTGTATCAAGAACTTTTATAGGTTAAGAATGTTATATGTTTTATGTTATTCGATGTATGGTTTTAGTGATTAGGAAAGAGTCTTACTAAGCCTATGTGCTTATAGTTTTACTTTCTTATACCGCAGATCAAACGAGAGGATAGTAGGGGAAGCAGCAGGAGGGGCAAGAGTGTGTGTGTGGCAGTGACATGACAAGAGAAAAGAAAAGTTTTTAATGTCTATACTCTGTCACGTGTCTGATATTTTGCGAGTCTCATGCTATACTTATAATGGTTTTGTCAAAAAATATGTACTTGCTACTTATGTTCCCTAATGGATGACTTATGTGACTTTATATCATGATGCTAAGTATGATGTTAATATGCTAAGTTACCATGTCACTATGTTTAGGAATGATAGTTGAGACATGTATACATGATTCAAGTGTTAGTTGCATGGGTTAAACGCATATGTATAAAGTTTTAAATGCTTCCGCTGTAGTAAGATATTCATATGCCTATATGTATGTTAGCGTAATGCCGTCTCTCGCCACATCGTAAGGTCTGGGAAAAAGACAGGCATTACAAAAAAGAACCAAGAAATTCTTATCAGCTCTATGAGCACAAAAGATGTTAGACAAGGGATACATTGGGTATCTAGCACATGTGGTCAACACAAGTCGAGCAAAGGACCAGAAGCTAGAACGTTAGAGTTGTATGCAACTACCCAGAGGTATTCCCCGATGAATTACCAGGGTTAGCCCCTGATAGGGAGATTGAATTTGAGATCGAACTGATTCCTGGTACTAACCCGATCTCTAAAGCACCTTACTGTATGACACCGGCTGAATTGAAAGAGCTTCAGGGACTGCTACAGGAGTTACTCGACAAGGGACTTATTCGCCCTAGTCACTCTCCATGGGGAGCTCCAGTACTATTTGTGAAGAAGAAGGAGGGGTCTATGCGAATGTGCATATATTACCGAGCGCTAAATAATATGATGATCAAGAACAGGTACGCCCTCCTGAGGATAGATTGTTGGGTTTTTCGGGCCGCGAAAACCGCCTTTTCGCGTCGCAGAAACCCCGAGAACCCAAAGCCATGGATCTCGTGCGAAGAAAAATTCCGAAACAAAAATTCACGTATTCATTTCATGCTCAAAACTCGATCTACTCCTAGATCTAAAGAGGGATAAACCATTTTACCTTTGGTGCGTGCCCTGCTTAATCCCGCTTGCTCCTTTTGGATGTCGGATCTCTAGGATGTCAAGTGCCGTCCCTCTAGAAGTATCCACTCGAACAAAGTGGATGGAGGAAACCCTTTAGGTGTGCTAGCACCTTTCAAGGGTTCGGCCAAGAGGAGAAGAAGAAGAAGAGCTCCAACACTTGGAGGAGGAAGAAGAGAAGACACACTATATGGAAAAATAGAACCAAAACTTGGTTTTGTTCTCTCATTATGGCCGGCCAATTAATGGCATTCTATTATTGTGGCCGGCCACATAATGGCCATTAATGGCCATTAAGTGGCCGGCCATAAACCCCCTTTCAATTTGAATTCAAATTCAAATGGGGGGGTTACAACCTTTGGAGATGATGTGGAGCATCATCATTGGTCAAATACCAAGCCAAGTCATCACTTGGTCAAGTCAAGGTGAGGTGGCCTTTTGGTCAAGTCAAACTTGACCATTAATCTTCCTTGATGAGGTGGCATCCACACTTAATGCTCTTGATGATGTGGAGCATCATCAATGGTTGGCTCCATGCCAATTCATCACCATGATGTGGCATTAAGTCAAGTCTAACTTGAGGTGGATTTGGGTCAAGTCAAACTTGCCTTTTATGGACTTTCCATATTTAGTCAAGTCAAACTTGACTCCATTTCTTCTCCCATGTCATGTCTAACTTGAAGTGGAACCAAGTCAAGTCAAACTTGATTTGGATTTGGGTCAAGTCAAACTTGCCTTTTATGGACTTTCCATATTTAGCCAAGTCAAACTTGACTTCATTTTTTCTCCATCTATTTGTTCTTTGTGTGTGACCCTATAGGTTCTTGTAACGTTGGCAATGCTTCTAACCTCTTAGAAACATAAGCAATGAGCGGTATCTAGCAACACATCATTGCTACCCAAGTTACAAGAATGTTGAGATCCAACATCACCAATGTGACTACTAATTATGACTTTCATAATATGTGACAATATCCTTCTATCGTCGATATCTAGATTGATCTTCTATGAAGCATAGACCGTGTCATCCTCCAATCAATCTATGTGTCTTGAACTCCAAGTAGACTCACTATAATCAAATAAGCTCAATATCTCATATTGCATTATTTGGGCATGACCATGCACTTAGTGATCTCACTCTATCAAGACTATGATATCTCTCCCGTCATATAGGAGGGATAGATCCCATTTACATCACTCACATCCCTCCGCATAATTTGTTACATACCCAGTAATCGCCTTTATAGTCCACCCAGTTACGGGTGACGTTTGACGAAACCAAAGTACATAACTCCTTATGTAGGGAACTATGGTGACTTCAGGTCTAAGGACTAATAGTCATACTAATAGTTACATGAGAAAGTATATGACACTCATATAACGATCCATGATACTTTCTCATGGTGGGTCATTCAGTATACATTCTCCAATGCATACTCATGTGTCAACTTGATATCTCATATCCATGACTTGTGAGATCAAGTCATCGTGTTGACCTACATGCTAGTCTCTATGCATTAACATTGTCCCTGAATGTTAATACTTGACTAGGAATAATTAAGAGTAGTGTTCTCTATATCATCTCACTATCGATCCAACCAATCGATTGATATAGATATGAACCTACTACCACGGACGTTATTACACTTAGTTATTTGGCACCAATACAGTAAGTATAATAACCATAATCAAATGCCTTTATATATATATATATGAAATATGATACAATGAGTCCATACAACAACCATCACATGATTGGCTCTAGGGCTCTTACTAACATAGATGACCTGTTCGACCAGTTGAAGGGAGCTACTGCCTTCTCTAAGATTGATTTGAGGTCTGGCTATCATCAAGTAAAAGTGAAATAGGATGATATACCGAAGACGACTTTCCGAACAAGATACGGACATTATGAGTTCGTCGTTATGCCCTTCGGAGTGACGAATGCTCCTGCTATGTTTATGGACCTGATGAATCGGGTGTTCTCGGCATGCCTCGACAAATTTGTGATCATCTTCATCGACGATATCCTCATCTATTCGATGAATCCGGGATCCACCAAGATGTATATCAAGACCTGAAAGAGAAATTCTAGTGGTTCGGTATCAAAAGAGATGTGGCTCAGCATGTCAGTACCTGCCTGACCTACCAGAGAGTTAAAGAAGAACATCAGAGACCCGGAGGAGTTCTGCAGCCAATTCAGATTCCAGAATGGAAATGGGAACATATCTCTATGGATTTTATTTCAGGGTTGCCCAAGACTACGAATGGATATGATGCGATATGGGTAATCGTGGACAGATTGACGAAGTCTGCTCACTTCCTAGCAATCAAGATGACCTATTCAATTGAGCAACTAGCTCAATTATATGCTAAGGAAATCATCAGATTACATGGAATCCCTAAGACCTTCATTTCGGATAGGGATGGTCATTTTACTTCACATTTCTGGGAATGTGTTCACAAGGCTCTTGGCACTAAGCTATGATTTAGTACTGCCTTTCATCCTCAGACCGACGGGTAAATAGAATGGGTGAACCATGTACTGGAGGATATGTTATGAGCTTGTGCCCTGGATTTCAAAGGGAGTTGGTGCCGATATTTATGCATGGCGGAATTCGCTTACAATAATAGCTATCAAGCTACTATTGGAATGACGCCTTATGAAGCTTTGTACGGGAGGAGATGTAGGTCTCCAATCTGTTGGTATGAAAGCGGTGAAAAGGAAGAAATGGGACTCAAGACAAATTTCATCGACGACACCACCCGAGCTATACAGAACATTCGCCAAAGAATAGAAACCGCTCAGAGCCGGCAGTAGAACTATGCGGATATGCGATGTAGGCCCTTGGAATTCCATGTTGGGGATTTAGTATTCCTCCGAGTGGCTCCTATGAAAGGAGTAATGAAATTTGAAAAGAAGGGAAAGTTAAATCCGCGTTATGTGGGACCATACCAGATCTTGAAAAGAGTTGGCAAGGTGTCTTATGAGCTAGAGCTGCCCCAAGAGATGTCAGCCATTCACAACGTATTCCATATTTCGATGCTCAAGAAATGTGTTCCCAACGCAGACCAAGTGATTGAGCCGCAGACAGTGCATGTTCAAGAGGACCTAAGTTATGAAAGTCGACCTATCTAGATAATAGATCGAGAAGTCAAAAGGCTAAGGAACAAGAAGGTGCCCTTAGTAAAGGTTCTATGGCGAAGTCAACGGTTTGAAGAGGCCACCTGGGAACGCGAGGACGATATGAAACAAAAGTACCCAGAACTATTCTAAGTTCGAGGACAAACTTTTTATAAGGTATGGCGGATTGTAATACCCGTAAAATCCTCTCAATTTTTACATGAACACTAATATGAATACTAGTACAATTCTTAATGGATTGTAGGTAGAATTCTAGTATAATTCTTAATGGGATTTATGTGGGTTTTTAGAAAATAAATAAATAAATAAAAGGGAAAAGAACAAAAAAAATAGTAATTGCCAAGGTTTGAACCTTGGACGTTAGGTGGTAGCTAAGCCTTATGATGCATGGAATAACTAATAGCCCCAGCAGGGGTGTGCTGTTAGAGAGGAGAGGAAAATTATGGTTAAGGGTAGGGAATGTGAAGAGGCACTATGTGAAGAAGGTGAAGAGGCACTTGTGAAGAGACAAAAGGCATTATAAATTCTCTTCTTCCTCCTTCTTCCATCCCCACCGAAATTCCATCTCCCTCTCCCATTTCCAAAAATCTCATCTAGGGTCTCTCCCCTAGAAAGCTTCACAAGGGAGATCTCTTGAAGACTTAAGACCCCTTATAAGGCGAGAAGAACAAAGGAGATCCTAAGAGCAAGGAGGTCTTCATCGCTCTCAATTTAAGGGTATATAGATTGGTGGTAACGAAGCAAAAGAGGTAAGCCTCCCCTCACCTGTAGTATAATTGCTTTGGGTGTTATGTTGCTTAAATCTTAGAGTAGGCCCTTGAAGGTTTCGGCCAAGCCCTAAAACTATGATTAGGATCAAGTTAAACCCTCAACTATGCTTGCTAATGATTTCCTATGATATGATATGTGTTATATGAAAGTTATATGATTTTTTATGTCACATATGGTTGCTTGAAGGTTTCGGCCAAGTCCTAGTTTTAGGCTTTGGAGGAGGCTAAAAACCCTAAGTATACTTCCTATTGACTTAAGAGATCAAGAACATATTTCCATGATTCATCAAATGACATAATAATGTTGGCATGCTTCTATGTTACTTTATGATTATGTTAAGCCTTATTCATGTATGCTTTATGTTATGCTTCATGTATCATGATTATGTTTAGGCCCTTTAGGGCATACCTATGTTATGCATGACTTATGAATGATGGAATGCCTAAGATATGCTAAGAGCATTCTTTATGAAAAGAAAGGAAATATGATAAGCTATTTTACTTTTGTATGGGCTTGCACCGGACCCTAAAACAGTCCTTGGGATGGGCTCCTACGTTGCCCCTAGGCTGAAGGAGTCCTAGTGAGTAACGGCACGGTCGACAGTCGACGACCCATAGAAAAATAAGGGGTCGCCGAATGGACCGCCAAATGGGCCGGGTCGTTACAATAAAAAAATTATGAATGTGGTACAATGCCGGGCCCTTATGTTGAGAGTTATGTTCAAGTACTTATACATATATGTTTTCAAAGAAACATCCCTCATGCATAAAGACATTTATCTCATATTATGTGCCTACTTGAATTACCATATTTGAAGTTGAAGTACTCTTGTGATATGAATCTTCTTTCCATATGTTGTTGTTTAACTTTCTGTATGTCCAATTCATGACGCATGGTTTTTGTGAGTAGGAAAGGATCTTAATAAGCCTATATGCTTATAGTTTAGTGTTTTCCTATACTGGAGAAAAGGGTAGGGACATGCTAAACTAAAGGGAGCAGAAGGAGGGCAAAGATGTGTGGCAGTGGCATGGTGGAAGAGATCCTGTTACTTATGCTTGCTTATGAATCAAGAATTTACTCATGTCTTATGTTTCCGCATTGTCTTAAGTTAAAAGTTTGAGCCAAGTTATGCACATGAATACCAAGCATGCTCCCATGTTTTAAGATGTGTTTGCATGTTTTAAATTCTACCATGCATTAAGGTATATATTTATGTATGTATGTTTGCGTAGCGCCGCCTTTTCCTTTTTATAAGGATAGGAGGGGCAGGCGTTACACATCACGTGCAAGCAGACTAGACATTGGAAGACGGACTGTCCACGCTGTCAGAAGAATAATCAAGGTATATCTATTTGTTTAGTTGTTGAAACATGCTTAGCGGTGTTATATATTAATACTTGGTGTATAGATACGGGAGCCACTGATCATGTCTGCAATTCCTTGCAGGGGTTCCTGGAAACCCGACAACTAGCTGATGGAGAGATTACCATCTACATGAGCAATGCTACGGAGGTGGCGGCTGTTGCAGTGGGAGACGTCTATTTATCTTTTGAGAGAAATAAATGTTTGGATTTGAGAAATTGCCTTTATGTACCTAGTTTAGAAAGAACCTTATTTCAGTTTCTAAAATAATAAAGGATGGGTTTTTTATTTCTTTTAATGACTGAGTTGTTATAAAAAGGAATAGAGAGATTATCTGTTCAGGTAAATTGGTTAGCAATTTACACACTTTAGAACCAAAATCTCCCACTATGCAAATAGAAGTGAATAATTCATCATCTAACCTTAAGAGAAAAGAACCTTTGAAGATGAACCAATCATATCTTTGGCATCTAAGACTTGTGTTAGGTTGTATACTAAAAACCTTGCTTTTGTATAAGGCATCTATATTTTGAAAGAGAATCACAAGATCACTGTTTGCATGTTTAGATTAGTATGTGCATATTGTCAAATATAATACACTATAGATAACATGGTGTGTGGTGTCACACAGAAGATCATATTATCAGTTCCTTGTAGAGTATAAGTAGAGGTTCACAACTGAGAAGGATTTGGACAAACCATCGGGATGGTTGTAGTGTAATTTGGTATTAGTTTATCTTGGCCATAGAATTACACTAGTGTAGTTTGTGTGTATTGAGCAGGACCGACATAGAGGTGATTCAATTTGTTCTAACTTTAAAATTGAATCAGACCTCAGTTATTATGAAGTACATGCTCTTAATCCCGATATAATAACGGGCGCATGTACTTAATATTTATTTCTTTGATTTACCAATGAGCGAGATTTATTCTGATAAATCGATAGGCCCGGTAAGTTGGGAAATAATATTATTTACATGGTGTGTCTTTGATTATAGATGGAAACCGTGTCTTGGTGAGTCGGGTTGATGATGTCCCCTTGAGGAGCTCATAAAGTTCATCATGTTAAATCCTGTAGGTGGACTTGGTCCAACATGATGATAAGATTGAGTGTTACTACTCAAGGAGTTAGATGTTGACTAATTAAATTGTCAGTAATTTAAATTAATCAATGGACATACGATATCTTAAACACGAGAAGATACTTGTACTCATAATAGGTAGAGCCCATATTTAAATATGGGGGTTGGTGAGGTAGTTCAATGAGTATCCTTTAGTGGAATGAATCTTCATTAATGGATCGGGCCTTGATTGATTAGGTGGCCAATGTAGGATCGTTGCCGGTCGATAGAGGGGGGGGGGTGAATATCGACTCGTAAAATTTGTAGGAATTTCATCGCTTACTCATCTTTCTATCAGGGTTAGTATGCAGCGGAAATAATAATAAAGAAAGACAAAATAAACACGCAGAGACACTCGGGTTTTACTTGGTTCCCAACCACCCTGGGTCAGTACGTCCAAGGCCTAAACACTCAATCGTGAGTCCACTAATGGTCTCCTTTACGGACTTTCCAGAGACGGAGAAACGCATCTTATAGTTTTGTTTACAATCAAGGTATAAAAGAAATTAATACGTAAATAAAAGCAAACCAAATAAAGCGGTGATGATCCGGCCAATCTGGAAGTCCGAAGTGCCGCGCACTTCTTCCTGGAGCCTCCTTGGTCGCAGAGCATCACCTTGAGCACTTTTGTTTCGCACGGACTGCTTTAGCGGATGTGAAATTGATTTCCTTGAATGAGGGGACCCCTTTATATAGGTTGTTCTGGGGCGCCTGCCACGTAGCGGTCAAAGCTACATCCATAGCTGCGAACTCGGCTCAGGGATAAGCATCCCTTCTCAGGCGCCTGTTAGGCCTCAGGCACCTGCTACGTGGTCAAAACTTGACCCAATCGTCGCAGGCGTTCCCAGGCGCCTGACCCATACAGGGCGCATGGGTTACCAGGCGCCTGAATCCATTTAGGTGCCTGGGAGCCCCTTTCCTAGGTTAGTTTGATTTGTGTTTTGCTCTCCTATTTTGTCTCCAACTCCAGGTACATTCATGACAACAAAACACCCAAACAAAACAAATAATCTCACGCCTTAGTTTATTGGTTATGACTTTGGATTTCACCCAAAAACCTAGGTCGAACCGACGCCTAATATTCCCTTTCCCAGGGAATGCATCCTCACCTACTCCACACTTGGAGAACTTGTGTTTGCCAACCGGAACCTCCGGTTGGACATTCGCTTAGCCTCCGAGAACCAGAATCTTGAGACGTCCAACCTTGACCCGTCTCTACTTCTGTTCGTGATCCTCGCTCGACTAAAGCTTTTGACAACCGGGACCTCCGACTGGACTTTTACTTGGCCTCCGAGAACTCGGATCTCGAGACATCCGACCTCGACCCATCTCTACTTCTGTCCGCCATCCTCGCTCGGCAAAGACTCTATTGCTCGATCCCCGACTAGGACTTAGTGGTCAATCCCCTGGACCAAGACTTCGTGCCCAGCTTCACTCACCAGGACATAGTCCACCTAGCTTCACTTACTAGGACCCAGTTTCACTCACCAGGATTTACTTCACCTAGCTTCACTCACTAGGATTTCCATTACCTAGCTTCCCTTGCTAGGACCCGACATCACTCACCAGGGTTTCTTTCACCAAAATCACTTCTTTCCTAGTCATCATGATCCTGACTAGGCTTCCTTTAATCTTCAGTTAAATATAATTTCACACCTTAAGTCCGGTGTGGTTTAGTCACTTGGTCAAACTAACCAACCCTGGGTTTTGGTTCACTCTTCCAAACATCAGATCCTGTTTGGTAACCCTTTGTCAACCTATCAAACTTAAGTTTACCCTACCAAACATAAGGTCCTGTTTGGTTTAACCCTTGATCACTTTGACTAACTCTTACCTTGTCTAACATATATTATTACTAACATAAGTATATTGTTATCATCGAAACCCTAGAGGATGACTGTTCATCACTGATGCATTTTGCATGAACAACTATGACCCAACTCCTCCTCATGGTCCCTATTGTAGCCCTATAAATACCCCATGGAGTCCTGAAACCAAGGCATCCAATTAATCATCTAACCCTATTTCTCTCCTCTCTTCCTCTCTCTCTCTCCTAGGTTATTGGCCGGCGACATCTCTTTGGAAATTGGTGGCCGGCGCAAGTTGGAGGAAGAGAAGAGGAGAGCTCACCTTCCATTCTTCTTCCATCCTTCTCATCCCTTCTTGGTGGCGTGATCAGCTACCTTCCTTGGTGGCCGGCGGCGCTAGGAGAAGGGAGATAGAAGGTGGCTGGCGGCACCTCTTTGGAAGTTGGTGGCCGGCGCAAATTGGAAGAAGGGGAAGAAGAGGCTTGCTCTTCCTTGTGTGCTTGGTGCCGCGTGATAGGAAGAGGAGGTCGGTTAGGGTGGTTGTGAGGGAGAAGAACACTTCTCCTCATCTCCTTCATCTTCTTCATCCTTGGAGAGCCCACCGGCAACCCTAGGGTTAGTGTTCATTTTGGCGCAAGGTGAAGGGATTGATTGGTAGGCCTTGGTGACTTTGGTTCTTGGTAGATCATCGCCCACACGATGTCCAAGATGGGAGGATCATACAGTAGAAGATCGTGAGATAAAAAGGAAGGTATATCTTCTCCTTTGGTTCATTTGATTTCTATTATTTCATGTGTTGATTATAAATTATCTTGTTGATTAATTATTTGTTAATTAATTATGATAATTAATTATCTTCGACCCCGATGATAAACATTAAAAATCGACGATCCGCTCATCGTCTATTCCCCGACTAATTGGTTAGGCGAGTTACAAGGCTTAAACAACAAGTTTGTGTTGTGCAGGAAGCACCATATCGAACCTGGTTTTGATATTGGCAAAGGATTCAAAGTTAAGTTTATTTGTGATCTAACGTTGTTCACTGAGTGTGCAGAAAAAGCCCTAGCGAAGGACTGCTAGGCACCTGGCGAAGGACTGCCAGTATCCAAGCCCTAGCGAAGGACTGCTAGGCACCTGGCGAAGGACTGCCAGTATCCAAGCCCTAGCGAAGGACTGCTAGGCAACTGGCGAAGGAATGCCAGCATCCAAGCCCTAGCGAAGGACTGCTAGGCAACTGGCGAAGGACTGCCAGCATCCAAGACCTAGCGAAGGACTGCTAGGCGCCAGGCAAAGGACAGCTTGGGACTAAAGCCCTAGCGAAGGAATGCTAGGCACCGGGCGAAGGGCAGCTCGGCATCCAAGACCTGACAAAGGACCGTCAGGCAAAAGTCCAACCAGAGGAACGGTTGGCATCAGGTAATTTCTCCCGAGAGGAGTAGGTGAGGACGCGTTCCCCGTCGAGGGAACAGTAGGCGTCAGTTCGACCTAGGACTCCATTTTGGAGACCAAAGTCAGAACCAAGACAGCTAAGGCTGTATAATCAAATATTTTATTGCTTTATTGTGTTTTGGACTAACCCTGGATGCAGGACCAAAGAAAGGAGTGTCTACAGCTCAGATAGCCTCAAAGGAGTGAGGTAGTAGCTGAGTAGGGCGCCCGGAGTGTCCCGGGCGCCCCCAAGGTCATACAAAATGTAACGCCCGCCCTTATATCTACTCTCGGGGCGGGGTTACGTACTACTCATTCATATAATTTTTTTTTTATAAAGGAAAAACATAAGTGCTAAGCATATTCATCGGTACATGCAAATTATCTATCATGCTTTAATCATCCTTTAAAAGCATAGTCATATGGTTCCATGCATAATATTAATTCATGAAATTGTATCTAAGGAAATCTAGAACCTCATGTGAAATATCTTAAATAAAAGTTATCCTATAACATGCTAGGTTCACAAGTAGTTCATCTCATAACTGAATCAAATATAAGAGTAATCACTGACATTCTTTATCAAGAAACATTAACATAAGCATATTAAAGTAGATATAGAATTATTCTTTCCCGAGCCACCACCCCACACATCTTCAGCCTCCTGCCTCTTCCTTTAGTTCAAGTGTTCCTTACCCTTATCTGCAGCATAAGACAACACATAAACTAGTAAGCACAAATGCTTAGTAAGGATCCTGTCCTACTCGCTAAAACCATACGAAAGAATACAACATGTACACATAACAAAACATAAGCATGAGTTCATCATAGCATACTAAACATTAAAGTTTCTAAGCATGCAGTATATAGTATTTTAAGCATACCCATCACATGTAATAAATGTTTTCAATGAATGTTTTCAAAACAATTCCATAATGGTATTACTTAAAAATACATCCATATCATATTGGGCCCAGCTGTGTACCACATGATGCGCGTTGCCTAATGAGTTGGGATAGCGAGCCACCAATCCCATTAGAGCAGGACCTCTTACGTCCTACCGGAGCCATGACCTTACGTTAACATGCACCCCGGATTTGTTTAACGACCCCTCTTATGAGTTGGGTACACAACTTGTAAAGTAAAATACTTATCATGTCTTTACATATATGCTAAGGAGTACTCCAAATTCACTTCTTAAGGGACACCCACTTTTTCAGGGTGTTTCTGATCCCATAGGGACACACCTCACAACATAAGGGTGTTCTTGATCCCATACTTAGTGGAGTATCCTTACAGGCATTTCATCATACATATCACATGCAATCTCATCATATCACATGAAATCTCATAAGGGTGCCCCATGGGCCATAAGACATGCTCATGCCTACATCATAATTCATCCACTTAAACATACTTTAGATATGACAAGATTTGGTCACATAGATCATACTCATATCATAGAAAGTGGTAGCATGCTAACCATTAAAGTTTTCAATATCAAACATTTCATTCAAACACCACCTGCATATACATATCATAGGAAGTGGTAGCATGCTAACAATTAATGTTTCAAATTAAACATTTCTTTTAAACACCACATGCATATACATACAATTATCCCCAAACATAAACATATCTCATAGGGTAGTTTAATCTTCACAAACCCTAATCTAAGGGGTGTGGCCGAAACTCAAGGTAGGGAGAAATTAGGGTTTTTGAAATGAAACATTCACACAGGCATTTATACAAACACCTTACAATACACTAAGCATGGATATACATTATAGGATAATTCAACCCTCACAAACCCTAGATCCCATGCCTTGGCCGAAACCCATCCAAACCCTAAACCATAGTTTTTGTCATCACAAAATGAAGGGTCACAACATATGTGTATACTCTAAATCCCAAGGGTTCTTCTCATGTATCAAAGAGTAGCCCAAGACTTCCCTTTGGAAGTGGCCGAAACTCACTCAAGAGCAAACCCTAGGTTTTATTTACAACATATTGAAGGATACAACATACACCTATACCCTAAGTGCCAAGGGTTTACTTATGTACCAAAAAGTAACCAAAAGCCTTCCCCTAGGGGGGTGGCCGAAAGTCATTCAAGGGAGAAGACCCCCAATTTCGAAATCAACAAGGAGAAAACATACAAGAACCATTACACTGCAGGCGAGGGGATACTTACATCCTTTCGCTTGAATTTCTCCTTCTCTTACTTCTTATGGTACCCTTGAAGAACAAGAAGGTGAGTGTTTCCCTTGTTAGCCTTCTCTAGCCCTCTTGGCCCTAGTAGAGGACAAGAACCTTAAAGGGTTCCTTTATCCTTCCAACTTCCTAGGGTTAGAACCCTAGGTGCACCTTTTCGAAAATTGAAGTGGGGAAGAAGACCCTAGTTTTCGAAAATTGAAATGGGAAAGAAGAAGAAGAAGTGTAACTTCCTTTCCCACTCTTATTTATACTCTTCTCATGAAGAGGCATGTCTCTTGACTTCCCTAGCTTTAACAAGCACGTTTCTTATTCTCTTAACAATAAACATGGCTTGGTTCATTGGTTAAGACATTGTAGGAGGTTCAAGGTTCAATCCTTGCTTCCTCCTTTCTATATTTCCTTTTTTTTTGCACTATTCCACATCCAAACCCATTAAGCCAAGCCCATCATGAAATTTCATAGTAATAATTATGTTTTATGAATTCATAATATTAAACAATATTTCATAATAATATTTCATGAATTTCATAATATTTCATATTCATGAAATCATAATATTTCATGATATTTCATAATAATATTTCATGAATTTCATAATATTTCATATTCATGAATTCATAATATCTCATAATATTTCATAATAATATTTCATGAATTCATAATATTTCATATGGGAAAATTTTGGGGCGTTACAAACCTCCATACCTTATAAAAAGTTCGTCCCGAACTTTAAAATAATCCCGGATACATTAATCGTATTGCCTCCTCTCGTTCCCATGTGGCTTCTTCGAATTGTTCGTTCCGCCACAGAACCTTTACTAAGGGTACTTCCTTGTTCCTTAGCTTTTTGACTTCCCGATCTAAGATCTGAATAGGTCGGCGTTCGGAACTTAGGTTCTCTTGGTCTTGTACTGGTTGGGGCTCTATCATCTGATTCATATCAGAGGTACATTTCCTGAGTATTGATACATGAAAGACATTGTGGATAGCCGACATTTCTGGCGGTAACTCCAGTTCATAGGCCACTTTGCCTACCCGTCTCATAATCTGATACGGTCCCACATATCTCGGACTCAGCTTACCTCTCTTCCCGAATCTTATCACCCCTTTCATAGGGGCCACTTTCAGGAATACTGAATCCCCAACCTCAAACTCTAGTGGTCTGCGTCGCTTGTCAGCGTAGCTTTTCTGCCGGCTCTGAGCAGTCTCTATCCTCTGGCGGATATTCTTTATAGCCTGAGTGGTTTCGTTTATAATATTCGTCTGGAGTCCCATCTCCTTCTTTTCACCACTCTCAAGCCAGCATATAGGAGATCTGCATTTCCTTGCGTATAGTGCTTCATACGGTGTCATCCCGATAGTAGCCTGATAACTGTTGTTATAAGCAAACTCTGCCAGGCTCAGGTATCGACACCAGCTTCCCTTGAAGTCCAAGGCACAAGCCCGTAACATATCCTCTAATATCTGGTTTACTCTTTCAGTCTGCCCGTCAGTCTGGGGGTGAAAGGCAGTACTAAATTTCAGCTTTGTGCCCAGAGCCTTCTGCACGTGTCCCCAGAAATCTAAAGTAAATCGACCATCCCTATCAGAGATAATGGTCCTGGGAACCCCGTGTAGCCGGATAATTTCCTTGACATACAGTTGAGCCAACTGCTCTACTGAGTAAGTCATCCTGATAGCCAGAAAATGGGCAGACTTGGTTAGCCTGTCCACAATAACCCATATACCATCATATCCGTTCGTCGTTCTAGGCAGCCCAGAGATGAAATCCATGAAGACGTCTTCCCATTTCCACTCGGGGATAGACAGGGGTTGCAAAACTCCTCCAGGCCTCTGGTGTTCTGCTTTGACCCTCTGGCAGGTCAAACACATACTGACATAGTGAGCTACATCCCGCTTCATACCGGACCACCAAAATTTGCTCTTCAGATCTTGATACATCTTCGTAGACCCAGGATGCATCGCATAAGGTGTTCCGTGAGCTTCTTCCAGGATTCTTGTCCGCAAGTCGGAGTCATCGGGGACACATAATCAATCCCGCAAATATAAGACTCCGCTGTCTAAAATCCGAAATCCATCGTCCTTGCCTTCGAGAACCTCTTGCTTGATTCTCTGAAGACTCGGATCATGATTCTACTTTTCCAGAATATTGTCGAATAATGCTGGTGAAATCATCAGGGTGGACAACTGTCCTGATATGATTTCAATCCCGTAATTCATGATTTCTCCCCCTAAGGGTTGTGACAAAGCCGACAAGGACATTAAAGCAGCACATGATTTCCTACTGAGAGCATCGGCTACCTTGTTGGCTTTTCCCGGATGGTACAGGATCTCACAATCATAATCCTTGACCAATTCAAGCCATCTGCGCTGTCTCATATTCAGATCTTTCTGGGTGAAGAAATACCACAGACTCTGGTGATCTGTATAAACTTTACACTGAGTTCCATATAGGTAGTGCCTCCATATCCTCAGTGCAAAGACTACTGCTGCTAACTCTAAGTCATGGGTAGGGTAGTTTCTTTCATGTTCCTTCAGTTGCCTAGAGGCATAGGCAATCACCTTCCCATTTTGCATAAGCACAGCTCCGAGTCCCAGTTTGGACGCGTCGTTGTACATATCGAAACCCATATCGCTCTCGGGAAGAGTCAATATTGGAGCGGTAGTCAGCCTCCTTTTGAGTTCAGCAAAGCTCTTTTCACATTCCTCAGTCCATACATATTTCTTGTCCTTCTTTGTAAGAGCTGTCATAGGGGCTGCAATCCGAGAGAAGTTCTCTATGAATTTTCTGTAATAGCCTGCTAGCCCGAGGAAACTTCGGATTTCACTGGCATTCTTGGGTCTAGTCCAGTTACTTACAGCTGCGATTTTAGTCGGGTCCACCATTACTCCTTCCTTGGAGATAACATGTCCCAAGAATGATACTTGATCGAGCCAGAACTCGCATTTGGAAAATTTAGCATACAGTTGTTCCTTCTGAAGAATCTGTATTACTATACTCAGGTGCTCAGCATGTTCTTCGGGAGTTCTCGAATATATAAGGATATCGTCGATAAAGACGATCACAAATCTGTCGAGGAATGCCGAGAATACCCGATTCATTAAGTCCATAAACATAGCTGGCGCATTGGTAACTCCAAATGGCATCACTACGAACTCATAATGTCCATATTTGGTTCGGAAAGCCGTCTTCGGTATATCCTCATTTTCACCCTGACTTGGTGATAACCCGATCTTAGATCAATCTTAGAGAAAACCGTGGCTCCCTTCTCATATCACGTTTTCCGTAATATTCGTCCTTATGTGTCACATGATCAACATTGGGTAACTGAGGTTTTATTTATATCACTTAAAATTTATTTTTATTCATTCTTATATGTCTACATACAAAACTAGTCCAACTCAGCGAGCCCGATGGGCTGCCGTTATGCCCAACATAAAGAATAGCATAGCAACGACTACTACCTCCTCGCTCATCTCCCTTTGGCCCGCCTCAGGATCCTCTACTATTCCCATCGGGTCTTCTTCTTCGATCTCGAGAATCTCCTCGTCCGCCTCAATATCTTCCTCGAACATCTCCAGCATCTCTGGATCCTCCTCGAAGGGCTCGGGATCCTCCTCGAAGGGCTCGGGATCCTCCTCCAATGGCTCGGGATCCTCCTCAAATGGCTCGGGATCCTCCTCGAAGGGCTCGGGATCCTCCTCAAATGGCTCGGGATCCTCCTCGAAGGGCTCAGGATCCTCCTCGAATGGCTCGAGATCCTCCTCAAGGGCTCGGGGTCCTCCTCGGACGGCTCGGGATCCTCCTCCGAGTCTCCCAGATCTTCTGGGAACTCATGGCGGAGGAGCTGCCTACATAAGTCCGCATATGAGATACAACATCTGTGCTGTCCCCAGATCTGATGCGCAACCTCTCTTGCCCGGTTGGGCAATGAACGAAGTAAAGCTCCGATCCTATGATCGTCCATGACTGGAAACCCTTCCCGCTCCAGTTTCCAGAAGAGCCGATCCTAAAACCCTATGTTGCCTTGAATTCCCCGAGTCGGCCAATACTCAACTGCCTCTATCTGCTCCAGCAGCTCGCGGCACCTCTCAGTGTAGTCCTCATGCAACATCTGGAATTGAAAAGAAAATGACATGGTTAGTACTAAACCATTCCTTTTTCAATTGACAAATATATACAGAGGAAAACACACACACAATCGGTGTAGTTTACCCTAGTGATTACAATATGTAACCACCCTCTTACCCCAAATTCTAAGTTATTAATGAACGCATATATTTATATAAGAGGAAGTATTGTTCATGTTCACATATCTTACAATTACTAGTCATTGTCTATCATACAGGTAATAAATGACTACATAAGAATTAATACTATTTTCACTTGTTATGCAAGTATTAATCATTTCTATAATCATTACTGTACATGAAATAAGGTAAAGCGAGGTTAGGATCTCTTACTTGGAAGCGGCAGGATGAAGCTTGATGTGTGTGTGGTGGACGGGAAATCTGCTCTGATACTAACCTGTAACGCCCGCCCTTATATCTACTCTCGGGGCGGGGTTACGTACTACTCATTCATATAATTTTTTTTTTATAAAGGAAAAACATAAGTGCTAAGCATATTCATCGGTACATGCAAATTATCTATCATGCTTTAATCATCCTTTAAAAGCATAGTCATATGTTTCCTTGCATAATATTAATTCATGAAATTGTATCTAAGGAAATCTAGAACCTCATGTGAAATATCTTAAATAAAAGTTATCCTATAACATGCTAGGTTCACAAGTAGTTCATCTCATAACTGAATCAAATATAAGAGTAATCACTGACATTCTTTATCAAGAAACATTAACATAAGCATATTAAAGTAGATATAGAATTATTCTTTCCCGAGCCACCACCCCACACATCTTCAGCCTCCTGCCTCTTCCTTTAGTTCAAGTGTTCCTTACCCTTATCTGCAGCATAAGACAACACATAAACTAGTAAGCACAAATGCTTAGTAAGGATCCTGTCCTACTCGCTAAAACCATACGAAAGAATACAACATGTACACATAACAAAACATAAGCATGAGTTCATCATAGCATACAAAACATCAAAGTTTCTAAGCATGCAGTATATAGTATTTTAAGCATACCCATCACATGTAATAAATGTTTTCAATGAATGTTTTCAAAACAATTCGATAATGGTATTACTTAAAAATACATCCATATCATATTGGGCCCAGCTGTGTACCACATGATGCGCGTTCCCTAATGAGTTGGGGTAGCGAGCCACCAATCCCATTAGAGCAGGACCTCTTACGTCCTACCGGAGCCATGACCTTACGTTAAAATGCACCCCGGATTTGTTTAACGACCTCTCTTACGAGTCGGGTACACAACTTGCAAAGTAAAATACTTATCATGTCTTTACATATATGCTAAGGAGTACTCCAAATTCACTGCTTAAGGGACACCCACTTTTTCAGGGTGTTTCTGATCCCATAGGGACACACCTCACAACATAAGGGTGTTCTTGATCCCATACTTAGTGGAGTATCCTTACAGGCATTTCATCATACATATCACATGCAATCTCATCATATCACATGAAATCTCATAAGGGTGCCCCATGGGCCATAAGACTTGCTCATACCTACATCATAATTCATCCACTTAAACATACTTTAGATATGACAAGATTTGGTCACATAGATCATACTCATATCATAGAAAGTGGTAGCATGCTAACCATTAAAGTTTTCAATATCAAACATTTCATTCAAACACCACCTGCATATACATATCATAGGAAGTGGTAGCATGCTAACAATTAATGTTTCAAATTAAACATTTCTTTTAAACACCACATGCATATACATACAATTATCCCCAAACATAAACATATCTCATAGGGTAGTTTAATCTTCACAAACCCTAATCTAAGGGGTGTGGCCGAAACTCAAGGTAGGGAGAAATTAGGGTTTTTGAAATGAAACATTCACACAGGCATTTATACAAACACCTTACAATACACTAAGCATGGATATACATTATAGGATAATTCAACCCTCACAAACCCTAGATCCCATGCCTTGGCCGAAACCCATCCAAACCCTAAACCATAGTTTTTGTCATCACAAAATGAAGGGTCACAACATATGTGTATACTATAAATCCCAAGGGTTCTTCTCATGTATCAAAGAGTAGCCCAAGACTTCCCTTTGGAAGTGGCCGAAACTCACTCAAGAGTAAACCCTAGGTTTTATTTACAACATATTGAAGGATACAACATACACCTATACCCTAAGTGCCAAGGGTTTACTTATGTACCAAAAAGTAACCAAAAGCCTTCCCCTAGGGGGGTGGCCGAAAGTCATTCAAGGGAGAAGACCCCCAATTTCGAAATCAACAAGGAGAAAACATACAAGAACCATTACATTGCAGGCGAGGGGATACATACATCCTTTCGCTTGAATTTCTCCTTCTCTTACTTCTTAGGGTACCCTTGAAGAACAAGAAGGTGAGTGTTTCCCTTGTTAGCCTTCTCTAGCCCTCTTGGCCCTAGTAGAGGACAAGAACCTTAAAGGGTTCCTTTATCCTTCCAACTTCCTAGGGTTAGAACCCTAGGTGCACCTTTTCGAAAATTGAAGTGGGGAAGAAGACCCTAGTTTTCGAAAATTGAAATGGGGAAGAAGAAGAAGAAGTGTAACTTCCTTTCCCACTCTTATTTATACTCTTCTCATGAAGAGGCATGTCTCTTCACTTCCCTAGCTTTAACAAGCACGTTTCTTATTCTCTTAACAAGAAACATGGCTTTGTTCATTGGTTAAGACATTGCTAGTGCAAGTAGGAGGTTCAAGGTTCAATCCTTGCTTCCTCCTTTCTATATTTCCTTTTTTTTTTTTTTGCACTATTCCACATCCAAACCCATTAAGCCAAGCCCATCATGAAATTTCATAGTAATAATTATGTTTTATGAATTCATAATATTTCACAATATTTCATAATAATATTTCATGAATTTCATAATATTTCATATTCATGAATTCATAATATTTCATGATATTTCATAATAATATTTCATGAATTTCATAATATTTCATATTCATGAATTCATAATATCTCATAATAATATTTCATGAATTCATAATATTTCATATTCATGAATTCATAATATTTCATATGGGAAAATTTTGGGGCGTTACAAACCTCCATACCTTATAAAAAGTTCGTCCCGAACTTTAAAATAATCTCGGATACTTTAATCGTATTGCCTCCTCTCGTTCCCATGTGGCTTCTTCGAATTGTTCGTTCCGCCACAGAACCTTTACTAAGGGTACTTCCTTGTTCCTTAGCTTTTTGACTTCCCGATCTAAGATCTGAATAGGTCGGCGTTCGGAACTTAGGTTCTCTTGGTCTTGTACTGGTTGGGGCTCTATCATCTGATTCATATCAGAGGTACATTTCCTGAGCATTGATACATGAAAGACATTGTGGATAGCCGACATTTCTGGCGGTAACTCCAGTTCATAGGCCACTTTGCCTACCCGTCTCATAATCTGATACGGTCCCACATATCTCGGACTCAGCTTACCTCTCTTCCCGAATCTCATCACCCCTTTCATAGGGGCCACTTTCAGGAATACTGAATCCCCAACCTCAAACTCTAGTGGTCTGCGTCGCTTGTCAGCGTAGCTTTTCTGCCGGCTCTGAGCAGTCTCTATCCTCTGGCGGATATTCTTTATAGCCTGAGTGGTTTCGTTTATAATATTCGTCTGGAGTCCCATCTCCTTCTTTTCACCACTCTCAAGCCAGCATATAGGAGATCTGCATTTCCTTGCGTATAGTGCTTCATACGGTGCCATCCCGATAGTAGCCTGATAACTGTTGTTATAAGCAAACTCTGCCAGGCTCAGGTATCGACACCAGCTTCCCTTGAAGTCCAAGGCACAAGCCCGTAACATATCCTCTAATATCTGGTTTACTCTTTCAGTCTGCCCGTCAGTCTGGGGGTGAAAGGCAGTACTAAATTTCAGCTTTGTGCCCAGAGCCTTCTGCACGTGTCCCCAGAAATCTAAAGTAAATCGACCATCCCTATCAGAGATAATGGTCCTGGGAACCCCGTGTAGCCGGATAATTTCCTTGACATACAGTTGAGCCAACTGCTCTACTGAGTAAGTCATCCTGATAGCCAGAAAATGGGCAGACTTGGTTAGCCTGTCCACAATAACCCATATACCATCATATCCGTTCGTCGTTCTAGGCAGCCCAGAGATGAAATCCATGGAGACGTCTTCCCATTTCCACTCGGGGATAGACAGGGGTTGCAAAACTCCTCCAGGCCTCTGGTGTTCTGCTTTGACCCTCTGGCAGGTCAAACACATACTGACATAGTGAGCTACATCCCGCTTCATACCGGACCACCAAAATTTTCTCTTCAGATCTTGATACATCTTGGTAGACCCAGGATGAATCGCATAAGGTGTTCCGTGAGCTTCTTCCAGGATTCTTGTCCGCAAGTCGGAGTCATCGGGGACACATAATCAATCCCGCAAATATAAGACTCCGCTGTCTAAAATCCGAAATCCATCGTCCTTGCCTTCGAGAACCTCTTGCTTTATTCTCTGAAGACTCGGATTATGATTCTGCTTTTCCAGAATATTGTCGAATAATGCTGGTGAAATCATCAGGGTGGACAACTGTCCTGAT
Organism: Boesenbergia rotunda; assembly: GCA_024364735.1. Lineage (NCBI taxonomy): Eukaryota > Viridiplantae > Streptophyta > Magnoliopsida > Zingiberales > Zingiberaceae > Boesenbergia > Boesenbergia rotunda. The sequence continues at coordinate 240,808 of JAGFNQ010004647.1, forward strand.
ATGATTTCAATCCCGTAATTCATGATTTCTCCCCCTAAGGGTTGTGACAAAGCCGACAAGGACATTAAAGCAGCACATGATTTCCTACTGAGAGCATCGGCTACCTTGTTGGCTTTTCCCGGATGGTACAGGATCTCACAATCATAATCCTTGACCAATTCAAGCCATCTGCGCTGTCTCATATTCAGATCTTTCTGGGTGAAGAAATACCGCAGACTCTGGTGATCTGTATAAACTTTACACTGAGTTCCATATAGGTACTGCCTCCATATCCTCAGTGCAAAGACTACTGCTGCTAACTCTAAGTCATGGGTAGGGTAGTTTCTTTCATGTTCCTTTAGTTGCCTAGAGGCATAGGCAATCACCTTCCCATTTTGCATAAGCACAGCTCCGAGTCCCAATTTGGACGCGTCGCTATACATATCGAAAGTCATATCGCTCTCGGGAAGAGTCAATATTGGAGCGCTAGTCAGCCTCCTTTTGAGTTCAGCAAAGCTCTTTTCACATTCCTCAGTCCATACATATTTCTTGTCCTTCTTTGTAAGAGCTGTCATAGGGGCTGCAATCCGAGAGAAGTTCTCTACGAATTTTCTGTAATAGCCTGCTAGCCCGAGGAAACTTCAGATTTCACTGGCATTCTTGGGTCTAGTCCAGTTACTTACAGCTGCGATTTTAGTCGGGTCCACCATTACTCCTTCCTTGGAGATAACATGTCCCAAGAATGATACTTGATTGAGCCAGAACTCGTATTTGGAAAATTTAGCATACAGTTGTTCCTTCTGAAGAATCTGTAGTACTATACTCAGGTGCTCAGCATGTTCTTCGGGAGTTCTCGAATATATAAGGATATCGTCGATAAAGACGATCACAAATCTGTCGAGGAATGCCGAGAATACCCGATTCATTAAGTCCATAAACATAGCTGGCGCATTGGTAACTCCAAATAGCATCACTACGAACTCATAATGTCCGTATCTGGTTCGGAAAGCCGTCTTCGGTATATCCTCATTTTTCACCCTGACTTGGTGATAACCCGATCTTAGATCAATCTTAGAGAAAACCGTGGCTCCCTTCTCATATCACGTTTTTTGTAATATTCGTCCTTATGTGTCACATGATCAACATTGGGTAACTGAGGTTTTATTTATATCACTTAAAATTTATTTTTATTCATTCTTATAAGTCTACATACAAAACTAGTCCAACTCAGCGAGCCCAATGGGCTGCCGTTATGCCCAACATAAAGAATAGCATAGCAACGACTACTACCTCCTCGCTCATCTCCCTTTGGCCCGCCTCAGGATCCTCTACTGTTCCCATCGGGTCTTCTTCTTCGATCTCGAGAATCTCCTCGTCCGCCTCAATATCTTCCTCGAACATCTCCAACATCTCTGGATCCTCCTCGAAGGGCTCGGGATCCTCCTCGAAGGGCTCAGGATCCTCCTCCAATGCCTCGGGATCCTCCTCGAAGGCCTCGGGATCCTCCTCAAATGGCTCGGGATCCTCCTCGAAGGGCTCGGGATCCTCCTCAAATGGCTCGGGATCCTCCTCGAAGGGCTCGGGATCCTCCTCGAATGGCTCGGGATCCTCCTCAAAGGGCTCGGGGTCCTCCTCGGATGGCTCGGGATCCTCCTCCGAGTCTCCCAGATCTTCTGGGAACTCATGGCGGAGTAGCTGCCTACATAAGTCCGCATATGAGATACAGCATCTGTGCTGTCCCCAGATCTGATGCGCAACCTCTCTTGCCCGGTTGGGCAATGAACGAAGTAAAGCTCCGATCCTATGATCGTCCATGATTGGAAACCCTTCCCGCTCCAGTTTCCAGAAGAGCCGATCCAAAAACCCTATGTTGCCTTGAATTCCCCGAGTCGGCCAATACTCAACTGCCTCTATCGACTCCAGCAGCTCGTGGCACCTCTCAGTGTAGTCCTCATGCAACATCTGGAATTGAAAAGAAAATGACATGGTTAGTACTACATTCCTTTTTCAATTCACAAATATATACAGAGGAAAACACACACACAATCGGTGTAGTTTACCCTAGTGATTACAATATGTAACCACCCTCTTACCCCAAATTCTAAGATATTAATGAACGCATATATTTATATAAGAGGAAGTATTGTTCATGTTCACATATCTTACAATTACTAGTCATTGTCTATCATACAGGTAATAAATGACTACATAAGAATTAATACTATTTTCACTTATTATGCAAGTATTAATCATTTCTATAATCATTACTGTACATGAAATAAGGTAAAGCGAGGTTAGGATCTCTTACTTGGAAGCGGCAGGATGAAGCTTGATGTGTGTGTGGTGGAGGGGAAATCTGCTCTGATACCAACCTGTAACGCCCGCCCTTATATCTACTCTCGGGGCGGGGTTACGTACTACTCATTCATATAATTTTTCTTTTTATAAAGGAAAAACATAAGGCTAAGCATATTCATCGGTACATGCAAATTATCTATCATGCTTTAATCATCCTTTAAAAGCATAGTCATATGTTTCCATGCATAATATTAATTCATGAAATTGTATCTAAGGAAATCTAGAACCTCATGTGAAATATCTTAAATAAAAGTTATCCTATAACATGCTAGGTTCACAAGTAGTTCATCTCATAACTAAATCAAATATAAGAGTAATCACTGACATTCTTTATCAAGAAACATTAACATAAGCATATTAAAGTAGATATAGAATTATTCTTTCCCGAGCCACCACCCCACACATCTTCAGCCTCCTGCCTCTTCCTTTAGTTCAAGTGTTCCTTACCCTTATCTGCAGCTTAAGACAACACATAAACTAGTAAGCACAAATGCTTAGTAAGGATCCTGTCCTACTCGCTAAAACCATACGAAAGAATACAACATGTACACATAACAAAACATAAGCATGAGTTCATCATAGCATACTAAACATCAAAGTTTCTAAGCATGCAGTATATAGTATTTTAAGCATACCCATCACATGTAATAAATGTTTTCAATGAATGTTTTCAAAACAATTCGATAATGGTATTACTTAAAAATACATCCATATCATATTGGGCCCAGCTGTGTACCACATGATGCGCGTTCCCTAATGAGTTGGGGTAGCGAGCCACCAATCCCATTAGAGCAGGACCTCTTACGTCCTACCAGAGCCATGACCTTACGTTAACATGCACCCCGGATTTGTTTAACGACCCCTCTTACGAGTCGGGTACACAACTTGCAAAGTAAAATACTTATCATGTCTTTACATATATGCTAAGGAGTACTCCAAATTCACTGCTTAAGGGACACCCACTTTTTCAGGGTGTTTCTGATCCCATAGGGACACACCTCACAACATAAGGGTGTTCTTGATCCCATACTTAGTGGAGTATCCTTACAGGCATTTCATCATACATATCACATGCAATCTCATCATATCACATGAAATCTCATAAGGGTGCCCCATGGGCCATAAGACATGCTTATACCTACATCATAATTCATCCACTTAAACATACTTTAGATATGACAAGATTTGGTCACATAGATCATACTCATATCATAGAAAGTGGTAGCATGCTAACCATTAAAGTTTTCAATATCAAACATTTCATTCAAACACCACCTGCATATACATATCATAGGAAGTGGTAGCATGCTAACAATTAATGTTTCAAATTAAACATTTCTTTTAAACACCACATGCATATACATACAATTATCCCCAAACATAAACATATCTCATAGGGTAGTTTAATCTTCACAAACCCTAATCTAAGGGGTGTGGCCGAAACTCAAGGTAGGGAGAAATTAGGGTTTTTGAAATGAAACATTCACACAGGCATTTATACAAACACCTTACAATACACTAAGCATGGATATACATTATAGGATAATTCAACCCTCACAAACCCTAGATCCCATGCCTTGGCCGAAACCCATCCAAACCCTAAACCATAGTTTTTGTCATCACAAAATGAAGGGTCACAACATATGTGTATACTCTAAATCCCAAGGGTTCTTCTCATGTATCAAAGAGCAGCCCAAGACTTCCCTTTGGAATTGGCCGAAACTCACTCAAGAGCAAACCCTAGGTTTTATTTACAACATATTGAAGGATACAACATACACCTATACCCTAAGTGCCAAGGGTTTACTTATGTACCAAAAAGTAACCAAAAGCCTTCCCCTAGGGGGGTGGCCGAAAGTCATTCAAGGGAGAAGACCCCCATTTTCGAAATCAACAAGGAGAAAACATACAAGAACCATTACACTGCAGGCGAGGGGATACTTACATCCTTTCGCTTGAATTTCTCCTTCTCTTACTTCTTAGGGTACCCTTGAAGAACAAGAAGGTGAGTGTTTCCCTTGTTAGCTTTCTCTAGCCCTCTTGGCCCTAGTAGAGGACAAGAACCTTAAAGGGTTCCTTTATCCTTCCAACTTCCTAGGGTTAGAACCCTAGGTGCACCTTTTCGAAAATTGAAGTGGGGAAGAAGACCCTAGTTTTCGAAAATTGAAATGGGGAAGAAGAAGAAGAAGTGTAACTTCCTTTCCCACTCTTATTTATACTCTTCTCATGAAGAGGCATGTCTCTTCACTTCCCTAGCTTTAACAAGCACGTTTCTTATTCTCTTAACAAGAAACATGGCTTTGTTCATTGGTTAAGACATTGCTAGTGCAAGTAGGAGGTTCAAGGTTCAATCCTTGCTTCCTCCTTTCTATATTTCCTCTTTTTTTTTGCACTATTCCACATCCAAACCCATTAAGCCAAGCCCATCATGAAATTTCATAGTAATAATTATGTTTTATGAATTCATAATATTTCACAATATTTCATAATAATATTTCATATTCATGAATTCATAATATTTCATGATATTTCATAATAATATTTCATGAATTTCATAATATTTCATATTCATGAATTCATAATATCTCATAATATTTCATAATAATATTTCATGAATTCATAATATTTCATATGGGAAAATTTTGGGGCGTTACACAAAACAAGTAATGTCAAGCTGGGCCGAATACATGCTGGGCCGGGCGCCCCCGTGCTCCCGGGCGCCCGTGCTGCTCCCGGGCGCCCCCTGCGCTGCGGGCGCCCCCATGCGCAACCCGAACCAGCGCCCTTGCGAAGCCGAGAAGATAAGGCCTTGACCGGTCAATGCGGGTGCCCCAAGCGCTCTGGGCGCCCCGGTCAAAGCGGATCCAGAGGATCAGACACGACCGAGAGCTCTTCGGATCAGAGGCCACGTGGGGGGCGCCCCCGACGTCCCGGGCGCCCCCAGGCCCTATATAAAGGGCCCTCGACCCCAGGCTTCATACAACCATTCTCTCAACGCCTCAAAGCTCTTCTACGCTCGTGCATTTCTCCGGAATCCTTCCAACTCGAGCCGACGACGTCCCGCTGCTCCAAACAAGTGAACCTACAACGGACGTCGGTAAAAGAAGAGTAATTTTTTATTATTATTAAAGTTTACTGCACTTACTCTGTATTCAAAATTGTAAACTGATTTTGCGCTCATATAGAATTGCCCAAAGTAAACGGTCAACGACCGTGGGCCTTGGAGTAGGAGTCGACACAGGCTCCGAACCAAGTAAATCGACTGTGTCTTTGGGCTGTGATTATTTTGTTTTATTTCCGCTGCGTACATGCTCTTTACGAAAGTCCGAACGATTTCTGATATTCACCCCCCCTCTATCGGTTTTCTCGATTCAACAAGTGGTATCAGAGCGGGGTAGTTCAAACTTGGTGCAACCACCAGTTTGAAAGTTTTTCGGATTTACAAAATTTTTAATCTTATTTCCTTTCTTTCTAGTTAATCAACACAACTCGATATTTTTTACGCCTTTTTCAATTTTGAATTCTCATTTTTTCACCATAAGTTAGAATTGTTAAAACAATCAACTTTTGAAAATTTGTCATAAAATTTTTTTATTATTTCAATATTATTTTTTCTCGAAATTCGTGCTAAGCAAACTTTTTCCCAAATAGTAAATTCTTACCTTTTCATTAATCATAATTAATAAAGTCGATTTTTTTTTCCAAAAATTAGTCATAATTTTCTTTCCATTTTTTAATTATTATTTTACCTCGAAATTCATGCAAACTCCTTTTTGAGCTAGTATTTTTTCTCCCGCACTACTAATCCAAGACCAAGTCTTGGTACAATTTTTTGTTATTTTGTTTGTGTGCAAGATTTATATTAAATGGCCAACCAAGAGTGGAACAGTGCACGTCCACCACTATTCTCCGGCGAGAACTTCACGTTTTGGAGATGTCAAATGGAGTCCCTTCTGAAGGCCCACATGGAGTTATGGCAGATCATCCAAACGGGATTCTCGTTTCCCGTAGAAGATGAGTCATCCATCGAGTGGGACAAATTGGATGAACACACCCTCAACCAAATTGAGACCGATGCAAGAGCAACTGCAATCCTGCAATGTAGCCTAACCAAGGAGCAACTCGAGCTAGTAGGTCCATGCAGATGTGCTAGAGAAATCTGGGAAAAATTGATTAATCTTCATCAAGAGATCTCAAATGAAGAAGAAGATCAGGTAAATTATCTTGCCCTTTCAGTCCAAACACAAACAACCGAGTCAGAGTCTGAACCCGAATCCAAAATCGAACGAGAATTAGACGACGAATTGACTGAGACGGTAATCAATTTCGAACTCTTTTCAAAATTAGAATTAAATAATCAAACAGATACTATAATGTTCGAGGAAGGTGTAAATTTTATTGCAGGGAAAACTCCTAAAGAACCACCACAGAAGGAGCTTCAACCAGTACCCGAGTCCGACTCAGACACAGAATCAGAAGATGAGCCTAGATCCGAGGCGGCAAGAATCAAGGGGGAGATTCCCAATAAAGAACCAAAAGGTAAAAGTGTAAATTCAAATTTTAATCATGTAATCTGTTACACATGCAGGGAGAGAGGGCACTACCAAAATCAGTGCCCTACTCGTAAAACTCGGTCTAAACCACCGGCGACAAAGGAATCAGTTCCAAAAGCACGAAAGAACAAAAGTCGCATTCAATGCTTCAAGTGCCAGGAGTTCGGGCATTACAAAAGTGAATGCACAGATAAAAGAGCTACCAAGAATGCCGAACAAACAATCAACAAAGGTAAATTTACAATATTTGAAAATCCGTTATTTACCTTGAATAATGTGATTGATTCATGTAACTTAATTAAAACAAATTTCAGAAAATTGAGACAAGAAAATGAAACCCTAAAACATAAGGTCAATAAGTTATAAAATTTAATTCATAATCTTGCTGATTTCGAAAATCCGGAGTATTACTCCAATTGTGACCTTACTTAGACAATTGTTTGTTTTAATTATGTGTTTTATTTTTTTAGAATTAGGATTGGGACTAAATCAGTTAATTGAAAATTGAATAACATAGTATTGGGTGGAGGTGAGATGATAGTACGTTAGAGAAGCCAATTTGGCGGAACTAGCCGAAGCTATCGATCCAAGACCCAAACTAGTTAGACCAGAAATTTTTCAAAGAATAATTTTGAAAATGAAATTTCATTAAAAGGCTTTGTCAAGGAAAGGGTGGATGATCCCATAAGGCTACGGCCAAAGAAGGCCTAGTGCCTCGCCAAGACCTGGAAGCCAATTTTTGAAATTCAAATTCAAATTATTTTTTGTTAAATTCGAATCTAACATAAATTTTCAGTTAATTTTAGATTCAAATATCTCTTTTCAAAATAAATTTAAATTGTGTTTTAAAAAAAAATTAATTTAACTTTTTAAAATTATTCATGGTCTTTTCAAAATAAATCTTCTACTAAAACCTGTCTCACAAAAACCCTTAAGGTTAACATGCTTGATCATGTAGAACTGGGTGACACATCTAGGACCTAAATGCATAACTCACTACCCTTTCAAATAAAATATACTTTCAAAAGTTATTCAAAATTATCTCTATTTGTCAAATTAATTCAGTTTACTGTGCCTACTTTTTCGTCCCTTTATTATTGAATTTCATGATAGACTCATTTTAAATAGAATCTAAGTTTTTTTTGTTAATCAAACATAGTCAACTGGTTAAAACTTGGGCAACACAGTCAACCTTAGTCAACATAGTCAAACCTGGTCAACACTGAAATCCCTTAAGGAATTTAGATAAAAGTTAGACTGTGTCGGATATAGGGGAGTTTTCTTTTAATATTTTTCAAAAAAAAAAATTAGATTTTTTCAAAAACCTTATGCTCTAAAATTTAGTAACATCTCAAAATAAGGTTTTCAAAAATTTGATTCAAAAACCTTGTATATTACTCTTTAAATTATTATCATCATGATTTTCGAAAACTGTGCTATCATTTCAAGTCGTGTTTTCAAAAATTATCTTCTTAAAAATTATCATACTTTAAATGTTATTCTTTTGATTTTGGTAAACCCTAAAGACATAGAGGAAGGTCCACTACTTCATGATCTACAAGGACTCCAAGGAAGTGTCAAATTTAGGGGGAGTCTAAATCGAAAGAAATTAATTCTAACTATTTGTTTAAATTATTAATTCTTATAATTTGAGTCAAACCTTATGACTCAGAGGAAGATCGCTTGTAGTCAACAAGCTTCTTAGGACTGGGTCAAGCTCAGGGGGAGATTAAATTAAAAGAATTATTAAACTGACAAATAATTTTTCAAATTATATGTTTTCATGCACTGCACTTTTTAAATCCTGTTGAAAACATAAATAAATATTCTTTCAAAATAAAAGTACTTATAATTTTGCTTATATTCTTTTTGCTTATATATACTATCATTTTCAAAATTTTGCTTGACTTTAGAATACTTTTGAAAATAATATTAAAACTTTTCAAAAGCACTTATATTTTTCAAAAATGCATAATATTTTTCAAAATATGCAGAACATCTTTCAAAAGTACTACTATTTTTCAAAAGTACTATTACTTTCCAAGATACTAATGTTTACAAAGTACGAATATTTTTTTCGATTTCAAAAGTGGAATTTAAACTTTTTAGTGCAATTTAATCTGTGTGCTTTCAAAATTATACTAAGTATTTTTTTCAAAACTCATAAGCTCTGATACACACAATTTTTCTTTAAATCTTTTTTTTTCAAAAGTTCCTTACTGATATATGACCAAGAGAGAGAAAATTTTAAATTTTATCTTGTTTTCACTAAGTACTTTAAAATTGGTCTAAGCATCTTTAAAGTACTTTCAAAACCGCTAAAGCACGAAGTGCAGTTATTTTTGAAAATATATCTTAGTAAACAAAGTTTGTCTGAGCAAAACATTTGAAAATTTTTGACAAATATTTCTAAGTAAGGTTTTCTTAGTAAACAGATCTATGTTTCAGCAAAAACTTGTCTATTTAAAGGTTTTCCAAGTAAAAATGATTTTTAATGCACAAAATATGTTCTAAGGAAAATTCTCTATGAGTGCAAAAGTTGAAACTTTTTAAGGAAAACTTGTTTTCAAAATGTTGGCTGAGTAAGTTACTGTTAAGTTTTTCTTGAAAACTATGTTACAAGTTTTTGCAAGCTTTTTCTAAAATATAAGTAGAAGAGTTATCACATTAAGGGGGAGCTTCATGTATTTTCAAAACGTCCATTACTTTGAAAATTATGAAATCCATTAAAGTTTCTTTTGAAAACTATGCTTTTGAACTCCTTTACTTAAATTTATTTTGGTAAAACTCAAACCTCCCTATTAGATACCTTTTTCACCCATGTTTATTTTTGATATATGTCAAAGGGGGAGGAAAGGTCAAAGTTAAGTATTATAACACAAGTACTCAGGGTTTTAGGGGGAGTATAAGAAATAAAGGTTTTATGAGAAATAAAGGTTTTTTTCAACTCTTACCTTGTGTTAGTAAATGTTATAAAGTTTTTACTTAACATTGAATTGTGTAAAATTGCTATACTTCATGTTCTTAAGTCTTTTTACTTAACTTTGAATTGTGTTGCCATAATCAAAAAAGGGGAGATTGTTGGTGCAGGAAGCACCATATCGAACCTGGTTTTGATATTGGCAAAGGATTCAAAGTTAAGTTTATTTGTGATCTAACGTTGTTCACTGAGTGTGCAGAAAAAGCCCTAGCGAAGGACTGCTAGGCACCTGGCGAAGGACTGCCAGTATCCAAGCCCTAGCGAAGGACTGCTAGGCACCTGGCGAAGGACTGCCAGTATCCAAGCCCTAGCGAAGGACTGCTAGGCAACTGGCGAAGGAATGCCAGCATCCAAGCCCTAGCGAAGGACTGCTAGGCAACTGGCGAAGGACTGCCAGCATCCAAGACCTAGCGAAGGACTGCTAGGTGCCAGGCGAAGGACAGCTTGGGACTAAAGCCCTAGAGAAGGAATGCTAGGCACCGGGCGAAGGGCAGCTCGGCATCCAAGACCTGACAAAGGACCGTCAGGCAAAAGTCCAACCAGAGGAACGGTTGGCATCAGGTAATTTCTCCCGAGAGGAGTAGGTGAGGACGCGTTCCCCGTCGAGGGAACAGTAGGCGTCGGTTCGACCTAGGACTCCATTTTGGAGACCAAAGTCAGAACAAAGACAGCTAAGGCTGTATAATCAAATATTTTATTGCTTTATTGTGTTTTGGACTAACCCTGGATGCAGGACCATAGGAAGGAGTGTCTGCAGCTCAGATAGCCTCAAAGGAGTGAGGTAGTAGCTGAGTAGGGCGCCCGGAGTGTCCCGGGCGCCCCCAAGGCCATACAAAACAAGTAAAGTCAAGCTGGGCCGAATACATGCTGGGCCGGGCGCCCCCGTGCTCCCGGGCGCCCGCGCTGCTCCCGGGCGCCCCCTGCGCTGCGGGCGCCCCCATGCGCAAGCAGAACCCGCACCCTTGCGAAGCCGAGAAGATAAGGCCTTGACCGGTCAATGCGGGTGCCCCGAGCGCTCCGGGCGCCCTGGTCAAAGCGGATCCAGAGGATCAGACGCGACCGAGAGCTCTTCGGATCAGAGGCCACGTGGGGGGCGCCCCCGACGTCCCGGGCGCCCCCAGGCCCTATATAAAGGGCCCTCGACCCCAGGCTTCATACAACCATTCTCTCAACGCCTCAAAGCTCCTCTACGCTCGTGCCTTGCTCCGGAATCCTTCCAACTCAAGCCGACGACGTCCCGCTGCTCCGAACAAGTGAACCTACAACAGACGTCGGTAAAAGAAGAGTAATTTTTTATTATTATTAAAGTTTACTGCACTTACTCTGTATTTAAAATTGTAAACTGATTTTGCGCTCATATAGAATTGCCCAAAGTAAACGGTCCTTGGAGTAGGAGTCGACACAGGCTCTGAACCAAGTAAATCGACTGTGTCTTTGGGCTGTGATTATTTTGTTTTATTTCCGCTGCGTACATGCTCTTTACGAAAGTCCGAACGATTTCCGATATTCACCCCCCCTCTATCGATTTTCTCGATCCAACAGTTTGGTCAAGTAGTAAGTACTCGAATCAATTAGTACGACTATGAGATAGTCATTTGGGAAATAGGTCTCCATTCGGATTAAAATTTTAATCCGTGGACATGGAGAGGTTTCCCATGCATGACCTGGAATCCACTACCATCAATTGGTATCCAAGCCAATGGTTTCCGGTTTTGTGTGTTTTGGATTCAGTTACATTTTGCACTTTATCATGTATTTTATTTTGTCGAATAATAGTAGGATGTGCATAGGCTAATTCTTTGGATGCAAGCACGAGATTCAAAATGTTATGCCTAAAATAATGTGTGTATGTGATTGGTTGTGCATGTTTGTAAATTTATTTGAATCCTCACGGTTGACGAGGCTAAATTTAGTATTTAATTTTTGTAATTAAATACGACACTTGTTTAGCCGCGCTTTTTATTTACTTTTGATCTAAATTTGATGTACACTCCTTTGTGGAGTATAGGATCGATGGATGTAAATAAATAGCATTTTATCTCGGCTCAGAGATCCCTTCAATGGTGGCTCGCGTATGGTGTAGGGAGGAGCAGACGAGGTGGCTACACGACTAGAGGCATATTGAAGACTAAAGCCATAATAGTTGGAAAATTTTGTTTTTTCTTGTTTATTGCTCTTAGTTTATGTGCTTGTCGTGCTTGCATGATAATTCCTCAAATATAAATAACTAAGTGGGAGAGGGACCCTAAGGGTCCCATGGCCTCCATTACTAATTTGACAAATGATGCGAACAAGCTTACGCGTCGGCTCCTCCCCATCGGATGAGCTTGTTCTGTGGATCACTAGGTCAGACATAATTATAGGAAATTATTTAGGAGCGTGTAATTTTCCCCATCGGACGAGACATAATCCGAGATAATTTTTTTAGTATCGTGTAATGGTAAACACTTAGATGCAAATAATAGTATCCTCCCCATCGGAGTCACTGCTATTATTTGTAGGGCCAAAGAGGAACCAACAATTAATTTTATTTGTCAAAAAGTTATGTTGAAAAGATAATAAAATTAATCGGTAAACCTCCTCTTACAAATGTAGAATTCGTATACGTCCACACTATCGTAGCATGCGAATTTCTCGGTGTTTTAAGGTGTTGGTTGATTTTAAAATTTATCATTTTGAGGAATCAATATTTTTTAAAATCTAAATTGTGTGATTGTTGTGATTCTTAGGAAATTTTCAAAATGACATTCTACCCACTAGCTGTGATACTTAAGGAAAATAAACATACGGGCGTTAATTACATTGACTGGAAACGGAACCTGGACATTGTCCTAACTGCTGAGAATTACAAGTTTGTACTTTTCGAGTTCTATCCAAAAAAACCTAGCGAGAATTTTGATGAAGAGGAGAAAGAACGCTACCAGAAGTGGATTAAAGCGGATGAGATGACGTGGTGTTACATATTGACACCCATGTCAAATGTATTGCAACATCAGCATGAGGCTTTTTTCACTGCTTATGATATGATGTTCAATCTCAAAGAACTCTTCGGATATCAGAATCGGGCCGCTAGGCAGGAAGCAATGAGGAACTTGATGACGACTACCATAGTTGAGGGGACACACGTGAGGGATCATGTCGTTAAGATGGTGACACATCTCAATGAGATGGAAGTCCTTGGAGCAGAGATCAATGGGGAAACTCAGGTCGATATCTTTCTTTAGTGTCTGCTTAGGAGTTTTAAGCAGTTTCGCCTAAACTACAATATGAACAAACATACATATTCGTTGGCAGAACCTTTGATAGAACTCCAAGCGGTAAAGGGGTTTTTTCGTCAGAGTGCCCATGCTTTGGTTGCTCAGAAGGTTTCTACTTCTATGCCGAAAGGCAAGAAGAAGAAGAAGCAAAGTGGGGCAAAGAAGGTGGCAGGATCTCAGGGACCTCGGGCTGGCGTGAAGAAGCCAAAAGGCAAGTGCTTCACGTGCAAGCAGACTGGACACTGGAAGGCGGACTGCCCCCGTCGTCAAGATAAAGGTATAACTTTTTGTTTAGTTATTGAAATATGCTTAGCGGTGTTATCTACCGGTACTTGGTGTAAAGATATGGGAGCCACTGATGATGTCAGCATTTCTTTGCAGGGGATCCAAGAAACCCGAAGACTAGTTGATGGAGAGATTACCGTCTACATGGGCAATGCTACGGAGATGGCGGCTGTTACAGTGGGAGACATTTATTTATCGTTTGATAGGAATAAAGTTTTGGTTTTATGAAATTTCTTTTATGTAGGTTCTTTTAGAAAGAACCTTGTTTCAGTTTCTAAATTAATGAAGGATGGGTATTCTATTTCTTTTAATGACCGTGTTGTTATAAAAATGAATAGAGAGATTATCTATTCTGGTGCAATGATTTACAATTTGTACACTTTAGAACCAAAATCTCCTACAATGTAAATAGAAGTAAATAACTCATCATCTAACCTCAAGAGAAACGAAACTTCGAAGATGAACCAAACATATCTTTGACATCTAAGACTTGGTCATATTAACCTTAGTAGGATTCAAAGGTTGATAGCTGATGAGCCCTTGGGTTCATTGGTGGTGGAAGACTTCCCAACCTGTGAATCGTGCTTAGAAGGTAAGATGATCAAGAGACCTTTCAAGGCCAAGGGGTATAGAGCCAAAGATGTGTTAGAATTGGCTCATTCTGATTTGTGTGGTCCTATGTCTAGCCAGATTAGAGGTGGCTTTGAATATTTCATCTCTTTTATAGACGATTAATCAAGGTATGGGTACATTTACTTGATGCGCCGCAAGTCTGAATGCTTTGATAAGTTCAAAGAATTCAAGGCTGATGTGGAGAAACATCAAGGTAAAAGTATCAAGATACTACGATCGAATCGTGGTGGCGAGTACCTCTTGAGAGAGTTTAGGAGTAACTTATCAGAGGCTGGGATTCAATCCCAATTATCTGCACCCGGTATGCCCCAACAGAATGGTGTAGTAGAGCGAAGGAATATGACTCTTATGGATATGGTTAGATCGATGATGAGTTACACCAAGTTGTCGGATTCGTTCTGGGGATATGCTCTGGAAACGTCAACGTACATACTGAACTTGGTACCATCTAAATCAGTACCCTCTACTCCTACAGAATTGTGGACTGGGCGAACACCTAGTCTAAGACATATTCGGATTTGGGGTAGTCCAACACATATGCTGAAGGGAGATAGTGATAAGTTGGAATCTCGTACAGAAGTACGCTTGTTCGTAGGCTATCCTAGAGGAACGAAAGGTGGTTTATTCTATAGTCCTAAGGATCAGAGGGTGATCGTTAGCACGAATGCCCAATTCTTAGAGGAAGACTATGTGATGAACCACAAGCCCATGAGTAAGATTATTCTTGAGGAGATGAGAGGGGAAATTCCAACCTTAGTACCAACAGTATAGGAGGACATACCATAAGTCACTGCACCGCGTGTCATAGAAGATACACGGGTGGTACCTCGTCGTAGTGGGAGGGTTGTTAGACAACCTGAAAGATTCATGTTCTTGGGTGAGTCGTCGGACTTAGTCCCTGGCGAACATGAACCTGACCCCTGGACCTATGACGAGGCACTCCAAAATAAAGATGCGGAATTTTAGCAAAGGGCAATGAATTCTGAGATAGAATCTATGGATTCTAATCACGTCTGGGAGCTAGTAGAACCACCCAATGGTGTAAAAGCCATTGGATGCATATGGATCTACAAGAGATAGAGATGATCAGACGGGGAGGTAGAGACCTTCAAAGCTAAGCTTGTTGCGAAAGGGTATACTTAGAAAGAGGGTATCGATTATGAGGAGACCTTTTCGCCGGTAGCCATGCTTAAGTCTATCCGGATTCACTTATCTATTGTCGCTCATATAGATTATGAGGTATGACAGATGGATGTCAAGACAATTTTCCTTAACGGAAGTTTTGAGGAAACCATCTACATGAAGCAACCAGAGGGATTCATTACGAAGGGCAAAGAGCATCATGTGTGTAAGTTTAATCGATCCATTTACGGATTGAAACAAGCTTCAAGATCTTGGAACATCCACTTTGATTAGGTAATCCAATCATATGGATTTGTTCAAAGTCTGGATGAGTCTTGTGTATACAAGAGATGTGACGGAAACGTAGTGGTATTTCTTGTACTATACGTAGATGATATTTTGCTCATTGGAAACAATGTCAAAGTATTATCAGACGTAAGGGTATGGTTGTCCAAACTGTTTGATATGAAGGACTTGAGAGAAGGGGGACACATCCTTGGGATCAAGGTTATAAGGGGTCGCTAGAAAAGGATGTTGTGCTTATCCCAAGCTTCATACATAGACACTGTACTAGCTCGTTTTAGCATGGAAAACTCCAAGAAAGGTATTCTATCTTTCAGACATGGAGTTCCTCTATTTAAGGATATGAATCCTAAAACATCAAAGGAGATAGAGGAGATGAAGGAGATTCCTTATGCTTCGGTTGTAGGAAGCCTTATGCATGCTATTGTATGCACGAGATCGGATATCTGCTTTGACGTGGGCATGGTTAGTAGATATCAGAGTAACCCAGGTCAAGGACATTGGACTGCGGTAAAGCATATACTAAAGTATCTGAGAAGGACTAGGGATTATATGCTAGTTTACGAAACAGACCAATTACTCTCTGTGGGTTATACGGATTCAGATTTCCTATCAGATAGGGACAAAAGTAAGTCTACCTCGGGGTATGAGATTACTTTAGGAGGTGGAGCCATAGTATGGAGGAGTGTCAAGAAGAAATGCGTGGTGGACTCCACCATGGAAGCTGAGTATGTGGCAGCCTCAAAGGCAGCCAAGGAAGCTATATGGCTCAGGAACTTAATGATGGATTTGGATGTGATTCCTGATTTGCGCAGAGCTATCACAATTTATTGTGATAACAATGGTGCAGTTGCAAACTCGAAGGAACCACGAGCTCATAAGGCGAGTAAACACATAGAGCGCAAATACCACTTGATATGGAGCTATCACAATTTATTGTGATAACAGTGGTGTAGTTGCAAACTCGAAGGAACAATGAGCTCATAAGTTGAGTAAACACATAGAGCGCAAGTACCACTTGATATGAGAGATCGTAAAGCAAGGAGAAGTTGTTGTCGCCAAGATTGCATCGGAGGACAACCTGGCGGATCTTTTCACTAAGGCCCTTCCAGAGAGAGCTATTGATAGGCATGTGGAGGATATGGGAGTCAGAATATGGCATTGTGAGGACGGCATAGTCTTTTAGTATAAGCGGGAGATTGTTATGATGTATACTAAAAACCTTGCTTTTGTAGAAGACATCTACATTTTGAAAGAGAATCACAAGATCATTGTTTGCATGTTTAGATTAGTATGTGCATATTGTCTGGTACTTTACATTATAGATAACATGGTGTGTGGTGTCGTATAGAAGATCATATTATCAGTTTCTTGTAGAGTATAAGTAGAGGCTCACAACCGAGATGGATTTGGACAAACCATTGGGATGGTTGTAGTGTAATTTGGTATTGGTTTATCTTGACCATAGAATTATACTAGTGCACTTTATGTGTATTGAGCAGGACTGACATAGGGGTGATTCAATTTGTACTTACTTTATAATTGAATCAGACCTTAGTTATTATGGAGTACATGCTCTTAATCCCGAATAATAACGAGCACATGTACTTAATATTTATTTCTTTGATTTATCAATGGGCGAGATTTATTCTGATAAATCCATAGGCCTGGTAAGTTGGGAAATAATATTATTTATATGGTGTGCCATTGATTATAGTCGAAAACCGTATCTTGGTGAGTCGTGTTGATGATGTTCCCTTGAGGAGCTCATAAGGTTCATTATGTTAAATCCTGCAGGTGGATATGTTCCAACATGATGATAAGGTTGAGTGGTACTACTAAGGAGTTAGATTTTGATTAATTAAATTGTCAGTAATTTAAATTAATCAACGGACATACGATATCTTAAACACGGGGAGATACTTGTACTCATAATAGGTGGTGCCCATATTTAAATATGGGGGTTGGTGAGGCAGTTCAATGAGGATCCTTTAGTGGAATGGATCTTCATTAATGGATCGGACCTTGATCCATTAGGTGGCCAAGACCCAACTCCTCCTCATGGTCCCTATTGTAGCCCTATAAATATCCCATGGAGTCATGAAACCATGGTATCCAATTAATCATCTAGCCCTATTTCTCTCCCCTCTTCCTCTCTCTCTCTCCTAGGTTATTGGGCAACGACACCTCTTTGGAAATTGGTGGCCGACGGAAGTTGGAGGATGTGAAGTGGAGAACTCACCTTCCTTCTTCTTCCATACTTCACATCCATTCTTGGTGGTGTGATCAGCTACCTTCCTTGGTGTCCTGTGGCGCTAGGAGAAGGGAGATAGAAGGTGGCCGGCAGCACCTCTTTGGAAGTTGGTGGCCGGCGCAAGTTGGAAGAAGGGGAAGAAGAGGCTTGCTCTTCCTTGTGTGCTTGGTGCTGCGTGATAGGAAGAGGTAGAGGAGGCCAGTTAGGGTTGTTGTGAGGGATATGAACACTTCTCCTCATCTCCTTCATCTTCTTCTTCCTTGGAGTGGCCGACAGCAACCCTAGGGTTAGTGTTCATATTTGGCGCAAGGTGAAGGGATTGATTGGTAGGCCTTGGTGACTTCAGTTGTTGGTAGATCGTCACCCACACGACGTCCATGAGGGGAGGGTCATACAGTAGAAGATCGTGAGGTAAAAGGGAAGGTATATCTTCTCCTTTGGTTCCTCTGATTTCTATTATTTCATGTGTTGATTATTAATTATCTTGTTGATTAATTATTTGTTAATTAATTATGATAATTAATTATCTTGGACCCCGATGATAAACACAAAAAATCGGTGATCCGGTCATCATCTATTCCTCGACTAATTGGTTAGGCGAGTTACAAGGCTTGAACAACAAGTTTGGTCAAGTAGTAACTTGAATCAATTAGTATGATGATGAGACGGTCGTTTGGGAAATAGGTCTCCATTCGGATTAAAATTTTAATCCATGGACATGAAGTGGTTTCCCATGCGCAACTCGAAATCCACAACCATCAACTTGGTCATATTAACCTTAGTAGGATTCAAAGGTTGATAGCTGATGGGCCCTTGGGTTCATTAGTGGTGGAAGACTTCCCAACCTGTGAATCTTGCTTGGAAGGTAAGATATGACTAAGAGGCCTTTCAAGGCCAAGGGGTATAGAGCCAAAAATGTGTTAGAGTTGGTTCATTCTAATATGTGTGGTCCTATGTCTATCCAGGCTAGAGGTGACTTTGAATACTTTGTCTCCTTTATAGACGATTATTCAAGGTATGCATACATTTACTTGATGCGCCGCAAGTCTGAATGCTTTGATAAGTCCAAAGAATTCAAGGCTGATGTGAAGAAACATCAAGGTAAAAGTATCAAGACACTACAATCAGATTGTGGTGGCGAGTACCTCTTGGGAGAGTTAATGACTTGCTTATCAGAGGTTGGGATTCAATCCCAATTGTCTGCACCCGATATGCCCCAACAGAATGGTGTAGCAGAGCGAAGGAATAGGACTCTTATGGAGATGGTTAGATCAATGATGAGATACTCTGAGTTGCCTGATTCATTCTGGGGATATGCTCTGGAAACGACAGCGTACATATTGAACTTGGTACCATCTAATTCAGTACCTTCTACTCCCACACAATTGTGGACTGGGTGAAAGTCTAGTCTAAGACATATTCGAATTTGGGGTAGTTTAGCATATGTGCTGAAGGGAGATACTGATAAGCTGAAATCTCGTATAGAAGTACGCTTGTTCGTAGGCCATCCTAGAGGAACGAAAGGTGGTCTGTTCTATAGTCCTAAGAATCAGAGGGTAATCGTTAGCATTATTAGGATGTATACTAAAAGACTTATTTTTAGTTAGAATACATTTACATTTTAAAGAGAATCACAAAATCACACAGTGCATATTTATATTAGTATATGCACAACATGTCTCATACTTGGCATTGTAGATAACATAGTGTGTGGTGTCGCACAGAAGATAATGTTATCAAGTTCCTTGTAGAAGTATAAGAAAGAGGCTCACAACCAAGATGGAGTTGGACAAACCATTGGGATGGTTGTAGTGTAATTAGGTGTGGTTTATCTTAACCATAGAATTACACTAGTGCACTTTGTGTGCATTGAGTAGGACCAAAAGAGAGGTTATCCAATTTTGTACTGACTTCATATATTAGATTAGACCTCAGATTATATTATGGAGTACAATCTCTAAATCCCGAAATAATAACGGGCACATGTAGTTAATTAATTATTACTTTGATTTACCAATGGGCGAGATCTATTCTGTTAGATCGATAGGCCCGGTGAGTTGGGTAATAATTTTATCTTCATGGTGTACCGTTGATTATTGAGGGAATCCATGTTCTGGTGAGTCAGGATGATGATGCCCCCTTGGTGAGCTCAAAAGGATTGTCATGTCAAATCTTGCAAGTGGACTATGGTCCGACATGATGAAAAGGTTGAGTGGTACTAATCAAGGATCAAGAGGATAATTAATTTAATTGTCAATAATTTAAATTAATTGTCGGGCATTCGATATCTTAAACATGGGAAGATGGACGACTCATAATAGGTGGAGCCCATATGAAAATATGGGGGCTGGTGAGGAAGTTCAATGGGATCCTTTAGTGAAATGGATCTCCATTAATGGATCGGGTTTGGATCCATTAGCGGGCCAAGAACTAACTCCTCCTCATGGTCCCTACCTTAGCCCTATAAATACCCCATAGGAGTCATGATACAAGGCTAATGAATTAATCAAGAAATCATCCAAGAAAAGCCTAAAGCCTCTCTCCAATTTTCCTCTTCCTCTCTCTCTCCTAGGGTTGGAGTGGCACCGAGCAAAGGAAGGAAGAAGAGAACTCTTTCTCTTCTTTTCCTTTGGGTGTGGGACTTCAACTAGGAGGGTAGCACCTTGAGGTGTTCGGCAAGCAAGAGAAGGGAAGGAAAAGTGGCCGGCGTCGACCACAACTAGGTGGTTTCCGGCGCCGGCGAGAAGAAGAAGGAAGAGCAAAGAAGTGGTGTTTTCTTCATCATCTTCCTTGCTTTCTTCTTCATCTTCATCCCTGTCCACTTCCTCCTGGTTGCGCGCAACAGAGAAGGACCGAATTGGAGCCACCGGCGGTGCTTTGGAAGAACTTGGCGCCGGCGGTAGGGGAAGAAGAAGGAGAGGCGCAGTTTAGGGTTTTGGATCCAGAGAGGAGTTGCTTCTCTCTTTCTCTTCATCTTCCCATCCTCCTACACCTCAGTTCTCTTGTCATCGGAGCTCCTTGGAAGGTGGTGGCTGCCGACGGCGCAAGGTGGAGGTGAAGAAGTAGTTGGCCGGCGGGATAACCCTAGTAGTTAGGGTTAGTATTGGCATTTTGGAAGAAGCTTGAAGAAAGTTGATTAATTCCAGGCCTTCGAAGACTCCGCGTCTTGGTAGCTCATCACCCACACGACGTCCAAGAGGGGAGGGTCATAAGGTAGAAGACTACGAGGTAAACGGCGAGGTATAACTCTCTCGAGCTCCGTTTTACTTTTGCTATGATATTGCTTTGATTATATTTGTCATTGCATGTGTTTAATTAATTATCATAAGTTAATTATTTATTAATTAGTGTGATAATTAATTTATGTCATGGACCCTGATTATAAACATGAAAACCAGCGATCCATTCGTCGTCTTTTCCGCGGTTAATTAATCCGGATAGTTACAAGGCCTTAACCTTGGGTTTAGCTAAGTTGTAACTTGGATTAATTAACACAACGATGAGACGGTCATTTGGGAGACGAGTCTCTATTCAGATTAAATTTTAATGCATAGACATAGAGAGGTTTCTCAGGTTCGACCCCGTGGTTGCTTGTGAAACCGCCGAGCCATACCCAACAAGCACAAATGCCCGATTCATAGAGGAAGACCATGTGATGAACCACAATCCCATTAGTGGAATAATTCTTGAGGAATTGAGAGGGGAAGTTCCGACCTTAGTACCAACAGTACAAGAGGACATACACAAGTCACTGCACCGCGTGTCACAAAAGATACAAAAGTCGTACCTCATCGTAGTGGGAGGGTTGTTAGACAACACCATAGATTCATGTTCTTGGGAGAGTCGTTGGACTTGGTCCTTGGCTAACATGAACCTGATCCCTAGACCTATGACGATTCACTCCAAGATAAAGATGCAGAATCTTGGCAAAGGGCAATGAATTCTGAGATAGAATCTATGGATTCTAATCATGTCTGGGAGCTAGTAGAACCACCCAATGGTGTAAAAGCCATTGGATGCAAGTGGATCTATAAGAGAAAGAGAGGATCAGACGGGAAGGTTGAGACCTTCAAAGCTAGGCTTGTTGCGAAAAGGTATACTCAGAATGAGAGTATCGATTATGAGAAGACCTTTTCGCCAGTAGCCATGCTTAAGTCTATCCGGATTCACTTATCTATTGCCGCTCATATAGACTATGAGGTATGGCAAATGGATGTCAAGACAGCTTTCCTTAATGGAAGTCTTGAGGAAACCATCTACATGAAGCAATAAGAGAGATTCATTGTGAAGGGCAAAGAGCATCTTGTGTGTTAGCTTAATCGGTCCATTTATGGATTGAAGCAAGCTTCGAGATCTAGGAACATCCGCTTTGATGAGGTAATCCAGTCAAATGGATTTATTCAAAGTCCGGATGAATCTTGTGTATACA
Source organism: Boesenbergia rotunda (assembly GCA_024364735.1). NCBI lineage: Eukaryota > Viridiplantae > Streptophyta > Magnoliopsida > Zingiberales > Zingiberaceae > Boesenbergia > Boesenbergia rotunda. The sequence goes on from JAGFNQ010004647.1 coordinate 262,961, forward strand.
AGAGATGTGACGGAAATGTAGTGGTATTCCTTGTACTATACGTAGATGATATTTTGCTCATTGGCAACAATGTCAAAGTATTATCATACATCAGGGTATGGTTGTCCAAACAGTTTGATATGAAGGATTTGGGAGAAGCAAGGCACATCCCTAGGATCAAGGTTATAAGGGATCGCCAGAAAGATGTTGTGCTTATCCAAATCTTCATACATAGACACTGTCCTAGCTCGTTTTAACATGGAAAACTCCAAATAAGGTTTTCTATCTTTCAGAGATGGAGTTCCTTGTTGAGGCAATCGGCCCTGAGATGATCTGGAGGATCATAGGGTTTTGATGTGTGTGGGCAATATGGTTATGTTAGGGTTTATTGTGTTCTCATATGTGTACATGAGTGTGCAGGTGTACATGTACACATGGACTTGGTTGATGTCTTCGGGTGAAGGATGGCATGGAGGCAAGCTGGAGGCGTGCAAGCGTATCCGAGGGACCGTTGGATAGTAGGGACGATGAGCCGAGGGACGCGGACTTCGAGGCGTACGTGAAGGGTGGCATGGAGGCAAATTGGAGGTTTGCGTGCGCATCCGAGGGACGAGGGTCGAAGATGAAGAAGGCGTGAAGGCAACAGTCGAGGCTGCTGTGAAGAGTTAACTGGGTTGTGAGGGTCTGAATATGAGTGTTTGTACTCAGGGGCTAAGCCGGGAGGGTTTGAGTGCGGAGAGACTTGTACTCGGGAGTGAAACCCTATGCTTTGGTTGGACCAGTCAACTGGCCAATGGGCAGTCGACTGGTGTAGGCTGGAACAGGCTGGCAGATTCGAACGTTGTACTGTAACGGTCAAATCTGAGTGGGACTAGTCGACTACCCCAGGGGCAGTTGACTGGTAGCGTCTGTTTCAGATTCGAGCCCTATTTAAAGGGGCTCGTTCAGGTTACTATCTCTTGACGAAACTTGCTTGGGTAAAGTGAGTTAGTAGTCTCTTGTGCTCAGATAGCGTCCGAAGTGTTGTGGCGAGGTTTCTCCACCCACAAGAAGAGACAGAGTTAGTCGGAGGTTATCCGGGGATTGATCCACCGATGGATTCTTGAACTAGTCACTCGTCCGGGGTGGATACCAAGTAAATCATCCGTGTTAGCATTGGTTAGTGATTTTGTTATTATTTTATTGAACCGTGCAGGAAGAAAGGGGTTCGAGAATTGCTATTCACCCCCCCCTCTAGCAACGTCATCGATCTATCAATTGGTATCAGCGCGAAGGACCGCTCTTGATCGGACTAACCGCCAAGGGAACACACGCTAGAGGAAGAAGAACATGGAAGATAAGTTGGGGCAAGACATCAATACACCACCATCCTACAATCATAAAGAATTCGCCCATTGGAAGGCAAGGATGGAAAATTGTCTAGGGATGGATTGAGAGTGTAGAATGACCATTGAAGATCCCTTTGAAATTCCAAGAGACAAGCACGGGAAGAGGCTTCACCCTAAAAATGTGTTGAATTGTGTAGGAGAATATAAAAGTGCGTATGAGTTATGGAGCAAACTAGAAGAACTTCACAAGAACCCTACACAAGCTCAACTAGTAGAAGAACCCAAAGAAATATGCTCAAGGGTCCAAGAAGACCAAAATGAAGGAGAAGTGTCAAGCTCATCAAGTGAGGTTGAAAATTCAAGTGAAGAGCCATTCACCTCATCAAGAGAGGAAGAGGAAGTATCAATATCGAGAGCTGAGGGTGAAGAGAGACCCTCAACTATACAAGAGCAAGAGAAAGCTCCCATCTCCACCAAAGTCAAATCAAAAGAGCATATTATATGCTTTGGTTGCAACAAAAAGGGGCACTACAAGGATAAGTGTTCACTAGGTAAAAAGGAGGTAATTCCTAAGCCCAAATCTATTCATTTAAATTTTAATATAGGTTGTAGGAATGAGGAAGCTCAAAAGGAGAAAAGAAGAAAAATTAGGTGCTTCACATGCGGGGAGCTAGGGCACTACCATACAAAGTGTCTAAGGAGTAAAGAACTCAAGAAAAAGGAGCATCTAAGGAAATGGGAGAAAGAAGAAAAGAAAAAGAGGAGCTCACATCAAGGGGGAGCTACAAGGGTAAGGGAGGTAATTCCTAATTTTACTTATGTTCAAAACTCTTCCATGAATGCTAGAAATGTAAATGATTGTTTGCCTAGATGCAATTTTGGTTTCAAATATCATGATTGTAACGCTCGTAAAATCCTCTCAATATTTTTCTTTAAAATATTGATTATGCCCATATGGACTCTTGAGTAACATATGAAATCTAGCATGAACCTTAGCATGTTTTCTTATATGGATTAAAAGCTAAGTAATAATGGGCCTTACATGGGCCCTTCTAGTATCATGATTATTAGTGGACCTTAGGTAGAATTAGTAACATGAATAGAAATGAGCTCCAATTAGGAATATTAGCATAACTCTTAGTGGGCTCTTATGTGGGTCTTACCAAAAAAATAAGAGTAAATGCAATAAAAAGAAGTGCATGCACCAAGGATTGAACCTTGGACCTAGAATAGAGGCAAAGCCTCATCATGCATGTACTAACCAATTCACCTAGCAAGGGAGTGCTAGTGGAAAAGGAAGAAGATTTTAGTTAAGGCTAAGGGAAGTGAAGAGTCACCATGAGAGGAGGCACCATGCCCCTTCACTTGCCCTTCATTTAGTATAAAAAGGTTGGATGAGAAGTGAAGAGGCTTAAGTTACTTTTCTTCCACCAAGGCTCTTCCTCTTCTCTCTTCTTCCTCCTCCTTGCCGTGAGCCACAAGGGAACCTCCCCTTTGGAAAACTTCACAAGAAGACTCCCTCTTGAAGATCTAAGTTTTTCTACAAGGCTACAAGGGCAAGGGGTGTTCTAAAGTCAAGAAGGTTTTCATTTTCTTCTCGATTCAAGGTTTATAAACAAGAAAAAAAGATGTAAGACTCCCTCACCTGTGGTATAATAGTTTGATATTATCTTTCATGATTTAAAGATTTTGTTGGGACTCTATGTTGAGAAAACTATGGAATGGGGCTTTCTAGGATTTCGGCCAAGCATTGTTTTTGGGGTTTGGGATGATGTTAAGACCTCACTTATGTTTCCTAATACTTTCTCATGATAAAATAAGAATGAATTATGAGTTGTGAAATTTTTGTAGCACCCTAAGACCCTACAAGTTTCGGCTACCTCTTCCCTTTCATAGTTAGGATTAAATCTAACCCTCCAAGCATGCTTATTATGATTCCCTATGTTACAATGGATGTTAATTGAAATTATATGAATTTTTCCATGGACTTAAGACCCCTATAAGTTTCGGCCAAGACCAAGTTTTAGGGTTAGGAACTAGGGTTAGCCCAATCATGGGTTCTAATGGCTTCCTATGGTATTGTATGTATTGTATTGGATGTTAATTGTGAATTATATGAATTTTCCATGGACTTAATACCCTTCTAGGGTTTCGGCCAAGACAAGATTTAGGGCTAGGACTTAGAGTTAGTCCCAATCATGTGTTCTAATGGCTTCCTATGGCATTGTATGTATTGTATGGGCTTTACTTTACTTATGGTACCTCACCTTGTTACTTGAATAATGGGGTCTCTATCTATAACTTTCGGCCAAAGCTCCAAGTCTAGGGTTTGGGTTAGTCTAAGGTTTCAAGTATACTTGTTATGACTTATTATGATGTATATACATATTCAATCATGTTGTATGAATTTTATGTTACCTAAAACCCTAACTTTATGTGCTATATATCATGACCTTGTATGCTTATATTATGTGTCATGTTATAGTAGGTTTTATTTATGGATGTTTTAAACCATATACCATGAACACATGTGTTATGAAATATGCATTATGTTTATGTAGAATTATGCATGCATTAGGTTAAATGTCTTGAACATATGTAGATTATGGTTATGTGTGTTGGTGCAGGAAGCACCATATCGAACCTTGTTTTGATATTGGCAAAGGGTTCAAAGTTAAGTATTATTGGTGATCTAACAATGTTACTCAAGTGTGCAGGAAATGTCCTAGCGAAGGGCTGCTAGGCACCTGGCGAAGGACTGCCAGGAAACAAAGTCCAAGCGAAGGGCTGCTAGGCACCTGGCGAAGGACTGCCAGGAAACAAAGTCCTAGAGAAGGGCTGCTAGGCACCTGGCGAAGGACTGCCAAGACACAAAGCCCTAGCGAAGGATAGCTAGGCACCTGGCGAAGGAATGCCAGGATACAAAGCCCTAGAGAAGGACTGCTAGGCACCTGGCGAAGGAATACCAGGATACAAAGCCCTAGCGAAGGACTGCTAGGCACCTGGCGAAGGAATGCCAGGATACAAAGCCCTAGCGAAGGACTGCTAGGCACCAGGCGAAGGGCTGCCTGGAACTGAAGACCTGGCGAAGGACAGCTAGGCACCTGGCGAAGGACTGCTGGGCAAAAGTCCAACTGGAGGAGCCGGTTGGCAACAGGTAAATTCTCCTGAGAGGAGTAGGTAAGGATGCGTTCCCCGTCGAGGGAACAGTAGGCATCGGTTAGACCTAGGGCTCCATTTTGGAGACCCAAAGTCAGAACCAAGACAGCTAAGGTTGTATAAAACTAATACATTATTGCTCTGTGTTGTTTTGGACTAACCCTCGATGCAGGACCGAAGGAACTAGTGTCTGCAGCTCAGAAAGCCTCAAAGGAGTGAGGCAGAAGCTGAGTAGGGCGCCCCCAGTGTCCTGGGCGCCCCCAAGGTGAATACAAAACAAGAAGAGCAAAAGTATGCTTCGAAAGCTAAGTGGGCGGGGTGCCCCCATGCTCCCGGACACCCCCGTGCTCCCGGGCGCCCCCAGTGCCCAGGGCGCCCCACACCCAAGCCACCGAAGTGGATAACTCTGATCCATCCAAGAAGCTCGCTGAAAAGGTCAACCAGGGCGCCCCCAGCGTCCCGGGCGCCCCCAGCGTCCCGGGCGCCCCCAGCGTCCCGGGCGCCCCCAGAGTCAATCCTCACCCCTATTCAAGTGGGATAAGGGCTGACCGAGGTAATTCCGGATCGGATGACACATGGGGGGGGCGTGTAACGACCCGGCCCGTCTACCGGCCCATTTACTGACCCATTTACTGGTCCTCACGACCGTCGTACCGTCGACCATTGAACGTGCCGTTACGCATACTAGGTCTTCCCACCCCTGGGTGTGGATTTTTGCCTTCCCAGGATTCGAACCCTAGACCCAAGCTTAAATCTAGTTCTTTATGAATCCTGAACACCAATTGAGTCAATTGGTGTTCAGGATTCATAAAGAACTAGATTTAAGCCTGGGTCTAGGGTTCGAATCCTGGGAAGGCAAAAATCCACACCCAGGGGTGGGAAGACCTAGTATGCGTAACGGCACGTTCGATGGTCGACGGTACGATGGTACGACGGTCGTGAGGACTGGTAAATGGGCTGGTAGACGGGCCGGGTCGTTACAATAAAAAGGCGCCTTTTTATTCTAACGACCCGGCCCATTTACCGGCCCATTTACCGGCCCTCGCGACCGTCGTACCGTCGTACCGTGCCGTTACTCATACTAGGTCTTCCCACCCCTGGGTGTGGATTTTTTCCTTCCCAGGATTCGAACCCTAGACCCAGGCTTAAATCTAGTTCTTTATGAATCCTGAACACCAATTGAGAACACCAATTGAGCTATAGCTCAATTGGTGTTCAGGATTCATAAAGAACACCAATTAAGCTTGGGTCTAGGGTTCGAATCCTGGGAAGGCAAAAATCCACACCCAGGGGTGGGAAGACCTAGTATGAGTAACGGCACGGTACGACGGTACGACGGTCGCGAGGGCCAGAAAATGGGTCGGTAAATGGGTCGGGTCGTTACAGGGCGCCCCCAACCTTCAGGGCACCCCGAAGTGCTATAAATAGCACCCAACACCAAGGCTTCTCAACAATCAATTCTTCCAACGCATTCACGCTCTTCTACTCCCGCGCTTTGCTCCGAAAACCTCCCGACTCGAGATACAAGCGCCGACGACGTCCCTCTGCTCCGAAAATACAATCTACACTGGACGTCGGTAATGAAGAGATGCTTTTAAGTTTACAGTACTATTCTTGTAATACATTTTGTAAACTATTTTTGCGCACATATAGAATTGCCCGTAGTAAACTGTCAACAACCGTAGGCCTTGGAGCAGGAGCCAACCGCGACTCCGAACCATGTAAAATCTTGGTGTTCGCGTGTGTCTTACTTTATTTATTTCCGCTGCTAATTCTCTTTTACAAATCCGAACGTTTTACGATATTCACCCCCCTCTATCGTTCTTCTCGATCCAACAAGTGGTATCAGAGCGGGGAAGCTCAAATTTGGTGCAACCACCAATTTGAGATTTATTTTTGGATTTACGAAAATTTTCATTTCATTTCTTTTCTTTTTGTTAATTGAGATTGGTGCAACACCACTCGATCTTATTCGCCTTTTATTTCAATTAAAAATTATCTGTAGGTGGATTTAAAATATTCTTAAAATATTCGCCTTTTTCAATTTTTAATTTTCAATTTTCATTTTTTTACCATAAGTCAGAATTAATAAAACGATCAATTTTTGAAAATTTGTCATAAATTTTTTTACCATTATTTTAATATTTTTTTCTTGAAATTCATGCCACCTTAATTCGAGCAACCTTTTATTTTCTAAAAATTTATCTCAAAAGCTTTTATTATTATTTTATTAATCTTCCTCGAAATTCGTGTAATATTTTTGTTGGGCTATTTTTTCTCTCTCTCCCGCACTACTAATTCAAGACCAAGTCTTGGTACATTTCTATTTCTTCTCTTGGTGTGCAAGAATTATCCTTAATGGCCAATCAAGAATGTAACAGTGTTCGTCCGCCTCTATTCTCTGGCGAGAACTTCAGAACCTGGAAGGGGCTAATGGAATCCCACCTAAAGGCCCATCTAGAGCTATGGATGATAATCCAAATGGGGTTTACAGTCCCTACAGAAGATGGAATGTCGATCGCCTGGGATAAAATGGACGAACCAACTCTGAGGAAGATCGAGACAGATGCAAAGGTGACTGCAATCCTACAATGTGGCCTAACCAAGGAGCAACTCGAACTAGTAGGTCCATTTAGATGTGCGAGAGAAATTTAGGAAAAATTGATTAACCTTCATCAAGAGATCTCAGAAGAAGAAGAAGATCAAGTAAGCTGTCTTGCACTCTCGGTCCAAGCACAAACAGCCGAGTCAGAGTCTAAACACGAATCCAAACCAGAGTCAGAAGATAAAGTGACTAAGACAAAAATGGTAACCAATTTTGAATTTGTTCCAGAATTACAATTATATAATCAGACTGATACTATAATGGTCGAGGAAGGTATAATTTCAAGTGCAGGGAAAACCCCAAAGAAGAAGCTTCAACCGGTACCCGAGTCCGACTCAGACTCGGAATCAAAAGACAATGGAGGAGATCGACCCAAACTGGTCCGGTTGACTCGCGACCACTACAAAATACTGAAGAAATAATCAAGCAAAAGAAAGATGACTAAAATCAAGGGGGAGACCTCCAAAAAGAAATCTAAAGGTAAATTTACAGTATTTGAAAAATCCATTATTTACCTTGAATAATATGATTGAACCTTATAAATTAGTTAAAATAAACATTAGTAAATTGGAACAAGAAGATGAAATATTGAAACATAAGATCAAAATGCTACAAAGTCTAATTCACAATCTTGCTAATTCTAAAAACCCAGAATATCATTACAATTATGACGTGACCTAGTTGATTACTATTCTTGCTTGTTTATTTTATTATGCTTTGAATTAGGATTGGTTAGTTTAAGGACTGAACCAACTTAACTGAAATTTGAACAACATAGTATTGGGTGGCGGTGAGATGATAGTATGTTAGGGAAGCTAATTCTAATAAGGTCAAGTATACTCTACTTGGTCTCTTTAGACTGGTGAAACTAGTCGAAGCTACCGATCCAAGACCCAAACTAGTTAGACCAGAATTTTTAAAAAAATAATTTTGAAAATGAAATTTCATTAAAAGGCTTTGTCTAGGAAAGAGTTGATGATCCAATAAGGCTACGGCTAAAGAATGCCTTGTGCGTCGCCAAGACCTGGAAGCTAATTTTTGGAATTCAAATTCAATTTACTCTTTGTTAAATTCGAATCTAACACAAATTTTCAGTTAATTTTAGACTCAAAAATCTCTTTTCAAAATAAATTTAAATTGAGTTTAAAAATTAATTTAACTTTTCAAAATTAATCATGGTCTTTTCAAAATAAATCTTTCTATTAAAATATGCATCTCACAAAACAGTTAAGGATATCCTGTTTTGTCACTTAGAAATGGGTGAGATGCTTAGGACCTAAAAGTTGAGTCCAACCCAACCAACTAATTCAAATTAATCAAACTAAAATTAATTCAATTAAATCAAAATCAAATCTTAATTAAATCAATTAAATTTAATTAAATCTTAATTAAATCAATTAAATTCAATTAAATTTTAATTAAATCAATTAAATTCAATTAAACCTTAATAAATTAAATTTAACTCAATCAAATTCAAACTTAATTCAACTGACTTTTAAAATTTAAATTTAATTCAACAACCTTTAAAATTCAAATTTAATTCAACCGAACAACTTTCAAAATTAAAATTTAATTCAACTAAACAAACTTAACCCTCTAAATTTAATTTTCTCAAAAATCGAATTTAACTTTTTAACTAAGAGTTAATGTTTCAAATCATTGTAATTAAAATCAAGTTTCTTTTGTTCACTAACCTGAAATTTATTTCATAACATTTATTTCTTTCCTTTACCATTATACAAACATTTCTTTCAGACATTCAGTTTATTCTTGTATGGCAAAAAGTCACCTTGGGATTACTTAGGATATTTTTTTTGTCTGCAATCCGGGCTTAGATATTTATATTTTTTTTGAAAAAAAAACTTCTATTTTTTTAAATCATTTCCCCTTTTCAGTTTTCTATATTTATTTTCTCAAATAGGAGAATGAAATTATGTTTCAAATCAATAAAACAAAATACTTTTTTAAACTTAGTTTTCTTCTCTTTTTATTTGAATCAAACCCTAAGACTCAGAGGAGGATTAACTTGTGGTCAACAAGCCTCCTAGGACTGTGACAGGTTTAGTGATAGTTTTCGAAAAACATGAGTGATAGTGTATGTAATGACCCGAAAAATTCTCTTAATATTTTCTTAAAATATTAAGCATGTTTAAATAATTTTCCAAGGGACCTAGAAATCTTAAGGAGAACTTTGGCCTAGAAAATCCATGTTTTCTCATTTAAATTGAGAAAACTAAGTACTAATGGGCTTTATGTGGGCTTTTTAGTACCATGATTATAGGTGGATTTTGGTAATAATTAGTATAAATATAAATAGGATTTAATTAGGCATATTAGCATGATTATAGGTAAGTCTTAGCCTAATTTTTCTATTTTAATGGAGAAATTAGGTACTAATGAGCTTTAAATGGACTCCAAAAATGGGTATTAATTAGGTAAAATTAATATAAATTAGGAAAAATTAATATAAATATAAAAGAATTTTATTTAGGAATATTAGCATAATTATGGATGATTTTAGGGGAATTTTCGGAATTTAGGGAAAATAAAAATAAAAAAATAAATGAAATAAAAATAAAATAAAAAATAAAGGTGCATGAGCCAAGGATTGAACCTTGGACATCTTGGACAACCATGCATGCTTTAACCAACTCACCTAGCAAGTGATTTTTGGGAGGAAATGAAGTGGATATTGGTTAAAGCATAGAAGAAGATGAAGGGTCATGGAGAGACTCTTCATTTACCTCCTTAATGGGCTATTAAATGGGGGGTTTTGGGAGTTACCTCTTCTTCCCATTACATTCATTTTCGAAACTCTTCCTCCCCTCATTCTTGCCGAGCACCAAGAAGGGGCTTTCCCCTTGGAAAAGCTTCCACCAAGGTTCCATCTCCTAGATCTAAAGTTTCTACAAGAGTACAAGGGCAAGGAGGGATCAAGGGTCAAGAGCTCTACAAGTTCTTTCTCTTTTAAGGTCTAAAAATCAAGAAATCCCAAAGTAAGACTCCCTCACCTGTGGTATAATAGTTTCTTATGATTTCCACAATTTTTAGCATGATATATTGGGAGTTTTTGGATTTGATGTTGAAAAGAAGAAAAAACCCAAGAACCCAAGGTCAAGGGTTTCGGCCACAATGTTTTAGGGGTCCATAATTATGCCAAAAATCTTTATAATGTTGTTTAATATTCCATTATGATGTTTAGATGTTAAATGGAATTTTTTGGGAATTTTTGGGGTACCCTAAGTACCCTTATGTTGAAAGAGACAAAACATCAATACCCTAGAGACCCTATGGGTTTCGGCCACTAGGTTTTAGGATTCTTAATGGTGCTAAAAATCATGATAATGTTATTGAATGTTCCCTTATGATGTGTAGAGGTTATGTATAATTTTTGGGAATTTTTGGAGTACCCTAGGACACCCTAGGGTTTCGGCCAACATGAAAGAAACAAAACTAAGAACCCTAAGTTTAAGGGTTTCGGCCACCATGATTTACAGGCCTATAATTATGATAAAAATCATGATAATGTTATTTCATGTTCCCTAATGATGTTTAGAGGTTAAGTATAATTTTTGGGAATTTTTGGAGTACCCTAGGACACCCTAGGTTTTCGGCCAACATGAAAGAAACAAAACTAAGAACCCTAAGTTCAAGGGTTTCGGCCACCATGATTTACAGGCCTATAATTATGATAAAAATCATGATAATGTTATTTAATGTTCCCTTATGATGTGTAGAGGTTATGTATAATTTTTGAGAATTTTTCGAGTACCCTAGGACACCCTAGGGTTTCGGCCAACATGAAAGAAACAAAACTAAGAACCCTAAGTTTAAGGGTTTCGGTCACCATGATTTAAGGGTCTATAATTAAGCCAAAAATCTTGATAATGTTTATTTATGTTCCCTTATGATGTGTGGAGGTTAAGTATAATTTCTGGGAATTTTTGGATTACCCTAGAGACCCCATATGTTTCGGCCAACCTCAAGGACCCAAGGGTTAGGGTTGAGCCTTTAACTTCAAGTATATGTTTATGTGTTTCCATGATAAGTATGATAAGTATATGTTCAGGATATGAATGATGCCATGATAAGAATGATAGGGTTATGATCATGATAAAAATGATGCTATGATATGTTAGGTTCATGATATGAATGATGCCATGTTAAGTATGTTATGCTTATGTTTAAGAATGAGGATGATGCCATGTTTAAGAATGAAAATGATGCCATGTTTAAGAATGAAAATGATGCCATGTTAAGAATGAAAATGATGCCATGTCTAAAAAAAAAAAATGAAAGTGAAGAATGAAGTTAAGGTTCATGCCTTTAAGGCATAATGATGATGTTAAGTATGATGAATGAATGAATATGCTATGAATGAAAGATGATGCTTATGTCTTTAAGGCATAAATATGCTAAGACGGCACGGTCGATGGTCGACGGTACGACGGTCGTGAGGACCGGTAAATGGGCCGGTAGACGGGCCGAGCCGTAACAAGTTATGTTATGTTAAAGATGCCATGAATGTATTATGAATGATGAAGCATGAAAAGTATTTTACTTTATGAATGGGCTTGTACCGGACCGAAGTATGGGTCCAAGGGATGGGTACCTTAAGAACGCCCCGGTTTTGGACTATCGAAGCTGTCCACGGTTCTTGCACTACCGGAGCTGTGCAACAGGGATGGGCACCTTAAGAACGCCTCGGTTCGGGGACTACCGACTATGCTGTCCTTACCCTAGTAGGTTGGGGCTCGCGACCTCGGACTTGCTAGGGATGCGCGCAATGATGTATGTATGTGGTACAAGCCGGGGACCCCAAATGATGTTATGATGATTATGTTTAAGCAAGTTAAAAGTATGTTTTAAAAGTTAAGCATCCCTTATGTATATGCATTCCACTCATGCATCCATTCATGTTATGCATTATGCTATGATGATAAGATTTTATACTTACGTTGCATGTTAAGAAGTATGCATGAGAATGAATGAATTATGCCATGCTTAGAATGTCTATGAGGATTATGATTTATGCCATGAATTATGCCATGCTTAGAAGGTTCACTATGTTTACGATATGCCATGAATTATGCCATGCTTAGAAGGTTCACTATGTTTACGATATGCCATGAATTATGCCATGCTTAGAATGTTCACTATGTTTATGATTTATGCCATAAATTATGCCATGCTTAGCATGTTCACTATGTTTATGATTTATGCCATGAATTATTCCATGCTTAGCATGTTCACTATATTTACGATATGCCATGAATTATGCCATGCTTAGAATGATCCCTATGTTTATGAATTGTGCCATGAGAATGAATGAATTATGCCATGCTTAGAATGTCTATGATGTTTATGTTTATACCATGTATCATGCCATGCTTAGAATATTATTATGTTTATGTTCATGCCATTCTATGTATACGATAGGTGATGCAAGATGTTATGTTCTAAGTAGAGCACCAAGTATGTTAATGTTTTATGTGCTCATTATGAGATGATGAATGATGAATGGTTTTGTGAGTAGGAAAGAGTCTTACTAAGCCTGTGTGCTTATAGTCTTATTTCCTTATACCGCAGATCATTCAAGGGGATAATGAAGGAAGCAGCAGGAGGGCAAGAACGCATGTGTGTCGTAGTGACTTGGCCCAGGAACTATATGTTTACTTATGTGGTTGAATAATGACTTATGGAACCTTATGATATGATGTTATGTGAGACATGATATGATGCTTAAGTTCAAAGTTAATATGCTAAGGTTCCCATGTAAATAAGTTAAGAATGGTAACATGGCATGTATAAGTTAAGTTATTCCGCTGCCTTATGATGTCTACATGCTCTAAGCATGTTAACGTAACGCCGCTTAAAAAAAAAAAAGTGGGCGTTATAGGTTCGTATCAGAGCAGTAACCATCTCACTACACACACATCAAGCCCTCTTCCTGCCGCTTCCAAGTAAGTACCTCTTTACAAATCTTATAGTAAGATGTTTTATGATTTAGGATATGCAAGTATGAACGATAGTTATGATGAAAAGTACTTTAGGATATGAACGATGAATGATATTTTATCTTCTTTTAGGAATTAAATATTTAGAATTTGATATGGGGTAGGAATAACATTAACTCATATTATCCATATTTGTCCTTCATGAAGGAAAGCATGGCTAGAAGACAGAGTAATAGAATTAATATGACTACTTCATCGCCCGACCTGATGCTCAATATACCTTATATCATAACCTACCTTAAGTCACATCATAGGACAATCATGTATAAGTATTCTGCCTTAGGCATTAGGTCTAAGTTAGTTATAATACAATTAGTCATAAGTATGTACTAATATAAGACTATTATAAATATAACTATACTAATTCCTTATTACATAAGTATTGTCATAATATACATATTATTCCATAAGAAAATTTTAGGTAATTATACCTATAATTTATATGATCAATAACTGTCACGCCCCAAGACCGGCGGAGTTGCTGATCCAATATAGAATCGGACAGCTCCTCCCCTGTCCGACGGACAATTTACACACACATACAAACACACGCAGATAATAATAGGCCTCAGGCCTCAATACAGATATATAAGAATACTAAAACGAAGTATAATGCAGCGGAAAACTATAAAACTCACCAGAGCTGCCCCTGGGGCAGACACGCAGCAAAACAAAGACCCAAAGTCCAACAGAGGACTCAAAAATACAACGCCGAATGAATAAAGCACGAATACAGACTCGTGACATAACACTCGACTACAATGCATAACAAATGCGAAGAATAGAAATAAAGGAACGCGGAAGCACCAGCTACGGAGTAGTAGGGATCCTGGGACTGGCAATTGGGCTCCTCCGGCGGCTATCAACCTGAAAAACAAAATATTACGACGGGGGGTGAGTCCAAGTGGACTCGCGGGTATATAGAAAGATATGCATGGCGGTAAAATAGCTGAATAAGCTATAAGGAAACAACATGGATACAGTCTCAATAGAAATATCAGAATATGCAAAACTGAACATACATACCAGTAAATCAGCCTATCCTGATCATATAAAGGACTCGTACCATGCGAGCTAGTGCAAGGTCAGTATACCACACATATACCATAAATCCTGTATGTGCATGTCAAACAAGTGCAGCAAATAAATGCAGCAAACACAATCAAGTGCACAATGCATCGTATGCATATGATGCAATGTCATGGTCACCCCCTAACACCAGTCAAGCCACCGAGACAGGCGATACTGTGTCGGCCGAGTGGGTAGAGCTGTGACACTGTACGCACCCTGCTATCACTGCTCCTGAGTGACCGAGTGGACAGGATGCTGGTGGAGTGAACACTCCGCCCCATGTATATATGGGGGAGATATCTCTCTCATCTTCTCTGGTCTATGGGAAGAGAAGGGATCCCTGCTTGCTACCACGCTCCAAAACCACTACCCATGAGCGGTTGAGCGGAGCAATACAGAGCAAATGCACACACGCTACGGTATCCACTAACCCATGAGTGGCCGTGTGTGTAGAAACATGTGCCAGAGGACGTCAGGCTCAACCACAAGGGAGTCGCTGATCGCCGGCATGCAAACAGTGCAGGTATGGTGCATGACTCCAATACATGCAAACCCTACCAGGTCATCGACACATGACTCAATCTAATATGCACAGGTCATAATCATGAATCATACCCAAACATCATGTCTAGATACACATGCAAGTATAACTAGAATCAACCCGTGCAATCATATCATGGCATGCTAATCAATATCTACAGACTTATGCTTTTACCAATACTATACAGATTCAGATAAACAAATGGTGAGACTGTATAGAAGTAAAATCAGATCACTCTAGGGTCAAGCATAAGTATCAAGCAGGATAACAAAATGGTAGCAGGTAAGGTAAACAAGGTCCTACTGCATAAATAAGTGCAAGCCATGCATAAAGATAAACTGGATCTAAGAAAACAAGCAGGAAGTACCCGCCTCCAATAGATGAAGTCCGTATCAACTGGATAAGAACCACCCACCAATAATCAGCACAATAATCAAATCAAGTCCCTGTATAAAGGATGCATTTATATTAGCTATTACAAAATTAGTAAATAGCTAAATAAATCCCTAATCCCTTCTAGGGTTAACTTAATCGTTCCTTTCCATTTAATTACCTTTAATTAAATGAAAGGGGTCCAATTAACCCGTGTAGTTAAGATCAGGTTCCCTGTATCAAGGATTTATTTAATTAGCTATTATCCAAATGATAGTTAGCTAATTAATCCCTAAACTAAACCAGGGTTAACCAAATCATTCCCTTTCCATTTTAATTTTCTCTAATTAAATGGAAGCTCTCTAGTTACTCATTGTGGTTAGAATTAGGTCCAAAGCCAAGTTCAAATTCACCCCGCTTAATCATTAGGTTTAAGATTCAACAAAATCACAAAACTTACCTCTTATCCACTGTTTCCACAGCTCGGTCAACTGATTAGGATCAACGCTATAGCTGAATCCATAGTTAGCTCACGGCAGGGACCAATATCCTATCAGAAATCCAATTTCAGGGAGAAATAATTTGCCACAGAATCCACCCTAGGAGTTGAAGCCGAATTCCAATTCCAACTGCTGGAAATCAGAAAGTGAATTGAACTCACCTTGACCACTCACGGCAGGGATACAGAACGAGGTTACCTGAGCTCACGGGTGAGCTCCAAGCCGCCAACTCCGAGAGGGAATCACACACACATGCAAGGTCTAACCAATCTAGCCGGAATCGCGTTGCCTAGTATCAGCGATGGTTATCCAGCTTCGTCCTCAACCGGAGCAGCCAAATCTGGGCTCAGGGAAGAAGGATGAGTCCAACTACCTCAGCTCAAAGGATTTAGACGGAATAACCTTAACATACCTCCGGTGGTGCTCCGACAGTGCGAAGGTGTCGCTGGCCGATTGGCCTCGAGCTCTCGACGATGGCTTGGCTCCAATTAGGGTAGACGAGAGAAGAGGAGCCGACGTCGCTTCCGTTGGGTCAGATGAGAAAGGAGCCGAGGCTCACCGGCGCCGGTTGTTGCTGGGCTGCAGCTAGGGTTCGTCGGAGAGGGTGTGCGGCGCTGTTGGCTCTCGATCGGGAGTGGAGGCGGCTGCGGGTTTAGGCTAGGGCACGAGGTCTCGATCGGCTGTGGGGGAAGCAAGGCCGGAAGTTGGCTTAAGTAATGGAACTTTTGCACTTTGGTCCAAGAAATTTTAGTCTAATCGCAATCTCATCCTTAGGGTGTATAATTCCCTATCCATCAAGCCCTTAAAACTATTTGTTTTAATTAAGATTTAATCCCTAATTTATGTCCAAGGTTTCAGAAGCCCCGGAACCCAGCTGGTAATCCTCCGAAAATTACCGGGACCTAGTCAAAAGTGTCGGATTTAACAATAACTATAATTTATGATAGTATATATAACCTAGAATATAGTCTCGTGTAGGGAATTATATGATAGCCTACATACATAAGATTATAACAATTCCACCTATGTTAGCGTATAGTATTAGTTCCATTATACTAATACTAATATAATCAATGGTATAAGTCATACGGTATAACCTAAAATGATACGCATAGGGTAGTGTTCTAATTATATTAACACTGATTAGAGATTAGGGGTCCACTATATTTTCATACTAATTATCAATATTAAATTATCAACGTACGATTCTCTATTATCTTATATATAATATATAAGATTACCCTAAGTTATTTTATGGTAATATAATAAATATGATCTCACTTATCATATAATAACTATTAACTAATATAATTCATAGCTAATGTTGTGAATTAATATTCCGGAAGCATACCATTATTAGGTTTACCCATAATTATAATAACTATATACTTATGATATATGCATATAATTACATCATAGAGTTATTAATGACACTAGCTCAATTATACACTAAGGGGATAGATGCATCCCCACAAGTTTTGGGACTGCAAGTTCTTAACGACCCTGCCTTCGGGAGAAATAATGACATCCGCTCATGTACTGCGTGTTGTGCTAGTCGGAATCACAGAAAGAGAACTCTACTGCGATCTGATATACTCGACATGCGGGATTACGATGTTATAATGGGAGGGAACTTTCTGAGCAAATACGACGCTTCTGTTAAGTGCCGTAAACGAAAGGTGATCTTTCAACCTGAGGCAGATTCTATGTTCAAATTTATCGGAGAGCCGAGGAAAAGAATCGGGGAATTTTTATCGACTCTCGAAGCACAGAAGATGATAGACAAGGGATACACTGGATTCTAGCACATGTGGTTGACGTAAGTCAACCCAAGGACCAGAATCTAGAAGATGTTAGGGTTGTAGGTAATTATCCAGAGGTATTCCCAGAGGAATTACCAGGATTAGCTCCTGATAGAGAAGTAGAATTCGAGATCGAATTGGTTTCTGGTACTAACCCGTTCCCCAAGGCACCTTACCGTATGGCAAGGTCAACGGTTTGAGGAATCCACCTGGGAATGCGATGGCGTGCTGAGACGCAGGTACCCAGAGATATTCTAAGTTCGAGGATGAACTTTCATGAGGTATGGGGGATTGTAATGACCCGGAAAATTCTCTTAATATTTTCTTAAAATATTAAGCATGTTTAAATAATTTCCCAAGGGACCTAGAAATATTAAGGAGAACTTTGGCCTAGAAAATCCATGTTTTCTCATTTAAATTGAGAAAACTAAGTACTAATGGGCTTTATGTAGGCTTTTTAGTACCATGATTATAGGTGAATTTTGGTAATAATTAGTATAAATATAAATAGGATTTAATTAGGCATATTAGCATGATTATGGGTAAGTCTTAGCCTAATTTTTCTATTTTAATGGAGAAATTAGGTACTAATGAGCTTTAAATGGACTCCAAAAATGGGTATTAATTAGGTAAAATTAATATAAATTAGGAAAAATTAATATAAATATAAAAGAATTTTATTTAGGAATATTAGCATAATTATGGATGATTTTAGGGGAATTTTCGGAATTTAGGGAAAATAAAAATAATAAAATAAATGAAATAAAAATAAAATAAAAAATAAAGGTGCATGAGCCAAGGATTGAACCTTGGACCTCTTGGACAACCATGCATGCTTTAACCAACTCACCTAGCAAGTGATTGTTGGGAGGAAATGAAGTGGATATTGGTTAAAGCATAGAAGAAGATGAAGGGTCATGGAGAGACTCTTCATTTACCTCCTTAATGGGCTATTAAAGGGGGGGTTTTGGGAGTTACCTCTTCTTCCCATTACATTCATTTTCGAAACTCTTCCTCCCCTCATTCTTGCCGAGCACCAAGAAGGGGCTTTCCCCTTGGAAAAGCTTCCACCAAGGTTCCATCTCCTAGATCTAAAGTTTCTACAAGAGTACAAGGGCAAGGAGGGATCAAGGGTCAAGAGCTCTACAAGTTCTTTCTCTTTTAAGGTCTAAAAATCAAGAAATCCCAAAGTAAGACTCTCTCACCTGTGGTATAATAGTTTCTTATGATTTCCACAATTTTTAGCATGATATATTGGGAGTTTTTGGATTTGATGTTGAAAAGAAGAAAAAACCCAAGA
Source organism: Boesenbergia rotunda (assembly GCA_024364735.1). Lineage (NCBI taxonomy): Eukaryota > Viridiplantae > Streptophyta > Magnoliopsida > Zingiberales > Zingiberaceae > Boesenbergia > Boesenbergia rotunda. Next base: position 281,635 of record JAGFNQ010004647.1, read on the forward strand.
ACCCAAGGTCAAGGGTTTCGGCCACAATGTTTTAGGGGTCCATAATTATGCCAAAAATCTTTATAATGTTGTTTAATATTCCATTATGATGTTTAGAGGTTAAATGGAATTTTTTGGAAATTTTTGGGGTACCTAAGTACCCTTATGTTGAAAGAGACAAAACATCAATACCCTAGAGACCCTATGGGTTTCGGCCACTAGGTTTTAGGGTTCTTAATGGTGATAAAAATCATTATAATGTTATTTAATGTTCCCTTATGATGTGTAGAGTTTAAGTATAATTTTTGGGAATTTTTGGAGTACCCTAGGACACCCTAGGGTTTCGGCCAACATGAAAGAAACAAAACTAAGAACCCTAAGTTTAAGGGGTTCGGTCACCATGATTTAAGGGTCTATAATTAAGAAAAAAATCTTGATAATGTTAATTTATGTTCCCTTATGATGTGTGGAGGTTAAGTATAATTTCTGGGAATTTTTGGATTACCCTAGAGACCCCATATATTTCGGCCAACCTCAAGGACCCAAGGGTTAGGGTTGAGCCTTTAACTTCAAGTATATGTTTATGTGTTTCCATGATAAGTATGATAAGTATATGTTCAGGATATGAATGATGCCATGATAAGAATGATAGGGTTATGATCATGATAAAAATGATGCTATGATATGTTAGGTTCATGATATGAATGATGCCATGTTAAGTATGTTATGTTTATGTTTAAGAATGAGAATGATGCCATGTTTAAGAATGAAAATGATGCCATGTTAAGAATGAAAATGATGCCATGTCTAAAAAAAAAATGAAAGTGAAGAATGAAGTTAAGGTTCATGCCTTTAAGGCATAATGATGATGTTAAGTATGATGAATGAATGAATATGCTATGAATGAAAGATGATGCTTATGTCTTTAAGGCATAAATATGCTAAGACGGCACGGTCGATGGTCGACGGTATGACGGTCGTGAGGACCGGTAAATGGGCCGGTAGACGGGCCGAGCCGTAACAAGTTATGTTATGTTAAAGATGCCATGAATGTATTAAGCATGTTAAAAAAATGATAGTGTATGTAATGACCCGGAAAATTCTCTTAATATTTTCTTAAAATATTAAGCATGTTTAAATAATTTTCCAAGGGACCTAGAAATCTTAAGGAGAACTTTGGCCTAGAAAATCCATGTTTTCTCATTTAAATTGAGAAAACTAAGTACTAATGGGCTTTATGTGGGCTTTTTAGTACCATGATTATAGGTGGATTTTGGTAATAATTAGTATAAATATAAATAGGATTTAATTAGGCATATTAGCATGATTATGGGTAAGTCTTAGCCTAATTTTTCTATTTTAATGGAGAAATTAGGTACTAATGAGCTTTAAATGGACTTCAAAAATGGGTATTAATTAGGTAAAATTAATATAAATTAGGAAAAATTAATATAAATATAAAAGAATTTTATTTAGGAATATTAGCATAATTATGGATGATTTTAGGGGAATTTTCGGAATTTAGGGAAAATAAAAATAATAAAATAAATGAAATAAAAATAAAATAAAAAATAAAGGTGCATGAGCCAAGGATTGAACCTTGGACCTCTTGGACAACCATGCATGCTTTAACCAACTCACCTAGCAAGTGATTGTTGGGAGGAAATGAAGTGGATATTGGTTAAAGCATAGAAGAAGATGAAGGGTCATGGAGTGACTCTTCATTTACCTCCTTAATGGGCTATTAAATGGGGGGGTTTTGGGAGTTACCTCTTCTTCCCATTACATTCATTTTCGAAACTCTTCCTCCCCTCATTCTTGCCGAGCACCAAGAAGGGGCTTTCCCCTTGGAAAAGCTTCCACCAAGGTTCCATCTCCTAGATCTAAAGTTTCTACAAGAGTACAAGGGCAAGGAGGGATCAAGGGTCAAGAGCTCTACAAGTTCTTTCTCTTTTAAGGTCTAAAAATCAAGAAATCCCAAAGTAAGACTCCCTCACCTGTGGTATAATAGTTTCTTATGATTTCCACAATTTTTAGCATGATATATTGGGAGTTTTTGGATTTGATGTTGAAAAGAAGAAAAAACCCAAGAACCCAAGGTCAAGGGTTTCGGCCACAATGTTTTAGGGGTCCATGATTATGCCAAAAATCTTTATAATGTTGTTTAAAATTCCATTATGATGTTTAGAGGTTAAATGGAATTTTTTGGGAATTTTTGGGCTACCCTAAGTACCCTTATGTTGAAAGAGACAAAACATCAATACCCTAGAGACCCTATGGGTTTCGGCCACTAGGTTTTAGGGTTATTAATGGTGCTAAAAATCATGATAATGTTATTTAATGTTCTCTAATGATGTGTAGAGGTTAAGTATAATTTTTGGGAATTTTTGGAGTACCCTAAGACACCCTAGGGTTTCGGCCAACATGAAAGAAACAAAACTAAGAACCCTAAGTTTAAGGGTTTCGGCCACCATGATTTACAGGCCTATAATTATTCTAAAAATCATGATAATGTTATTTAATGTTCCCTTATGATGTGTAGAGGTTAAGTATAATTTTTGGGAATTTTTTGAGTACCCTAGGACACCCTAGGGTTTCGTCCAACATGAAAGAAACAAAACTAAGAACCCTAAGTTCAAGGCTTTCGGCCACCATGATTTACAGGCCTATAATTATGCTAAAAATCATGATAATGTTATTTAATGTTCCCTTATGATGTTTAGATGTTAAGTATAATTTTTAGGAATTTTTGGAGTACCCTAGGACACCCTAGGTTTTCGGCTAACATGAAAGAAACAAAACTAAGAACCCTAAGTTTAAGGGTTTCGGTCACCATGATTTAAGGGTCTAAAATTAAGCAAAAAATCTTGATAATGTTAATTTATGTTCCCTTATGATGTGTGGAGGTTAAGTATAATTTTTGGGAATTTTTGGATTACCCTAGAGACCCCATATGTTTCGGCCAACCTCAAGGACCCAAGGGTTAGGGTTGAGCCTTTAACTTCAAGTATATGTTTATGTGTTTCGATGATAAGTATGATAAGTATATGTTCAGGATATGAATGATGTCATGATAAGAATGATAGGGTTATGATCACGATAAAAATGATGCTATGATATGTTAGGTTCATGATATGAATGATGCCATGTTAAGTATGTTATGTTTATGTTTAAGAATGAGGATGATGCCATGTTTAAGAATGAAAATGATGCCATGTTTAAGAATGAAAATGATGCCATGTTAAGAATGAAAATGATGCCATGTCTAAAAAAAAAATGAAATTGAAGAATGAAGTTAAGGTTCATGCCTTTAAGGCATAATGATGATGTTAAGTATGATGAATGAATGAATATGCTATGAATGATGATGAATGAAAGATGATGCTTATGTCTTTAAGGCATAAATATGCTAAGATGGCACGGTCGATGGTCGACGGTACGACGGTCGTGAGGACCGGTAAATGGGCAGGTAGACTGGCCGAGCCGTAACAAGTTATGTTATGTTAAAGATGCAATGAATGTCTTATGAATGATGAAGCATGAAAACTATTTTACTTTAGGAATGGACTTGTACCGGACCGAAGTATGGGTCCAAGGGATGGGTACCTTAAGAACGCCCCAGTTTTGGACTACCGAAGCTGTCCACGGTTCTGGCACTACCGGAGCTGTGCAACAGGGATGGGCACCTTAAGAACGCCTCGGTTCGGGGACTACCGACTATGCTGTCCTTACCCTAGTAGGTTGGGGCTCGCGACCTCGGACTTGCTAGGGATGCGCGCAATGATGTATGTGTTGGAAATTCTAGGCCGCAAAAACCGCTTTTTGCGTTGCGGAAACCCCAGAAGTTCGGCCACGGATCCGTGCGAACATAAAAATAAATTACGAGTACGAGTTTAATCTACATTAGATCTACATGATAAGAATCATTACCCTTGACGCGTAGCCCTTCGCTTTCCCGCTTGTCCAAAAGGCCGCCGGATCTCTTAGAGTATCAAAGCAGACACTCCTCTATACGTATCCACGCGAACAAATGAAGATGGATCAAAAGCTTAGGTGTGCTAGCACCCTATAGCTTTCGGCCAAGAGGAGAGGTCGAAGAAGCACTCCCACCAAAAATCAAGAGAGAAGAAGAAAAGCCTCACACACAAAAAATGAAACAAAACATCGGTTTTGTTCCCACATGGTGGCCGGCCACTTAATGGCCATTAATGGCCATTAGGTGGCCGGCCATAATGGCTATTAAGTGCCATTAGGTGGCCTTCCATATCCCCTTTCAATTTGAATTCGAAATTCAAATGGGGGGAAAACCAAGTCATCACTTGGTCAAACAAAGGTGAGGTGGGTTTTGGTCAAGTCAAACTTGCCTTTTATGGACTTTCCATAAATAGTCAAGTCAAACTTGACTCCATTTCTTCTCCCATGTCAAGTCTAACTTGAAGTGGAACCAAGTCAAGTCAAACTTGATTTGGATTTAGGTCAAGTCAAACTTGCCTTTTATGGACTTTCCATATTTAGCCAAGTCAAACTTGACTTCAATTTTTCTCCATCTATTTGTTCTTTGCGTGTGACCCTATAGGTTCTTGTAACGTTGGCAATGCTTCTAACCTCTTAGAAACATAAGCAATGAGCGGTATCTAGCAACACATCATTGCTACCCAAGTTACAAGAATGTTGAGATCCAACATCACCTTGTGACTAATAATTGTGACTCTCACAATATATGATAATGTCCCTCTATCCTTGATATCTATATTGACTCAATTGAGGCATAGACCGTGTCATCCTCGAGTCAATCTATATCTTGAACTCCAAGTAGACTCACACTAATCAAGTGAGCTCAATATCTCATATTGACTCACTTGGGCATGGCCATGCACTTTGTGGTCTCACTCTATCAAGAATACGATATCGCTCCCGTCATATAGGAGGGATAGATCCCATCTACATCACTCACATCCCTCTCCATAATTTGTTACATACCCAGTAATCGCCTTTATAGTCCACCCATTTACGGGTGACGTTTGACGAAGCCAAAGTACGCAACTCCTTATGTAGGAATCCATGGTGACTTCAGGTCCAAGGACTAATAGTCATACTAATAGCCACATGAGAAAGTATATGACACTCATATAACGATCCATGATACTTTCTCATGGTGGGTCATTCAGTATACATTCTCCAATGCATACCCATGTGTCAACTTGATATCTCTATATCTATGACTTGTGAGATCAAGTCATCATGTTGACCTACATGCTAGCCTCTACGTATTAACATTGTCCTTGAATGTTAATACTTGACTAGGAATTATTTAGAGTAGTGTTCTCTATATCATCTCACTATCGATTCAACCAATCGATTGATATAGATAAGAAACTTCTACTCAAGGACATTATTATACTTAGCTAATTGGCACAAATACACGTAAGTATAATAACCATAAAACATGCCTTTATTTATACATAGGAATATGATACAAATTAGTCCATACAATCATTACATGATCGGCTCTAGGGCTCTCACCAACAGTATGTATGTGGTACAAGCCGGGGACCCCAAATGATGTTATGATGATTATGTTTAAGCAAGTTAAAAGTATGTTTTAAAAGTTAAGCATCCCTTATGTATATGCATTCCACTCATGCATCTATTCATGTTATGCATTATGCTATGATGATAAGATTTTATACTTACGTTGCATGTTAAGAAGTATGCATGAGAATGAATGAATTATGCCATGCTTAGAATGTCTATGAGGTTTATGATTTATGCCATGAATTATGCCATGCTTAGAAGGTTCACTATGTTTACGATTTGCCATGAATTATGACATGTTTAGAAGGTTCACTATGTTTACGATATGCCATGAATTATGCCATGCTTAGAATGTTCACTATGTTTATGATTTATGCTATGAATTATGCCATGCTTAGCATGTTCACTATGTTTACGATATGCCATGAATTATGCCATGCATAGAATGTTCCCTATGTTTATGAATTGTGCCATGAGAATGAATGAATTATGCCATGCTTAGAATGTCTATGATGTTTATGTTTATACCATGTATCATGCCATGCTTAGAATATTTCTATGTTTATGTTCATGTCATGCTATGTATACGATAGGTGATGCAAGATGTTATGTTCTAAGTAGAGCACCAAGTATGTTAATGTTTTATGTGCTCATTATGAGATGATGAATGATGAATGGTTTTGTGAGTAGGAAAGAGTCTTACTAAGCTTGTGTGCTTATAGTCTTATTTCCTTATACCGCAGATCATTCAAGGGGATAATGAAGGAAGCAGCAGGAGGGCAAGAACGCATGTGTGTCGTAGTGACTTGGCCCAGGAACTATATGTTTACTTATGTGGTTGAATAATGACTTATGGAACCTTATGATATGATGTTATGTGAGACATGATATGATGCTTAAGTTCAAAGTTAATATGCTAAGGTTCCCATGTCAATAAGTTAAGAATGGTAACAGGGCATGTATAAGTTAAGTTATTCCGCTGCCTTATGATGTCTACATGCCCTAAGCATGTTAACGTAACGCCGCTTAAAAAAAAAAAAGCGGGCGTTACAGTGTACGAATATTTTTTTAAAGTGCAATACTAAACATGTTTCAAAAAAAAAGAAAAAAAACAATTTTTTCAATCTTTTTCAAAGTGAAAATGTGTTTCAAATTTTCTTTTGCATAACATTTTTTTTGCACTATCTGTTAAATGAAAATATTTTTTTTGAAAAATCTTTTCCAAATAAAAGTTTTTCTAAGGCAATAGTGTCCTAAGTGCGTGAATTTTCTAAAGACTTGCCTATAAATACAATTTTTTTTTTAAATTTCACAATACTTTTCAAAGTAGAGTTATTCTTTAGTGCAATTTAAACTGCTTGCTATACTTTCAGAATTATACTAAGTATTTTTCTTTTCAAAACTTATAGGCTCTGATACACAATTTTTTCTCTTAAACCTTTTTCAAAATATATTTTTCAAAAAGACTATTTTTAAAGAGGAAAGCAAAAAAAGTAAACAAAATTTTTCCTTAAATTTCTTCCCTTTTTCAAAGAAAGTTTATCTTAGAAATGGTCTAAAACATAAGGAGAAGAATTTCACATTAAGGGGGAGAGAAAGGAAAGAGAGAAAGGAAACTTTGTCTAATTCTTATCTCTTTTTCAAAAAGTGCAGCAAAAATTTCTAAGTGTTTCAAAAGTGCATGTTTTCTTCTAAGTAAAAGTTGTTTAACAAAATTTAGGCTTGCAAAACTTTTCAAAATGAAAAATTATCTAAGTGTAAAAAGTTTTGTTAGTGAAAATGCTTTTACTCTATTTTTGAAAAACTCTATGTCAAAAACATGAAGCACTTAGAAAAACTCAAAAATCCCTGTTAGATATGTTGTTCACCCATAAATGTTTTTTGATATATGTCAAAGGGGGGGGGGAAGGTCAAAGTTAAGAGTTAAGTTAATTGTTGTTTTATAACACAATTAATCAGGGGGAGTATGAGAAATTTTTTATCAAAATTACATTGGTTTTAGACTTTATACTGTTCAGAATTGCTATGTTTTATTGGTCTTAACCTTCTTGCTTAAACTGTTGTAATTTTTACTTAACTTTGAATTGTGTTGCCATAAATCAAAAAGGGGGAGATTGTTGGTGCAGGAAGCACCATATCGAACCTTGTTTTGATATTGGCAAAGGGTTCAAAGTTAAGTATTATTGGTGATCTAACAATGTTACTCAAGTGTGCAGGAAAAGTCCTAGCGAAGGGCTGCTAGGCACCTGGCGAAGGACTGCCAGGAAACAAAGTCCTAGCGAAGGGCTGCTAGGCACCTGGCGAAGGACTGCCAGGACACAAAGCCCTAGCGAAGGACAGCTAGGCACCTGGAGAAGGAATGCCAGGATACAAAGCCCTAGCGAAGGACTGCTAGGCACCTGGCGAAGGAATACCAGGATACAAAGCCCTAGCGAAGGACTGCTAGGCACCTGGCGAAGGAATGCCAGGATACAAAGCCCTAGCGAAGGATTGCTAGGAACCAGGTGAAGGGCTGCCTGGAACTGAAGACCTGGCGAAGGACAGCTAGGCACCTGGTGAAGGACTACTCGGTAAAAGTCCAACCGGAGGAGCCGATTGGCAACAGGTAAATTCTCCTGAGAGGAGTAGGTGAGGATGCGTTCCCCATCGAGGGAACAGTAGGCGTCGGTTCGACCTAGGGCTCCATTTTGGAGACCCAAAGTCAAAACCAAGACAGCTAAGGCTGTATAAAACTAATACATTATCGCTCTGTGTTGTTTTGGACTAACCCTGGATACAGGACCGAATGAACGAGTGTCTGCAGCTCATAAAGCCTCAAAGGAGTGCGGCAGAAGCTGAGTAGGGCGCCCCCAGTGTCCCAGGCGCCCCCAAGGTGAATACAAAACAAGAAGAGCAAAAGTATGCTTCGAAAGCTAAGTGGGCGGGGCGCCCCCGTGCTCCGGGGCGCCCCCGTGCTCCGGGGCGCCCCCGTGCTCCCGGGCGCCCCCAGTGCCTAGGGCGCCCCGTACCCAAGCCACCGAAGCGGATAACTCTGATCCAGCCGAGAAGCTCGCAGAAAAGGTCAACCAGTGCACCCCCAGCGTCCCGGGCGCCCCCAGAGTCAATCCTCAGCCCTATTCGAGTGGGATAAGGGCTGACTGAGGTAATTCTGGATCGGATGACACGTGGGCGGGGGGGGGGGGGGCGCCCCCAACGTTCAGGGCGCCCCGAAGTGCTATAAATAGCACCCAACATCAAGGATTCTCAACAATCAATTCTTCCAATGCATTCACGCACTTCTACTCTCGCGCTCTGCTCCAGAAACCTCTCGACTCGAGATACAAGTGCCGACGACGTCCGTCTGCTCCAAAAATACAATCTACACTGGACGTCGATAACGAAGAGCTGCTTTTAAGTTTACTGTACTATTCTTGTAATATATTTTGTAAACTGTTTTTGCGCACATATAGAATTGCCCGCAGTAAACGGTCAACGACTGTGGGCCTTGGAGTAGGAACCGACCGCGACTCCGATCCAAGTAAAATCTTGGTGTTCGCGTGTGTCTTACTTTATTTATTTCCACTGCTAATTCTCTTTTACAAATCCGAACGTTTTACGATATTCACCCCCCTCTATCGTTCTTCTCGATCCAACAATGTGGACCTATGCATGTTTTATGTTGAATGTCATGAACCTATGTAGTATGTATCATGTTCATATGGATCCTACCAATGCATGCTTTATGATAGATACCATGATCATGTATGCTATGTGATATGTACCATGTATGAAAAAAAAACTTATCTATGCATCCTTACCTTATGTACCATGGTCATGCATGCTTTATGAACTAAGATGATGTTTATGCCTTTAAGGCATAATTATGTATGTATGTCATGCCTTATGAATGAAGATAATGTTCATGCCTTTAAGGCATAATGATGTTATGCATTAAGTAAGAATGATGAAATGCTAAGTATGCTTTATATCATGCTTCATGTATTAAGATCACGTTTATGTCTTCAATTATGCTATGAATGTTCTATGAATGTATGAATGATGAAGCATGTGAAGCTATTTTACTTTATGAATGGGCATGTACCGGATCGAAGTAAGGGTCTAAGGGATGTGCTCCTTATGAAAGCCTCGGTCCTGGACTACCGTAGTTGTCCACGGTTCTGGGACTACCGCAGCTGTCCAACAGGGATGGGCTCCTTATGTCAGCTTCGGTTCTGGGACTACCGTAGCTGTCCCTACCCTAGTAGGTCGAGACTAGCTACCTCGCATTTACTTAGGGATGCGCGCATATGATGTATGTATGTGGTACAAGCCGGGGCCCCCCATGATGTTATGATTATGTTTAAGTATTTATAAGTATGATTTTTAAATAAGCATCCTTATGTTATGTGCATTTAACTCATGCATTCATTCATGCTATGCATCTATGACATGTCAAGTATGTTCATATGCTTATATTTTATGACAAGTACTTCTTATGCCATGAGCTTTATGTACCTTCATTTCATGTTAAGCACTTCCATATGATTATGTATTTCCATGTACATCTATATGCCTCCTCATGTTAAATGCTTTATGCTTTATGAATACCTTCACATGATATGCTTTTGTTTTATGTTACACTCTCCATGTCATGTCTTTCCATTGACTATATGTGACGTATGTTTTAGTGAGTAGGAAAGGGTCTTACTAAGCCTATGTGCTTATAGTTTTACTTTCTTATACCGTAGATCAAGCAAGAGGGTACTAAGCAAAGGGAAGCAGCAGGAGGGGTAAGTGTGTGTGTGTGGCAGTGACTTGGCAAAAGAAAAAGAGAAAAATACTATTGCTCATAATTATCACATGTTTTATGTTTTGCATTGTCATCTCTAGTTCATGCTATACTTTATGATGGTTTTCCTAAAAACAACTTCTTATGTTCTGCATTGTCAACTCTAGTTTCATGCTATACACTATGATGGTTTTTTTCTAAAGAACAACATAGGTTGATAAGTTATGTTTAATGCAAACATATTCAAGAATGTTATGTCTCACATGCTATGTCTTATTTCCTTTAAGTTATGACAATGCTAAGTTTACCAAGTAACCATGTTTAAGAATGATAGTTAGGACATGTTTACATGATTCAAGTGTTAGTTGCATAGTTTAAACGCACATGTATAAAGTTTTAAATTATTCCGCTGCATTAAGGTATCCATATGCATATATGTATGTTAGCGTAACGCCGCCTTCCGCCCACACCGTAGGGTGGGAAAGGCAGGCATTACAATGATAGGAATAGAAACCCTTTTGCGTACCAAAATACTCAAAATTCTGTGTTTCATGATAAACCTAGGAATTCTAAGACCAAGAACCAAGGTATAAACCCGAAGAAAAACGGAAATATGTCTAGAAAAATGGGTAGATTTAGAAATGATCAAGTTAGGGTAAATGATCCTAAGACTAGGAATTTGGAGAAAGAAAATCAAGTCTTGAAAGCAAAACTTGATAAATTGGAGACAAATCTAGATAGACTCATTAGGGGGTCAAAGAGGTCAAACATAATGCAAAAAGATCAACCTCCTAGGAATGGTAGGTCAGGTTTATGATTTCATTCTAGAAGAACAAATGTTGATAAAATGTCATATTCAAGGGTGCCCTATAACTATAGTAGAGAGAAGGTCAAAATGGCAAAGAAAAGCATTTTAAAGAAAAGGAATTGACCAAGCATAAGGTCTATAGGGTTAAGAGAGTGAGAGTGGAAGGTCAAGAAGCACCGGAGGAGCACCGGTGTGGTCTTGCCTTTGTAGAAGAGTTACCTAGGGAGGTAATTAGGGCTAGGAGCTCAAAAGAGAACTCTAGAAGCCAAAATAGGTTCCATGGTCAATGGATCTCAGGTGGTTTTCTTCTAGGAGATTAAAAAGGGGTATAGAGTGTGCCAATAGGTTTAAAAGGCTAAGGTTTGCCTTAATCCTAGAGAATTGGCACACTCAAGGGAGAATTATGGAGAAAAAGGAGGAAATAGGATTATAATTGAGAGAAAATGGTTTTAGTATGGAAATACCATATAAATTGATGCTATTAATGTAATGAGAACAAATATGGGAAGATGCATCAAGTGGAGGTCCAAATTAGAACTTTAAGTTGAGGTTAAATAGTTAAATTTGGATAAGGTTGAGTTTTGTATCAATCTTGGGATTCGGGGTAATTTTGATTAAGATTATATTTTTTCCAAATAGACATAGGATCCATAAATCTTTCCATGAAATTTCAGATTTTTTGGAGATTTGTGGAACTAGTTAGGTTTTTCTGAATTTCGGACTAGGAAACTGAAAATTCAGTATCAGTCGACTGCCAGTAGGGCAGTCGACTGTTCCAGGACTGGGAACCTACTGTATGTTTTACCAGTCGACTTCCCTGGGGGCAGTCGACTGGTCTCGGCCGTAAATACATTCTGTAAAGGTTACCAGTCGACTGCCCTGAGGGCAGCCGACTGGTATGCGGATTCTATAAAAGTAAAAGCACGCGGGGGGCAGCAAAAACCTAGGGTTTTGGCGTGCCACCCCGACGATTCATCTCCTCCCGAGCCCCCTTCTCGTCCTAAGCCTTCCCTAAGCTTCAAAACTCCTCCCTAAGCCCTCTCTAACCCAAATCTACGATCTAGGGCTTGTAAAACCCTTCTCTCCCAAGTCTAGAGTTTCAAAAATCATCATCATGAAGAGAATGAAAAGGTATCATTTTTAAGGTTCATTTTGTCATTTAAATCATGTTTTGTGCATGTTTTTCTTTGATTTTTTTCCTTTTGGGGGGTGTCTTGGTGTGCATGGATGTGTGTGGTATTTAGGATGGCTTCTAAGAAACCTAGGGGTTAGGGATCATCCCAACAAGGTCAAGGAGGCTCAAGGTTCAGGTCCCTCGAGTGTAAGAAACGATTCAATGAAAATGAGTTTACAGTAATGAAATGTCGGTACCTGAACAAGGTCTTCTTCCAAGAGAAGTCGCCTCAATTGGCTGAGATGATTACTCATTTTAAGCTAGATCAGCTGGTCTACTGCTAGCATGATATAGACATTGATCTATGCACAGAGTTTTACGCCAATTTAACTTGCATTGACTCGGATAATAACTTGTACGAGTCTAGGGTAGCCGGGGTTACTATTCCTTTTTCAGTCATGGGTTTAACTGACTTCTTACAGTGTAGAGCATCAAATAATGCATCTACTTATTTCCCCACTGTTGTTGAGCCACTTGAGTTTCTTGGTGTCACCGTTGACCAAATACACATGCATTATTTTAGAAGGCACAGGAATGAGTCAGAGTGTATTTTTGACGCTAAACCTATGAGACCTTTTAGCCATGTACTGTACAAGATTGTCATAGAGTGCATTTTGCCCATTGTAACCAAGGGGAGGTCCATGATCAGACTCCCACACTTGGTGATGATGTACGCATTAGAGAGGAGGTTAGACATAGATGTCTCCCTGCAGGTGTTTAGTGCTATTTGCCATTCTTCCCATAGTGTTAATGGAAAGATATACATGCCCTTTTGCCACATCTTGACCGAGTTTTTCCATCTACGTTTTGGTATCCGTGTGGGTAGCGATCAGGTTAGGCACTTGTCTAAGAATTATGACCAGATCGGTACACGTTAGTTATCCTTAGCAGGCATAAAGAGTCGACAGGGGCATTTGTCTGGAGGGAGCGTCCGGAGGCCCCCAGCTCAGATGAGGAGTCCGCTGGGATAGTTACACGTGCGGAGTTTACTCAGCTCCGATCAGATGTTCATAGGCTTCAGGAGGACGCTCATGTCATCCGTGAGGATATCCACGGACTTCAGCAGATGGAGCAGAGGATTGAGACGACAGTTCATGGGATTACCAGCCGTCAGGATGACATGTACGAGATGCTACGATAGCTGCATCTCGCGTATCAGGCTCCACCTCCTCCTCCTCCTCTAGGCGATGACCTCATGATGTAGATGGGCTTTGGTGACTGAGTGTTGAGAGTGGTTGTATTTGTTGTATTCCTATATCTCTCAAACACTTCCTAGTTTGGCATTGTATTATTCTGATACTTCAGGGCGTTGGTCCCTGTAACTTCTTCATGCTTTTATTTCATGTATGAACTAGTTGGTTATGTTCTATTTATGTCATGTATTTTCGTGGTTTGATGTAAGTTTGCTTAAATGTTTTGAAACTAGTGTTAAGCAATAAGCTATCATTTTGGGCTAAACTGATATCTTATGCAATTTTATGTCATGATTTCATGTTGTTTGTAGTGTAATTTATTCATAAACCTTATATGATAAGATTGTTTTGCTAAATGGAGGCATAGGAGGGTTTTTCATGTCGATTGTTTAGGGTTAAAAGGTAAAGGGGGGGGGGAGTTTTGTCAAAATAAAAATATATTTATGAAAAGGGGAGGTTTAGAAACCATTCTATGTGTCAAATAGAGGTGAATAAAATTAGCAAACATAGGAAATCATGATTGAATTTCAAAGTTGATACAAAGTTGACAATATTTGAGGATTATTGAGTTTGTATCAAAAGTCAAGCATGGTTGATGTTTTTCATGAACCAATATTTTTCTAGGGTAGGGAATACCTTAACAAACGTGCTTGCATAATTTCACATTTTTCCGGATTTTCTGAAATTTTTTACGCGTTTCTGAATTTCGATTGAAAATCTGAAAAATTGAGTATCAGTCGACTGCCCTGGAGGGCAGTCGACTGGTAGTGTGGACAGATTATTATTTTGTGATTTCTAAGGGGGTTTTTCAGAAATCTGGTTGAGTTTTATTTGACACCAAGGGTAGGGTTGCTTGGGGCAATCTTTTGATGGTGTCAAAGGAGGAGAACTTGGGTGTTAAGTTAGGTTTGGGTTTAAACTTAACTTTGATTGATTTGTGATACTTTGGAGTTAAGTTGGGAAAACTTAACTTGGAATTAGCAATACGGATTGAAAATTACGAGAAAGCATAGGTTAAGGGGGAGGTTGACTTTTGTGTGATATGCTTTGATTTTCAATTGTTGTTGCTGGTGTTATTGCATTTGTTATTATTATTGTTATATGTTTACCTAGGTTAACATATTGCCACACATCAAAAAGGGGGAGATTGTTGAGGCAATCAACCCTGAGATGATCAGGAGGATCATAAGGTTTTGATGTGTGTGGACAATATGGTTACGTTAGGATTTATTGTGTTCTCATATGTGTACATGAGTGTGCAGGTGTACAGGTACACATGGACTTCGTTGATGTTTTCGGGTGAAGGATGGCATGGAGGTAAGCTGGAGGTGTGCGTGCGCATCCGAGGGACCGCTGGATAGCAGGGACGATGAGCCGAGGGACGCGGACTTTGAGGCATACGTGAAAGGTGGCATGGAGGCAAACTGGAGGTTTGCGTCCGCATCCGAGGAACGAGGGCCAAAGATGAAGAAGGCGTGAAGGCAACAGTCGAGGCTGCTGGTGAAGAGTCAACTGGGTTGCAACGCTCGTCTTTTTTTTTCCCACACCTTACGGTGAGGCGAGAGACGGCGTTACGCTAACGTACATATAGGCACATGAACATCGTAATGCAGCGGAATAATTTAAAACTTTTATACTTACATGCACCTAACACTTGAATCTCGTTGACATGTCTTATACTATCATTCCTAAACATAGCGACATGGTAACTTAGCATGTTAACATCCAACATAACATCATGATATAAAAATCACACAAAGTAGACATAAGCAACATAGGTAGTAAGTTATTATTCAGACATAACTATCATAAGTATAGCATGAAACTTAAAAAGACAGTGCAAACATAAGCCATGAGACAGTATAAATATGAGAATCATTTTCCTTGCCATGTCACTACCACACACACACTCTTGCCCCTCCTGCTGCTTCCCTTAATATCCTCTTGCTTGATCTGCGGTATAAGACAATAAAACTATAAGCACATAGGCTTAATAAGACCCTTCCCTACTCACTAAAACCATACGTCACATAAAATATAAGCATAGGAACATTTAACATGACATGATTCTTAACATAAAACGTAAGCGTATGAAACATTTAACATGGCATGATTCTTAGCATCAAACATAATAATAATAAACATTCGACATGTCATTGTTCTTAATCCAAAAACATAAACATAATGAACATTTAACATGGCATGGTTCTTAATCATGAAACATGAACATAGTAAATATGGTTCTTAATCATAAAACATGAACATAATAAACATTTAACATGGCAGGGTTCTTAATCATAAAACATAAACGTAATAAACATTTATTAACAAGGATGCATAACATGAATGAATGCGTGAGTCAAATACATATACCATATGGATGCTTATTTGAAAATCATACTTATAAATACTTAAATATAATCATCACATCATGGGGGCCCTGGCTTGTACCACATACAATCATCATATGCGCGCATCCCTAAGTAAATATGAGGTAGCTAATCTCGACCTACTAGGGTAAGGACAGCTACGGTAGTCCCAAAACCGTGGACAGCTTCATCGGTAGTCCAGAACCGTGGACAGCTTCATCGGTAGTCCAGAACCGTGGATAGCTTAATCGGTAGTCCAGAACTGTGGACCTTACTTAGGTCCGGTACAAGCCCATTCATAAAGTAAAATAATTTCACATGCTTCTTTTATTCATATATAGAACATACATGACATAATTAAAGACATAAACCGGATCCTATTACATGGGCATGGTATAAAGCATACTTAACATTTCATCATTCAAACTTAATGCATAACATCATCATTATGCCTCGAAGGCATGAACCTTATCTTCATTCATCATTTTCATTCATAAAGCATGACATACATACATAATTATGCCTTAAGGCATAAACATCATCTTAGTTCATAGAGCTTGCATGATCATGGTACATAAGGTAAGCATGCATTTCATACAAGGTACATGTCACTTAGCATACATAACCATAGTATCTATCAAAAGCGTGCATGGGTAGGATTCATATGAACATGATATATACTACCTAGATCCATGGTATTCAACATAGAACATGCATAGGCCTACTTAACCATATAGCTATCATAGGCATTTAACTTAATCATGCGTTCTTCTTCACAAAGATAAGGCCTACTTCACAACACTTGCGTTTATGGTATAAGGCTTAAAACATTCATGCATGGAACCTCCTAAAACATGGTATCTAACATAAGCATACAAAAATCATGAAGTATAGTACATAAGGTTAGGGTTTTAAGTAACATAACATTCATACCACATGTTTGAACATATACATACATCACAAAAAGCCATAAACAAGTATTCTTGAAACCCTAACTCCTCCCAAACCCTAGTTAAAGTACTTGGCCGAAAGTTGGAAGAAGGGATACCCTATTATTCAAATAACATGTGGGATACCATAGATGAAGAAGAACCCATACATTACCTACAATGCCATAGGGAAACCATTAGAACCCATAGTTGGAGCTAACCCTAATTTCTTAGCCCTAGGTTGAGTCTTGGCCGAAACCCTAAAGGGCCACAAGTCCATGGAAAATTCATATAGGTCACAATTAACATCCAATACAATACATACAATGCCATAGAAAGCCATTTGAACCCATGATTGGGCTAACCCTAATTTCTTAGCCCGTATTTTGGCCTTGGTCGAAACTTATGGAGGGTTTAAATCCATGGAAAAATTCCTATATTCCACAATTAATATCTATTAAATCCTAGGGAATCATAATATACATACTTGGAGAGTTAGATCTAATCCAAACCCTAAAATGAGAGGGTGGCCGAAAACTTCATGGGGCTTTTGGGTGCTACAAAAAATTCCACAATTCCTATATATATCATTCATTATTTATCATAAGGAAGGATTTGGAAACATAAGAGAGGTTTTAACATCATCTTAGACCCAAAACTTGCTTTAGCCGAAAATTGTAGGAACCCTATTTCATGGGTTTTCTCAACATACCCAAACAAAACTTTAAATCATGAAAGATAACATCCAAAACTATTATACCATAGGTGAGGGAGTCTTACCTTGGTTTATCTTGGTTATGAACTTGAATAGAGAAGCAAAAGAAAACCTCCTTGACCTTAGACCACCCCTAGCCCTTGTAGCCTTGTAGGAAACCCTTAGATCTTGAAGAAGAAGTCTCCTTGTGAAACTTTTCCAAAGGAAAAACCCCTTGTGGGTTTCGGCTAGAAGGAGGAAGGAGAAGGAAGAAGGGAAGAGGAAAAGTCTTGGAGTAAAAGAAAATAACTTAAGTCCTTTCCCCTCTCATCCACTCTTCTTATACTAAGTGGAGGGGGCAAGTGAAAAGTCAGGGAGCCTCCTCACATGGTCACTCTTCACTTTCTCTTAGCCTTAACAACAATCCTTTTCCTTTTCCACTAGCACCCCCTTGCTAGGTGAATTGGTTAGTACATGCATGGTGGTACATTAGGTCCAAGGTTCAATCTTTGGTGCATGCACTTTTTTTTTTATTACTTTTATAATTATTTTTGCCAAGGCCCATATAAGAGCCCACTAAGGTTTATGCTAATATTTCTAATTGACATCCATTTCCATTCATGATAAAATTTTACCTAAGGTCCCTTAATAGCCATGGTATTAGAGGGGCTCATGTAAGGCCCATTACTACTTAGCTTCCTAGTCTATATGGAGAATCATGGATAATCATGCTAATGTTCATACTAGTACCCCTATGTTCCTCGAGAATCTATCAAGGCATGATCAATATTTCTAAAGAAAATATTGAGAAAATTTTTCGGGTCGTTACAATCCCCCATACCTCGTGAAAGTTCGTCCTCGAACATAGAATAGCTCCGGGTACTTGCGTCTCCTCTCGTCCTCGCGTTCCCAGGTAGCTTCCTCGAACCTTTGACTTTGCCATAGGACCTTGACTAAGGGTACCTCTTTGTTCCTTAACTTTTTGACTTCCCGATCCAAGATCTGGATAGGTCAGCTTTCAAAAATTAGATCCTCCTGAACTTGTACTGTCTGCGGCTCGATCACTTGATCTGTGTTTGGAATACACTTTTTGAGCATGGACACATGGAACACGGTATGGATAGCCGACATCTCTTGAGGCAGCTCTAACTCATATGCCACCTTGCCGACTCTTTTCAGAATCGGGTACAGTCCAACATAACGCGGACTTAGTTTTCCTTTCTTCCCAAATATCGTTACCCCTTTCATAGGGGCCACTTTGAGAAATACCAAATCTCCAACATCAAATTCCAGTGGCCTACGCCGGACATCCGTATAATTCTTCTGCCGGCTCTGAGCAGCTTCTATCCGTTGCCGAATGTTCTGTATAGCTCGGGTGGTGTTGTTGATGAGATCCGTCTTGAGCCCCATTTCCTTCTTTTCACCACCTTCGTACCAACATATTGGAGATCTACATCTCCTCCCGTACAAAGCTTCATAAGGTGCCATTCCGATAGTAGGTTGGTAGCTATTATTGTAAGCGAATTTCGCTAAACATAGATATCGGCACCAACTCCCTTTGAAATCCCGGGCACAAGCTCGCAACATGTCCTCTAGTACCTGTTCACTCGTTCAGTTTGCCCGTCAGTTTGAGGGTGAAAAGCGGTACTGAATCGTAGTTTAGTGCCGAGAGACTTCTGGACGCACTCCCAAAAATGTGAGGTAAAGCGACCATCCCTATCTGAGATGATAGTCTTGGGAACTCCATGTAGTCTAATTATCTCCTTAGCATATAACTGAGCTAGTTGCTCAATCGGATAAGTCATCTTGATTGCTAGGAAGTGGGCAGACTTCGTGAACCTATCCACAATTACCCATATTGCATCATATCCGTTTGTAGTCCTGGGAAGTCCTGAAATAAAATCCATAGAGATATCTTCCCATTTCCATTCCGGAATTGGAAGTGGGTGCAGAACTCCTCCGGGTCGCTGGTGTTCTGCTTTCACTCGTTGGCAGGTCAGGCAAGTGCTAACATGCTGAGCCATATCTCTCTTCATACCGGACCACCAGAATTTTTCCTTCAGGTCTTGATACATTTTGGTGGATCCTGGATGCATCGATTACGGGGTTCCGTGAGCTTCTGCTAATACTTCTCTTCTCAGCTCCGGATCATTAGGGATACATAGGCGGCCCCTAAGGTATAGTACTCCCCCGTCGGCGATACGAAAACCATCGTCCTTTCCTTCTAGGATCTCCTGTTTGATTCTCTGAAGACTCGGATCGCCATTTTAATACAACTTTATTTACTTGACTTTATAAGTTCATATACAACAACTAACCGAACTTACTGAACTAGATAGGTTGACATCACTCCCATAATAAAAAATATTATGGCAGTGACTATCACTCTCTAGTTCATCTCTACTCGGCCCGTCTCGGGATCTTCTACCCATTCGATCGGATCCTCCTCATCCATCTCGGGATCCTCTTCGATCATCTCAGGAACTTCCTCGGGCATCTCGGGGTCTTCCTCGAACATCTCCGGATCTTCCTCGAGCATCTCGGGGTCTTCCTCAAGCATTTCGAGGTCTTCCTCGAATATCTCCAGATCTTCCTCGAGCATCTCGGGATCCTCCTTGAACATCTCTGGATCTTCCTCAGAGTCTCCCAGATCCTCCGGGAACTCATGGCGAAGAAGCTGCTTACATAGCTCCGTATATGAGATTCGACATTCATGCTGCCCCCATATCTGATAAGCAACTTCTCTCGCACGCTTGGGCAATGAACGAAGCAGTGCTCCAATTCTACAGTCATCCATGATTGGAAACTCTTCCTGCTCGAGTTTCCAAAATAGTCGGTCCAATTTTCCCATATTGCCTTGAATTCCAAGGACCGGACTATATTCAACTTCTTCTATTTGCTCCATTAGCTCCCCACACTGCTCATAGCAACGACTCGTGGCACAGATCTCATGCAACATCTGGAATTGAAAAAACGACATAGTCAGTACAAAACTGACAAAAACCAGTACAAAACTAGTTTTTTTTCAATTCACAAATATATACAGAGAGAAGCACACAATAAGTCGATTTTTTTTCTACCCGCATATCAAATTCTAAAGTATTGGTTTCATAAAAAAAATAAGGTAAGCATCGTTCATATTACATATCCTAAAAGTACTTTCTATCATAAGATATCATTCATACTTACATATTCTAGAATCATAAAAGAAAATATGGTATGCATAGAGGTACTTACTTGGAAGCTACAGGAAGGAGGCTTGATGTGTGTATAGTGAGATGGCAAACTGCTCTGATACCAACCTATAACACCCGTCTTTATTTTTTTTCCCACACCTTACGGTGAGGCGAGAGACGGCGTTACGCTAACGTACATATAGGCACATGAACATCGTAATGCAGCGGAATAATTTAAAACTTTTATACTTAAATGCACCTAACACTTGAATCTCGTAGACATGTCTTATACTATCATTCCTAAACATAGCGACATGGTAACTTAGCATGTTAACATCCTACATAACATTATGATATAAAAATCACATAAAGTAGCCATAAGCAACATAGGTAGTAAGTTATTCTTTAGACATAACTATCATAAGTATAGCATGAAACATAAAAAGACAGTGCAAACATAATCCATGAGACAGTATAAATATGAGAATCTTTTACCTTGCCATGTCACTACCACACACACACTCTTGCCCCTCCTGCTGCTTCCCTTAATATCCTCTTTCTTGATCTGCGGTATAAGACAATAAAACTATAAGCACATAGGCTTAGTAAGACCCTTCCCTACTCACTAAAACCATACGTCACATAAAATATAAGCATAGGAACATTTAACATGACATGATTCTTAACATAAAACGTAAGCGTATGAAACATTTAACATGGCATGATTCTTAGCATAAAACATAATCATAATAAACATTCGACATGTCATGGTTCTTAATCCTAAAACATAAACATAATGAACATTTAACAAGACATGGTTCTTAATCATGAAACATTAACATAGTAAACATGGTTCTTAATCATAAAACATGAACATTATAAACATTTAACATGGCAGGGTTCTTAATCATAAAACATAAACATAATAAACATTTATTAACATGGATGCATAAATGAATGGATGCGTGAGTCAAATGCATATAACATATGGATGCTTATTTGAAAATCATACTTATAAATACTTAAATATAATCATCACATCATGGGGGCCCTGGCTTGTACCACATACATTCATCATATGCGCGCATCCCTAAGTAAATACAAGGTAGCTAATCTCGACCGACTAGGGTAAGGACAGCTACGGTAGTCCCAGAACCGTGGACAGCTTCATCGGTAGTCCAGAACCGTGGACAGCTTCATCGGTAGTCCAGAACCGTGGACCTTACTTAGGTCCGGTACAAGCCCATTCATAAAGTAAAATAGTTTCATATGCTTGTATCATTCATAGAACATACATGGCATAATTAAAGACATAAACCAGATCTTATTACATGGGCATGGTATAAAGCATACTTAACATTTCATCATTCATATTTAATGCATAACATCATCATTATACCTCGAAGGCATGAACCTTATCTTCATTCATCATTTTCATTCATAAGGCATGACATACATACATAATTATGCCTTAAGGCATAAACATGATCTTAGTTCATAGATCTTGCATGATCATGGTACATAAGGTAAGCATGCATTTCATACAAGGTACATGTCACTTAGCATACATAACCATAGTATCTATCAAAAGCGTGCATGGGTAGGATTCATATGAACATGACACATACTACCTAGGTCCATGGTATTCAACATAGAACATGCATAGGCCTACTTAACCATACAGCTATCATAGACATTTAACTTAATCATGCGTTCTTCTTCACAAAGATAAGGCCTACTTCACAACACTTGCGTTCATGGTATAAGGCTTAAAACATTCATGCATGGAACCTCCTGAAACATGGTATGTAACATAAGCATACAAAAATCATGAAGTATAGTACATAAGGTTAGGGTTTTAAGTAACATAACATTCATATCACATGTTTGAACATATATATACATCACGAAAAGCCATAAACAAGTATTCTTGAAACCCTAACTCCTCCCAAACCCTAGTTAAAGTACTTGGCCGAAAGTTGGAAGAAGGGATACCCTATTATTCAAATAACATGTGGGATACCATACGTGAAGAAGAACTCATACATTACCTACAATGCCATAGGGAAACCATTAGAACCCATAGTTGGAGCTAACCCTAATTTCTTAGCCCTAGGTTGAGTCTTGGCCGAAACCCTAAAGGGCCACAAGTCCATGGAAAATTCATATAGGTCACAATTATCATCCAATACAATACATACAATGCCATAGGAAACCATTTGAACCCATGATTGGGCTAACCCTAATTTCTTAGCCCTTATTTTGGCCTTGGCCGAAACTTATGGAGGGTTTAAATCCATGGAAAAATTCCTATATTCCACAATTAATATCTATTAAATCCTAGGGAATCATAATACACATACTTGGAGAGTTAGATCTAATCCAAACGCTAAAATGAGAGGGTGGCCGAAAACTTCATGTGGCTTTTGGGTGCTACAAAAAATTCCACAATTCCCATATCATTCATTATTTATCATAAGGAAGCATTTGGAAACATAAGAGAGGTTTTAACATCATCTTAGACCCAAAACTTGCTTTAGCCGAAAATTGTAGGAACCCTATTTCATGGTTTTTCTCAACATACCCAAATAAAACTTTAAATCATGAAAGATATCATCCAAAACTATTATACCACAGGTGAGGGAGTCTTACCTTGGTTTTTCTTGGTTATAACCTTGAATAGAGAAGCAAAAGAACACCTCCTTGACCTTAGACCACCCCTAGCCATTGTAGCCTTGTAGGAAGCCCTTAGATCTTGAAGAAGAAGTCTCCTTGTGAAACTTTTCCAAAGGAAAAACCCCTTGTGGGTTTCGGCTAGAAGGAGGAAGGAGAAGGAAGAAGGGAAGAGGAAAAGTCTTGGAGTAAAAGAAAATAACTTAAGTCCTTTCCCCTCTCATCCACTCTTCTTATACTAAGTGGAGGGGGCAAGTGAAAAGTCAGGGTGCCTCCTCACATGGTGATTCTTCACTTTCTCTTAGCATTAACAACAATCCTTTTTCGTTTCCACTAGCACTCCCTTGCTAGGTGAATTGGTTAGTACATCTATGGTGGTACACTCGGTCTAAGGTTCAATCCTTGGTGCATGCACTTTTTTTTATTACTTTTATAATTATTTTTGCCAAGGCCCATATAAGAGCCCACTAAGGTTTATATTAATATTTCTAATTGACATCCATTTCCATTCATGATAAAATTTTACCTAAGGTCCCTTAATGGCCATGGTATTAGAAGGGCCCATGTAAGACCCATTACTACTTAGCTTCTTAGTCTATATGGAGAATCATGGATAATCATGCTAATGTTCATACTAGTACCCCTATGTTCCTCAAGAATCTATCTAGGCATGATCAATATTTCTAAAGAAAATATTGAGAAAATTTTCCGGGTCGTTACAATCCCCCATACCTCGTGAAAGTTCGTCCTCGAACTTAGAATAGCTCCGGGTACCTGCGTCTCATCTAGTCCTCGCGTTCCCAGGTAGCTTCCTCGAACCTTTGACTTTGCCATAGGACCTTGACTAAGGGTACCTCTTTGTTCCTTAGCTTTTTGACTTCTTGATCCAAGATCTGGATAGGTCGGCTTTCATAACATAGATCCTCCTGAACTTGTACTGTCTGCAGCTCGATCACTTGATCTGTGTTTGGAATACACTTCTTGAGCATTGACACATGGAACACGGTATGGATAACCGACATCTCTTGAGGCAGCTCTAACTCATATGCCACCTTGCCGACTCTTTTTAGAATCGGGTTCGGTCCCACATAACACGGACATAGTTTTCCTTTCTTCCCAAATCTCGTTACCCCTTTCATAGGGGCCACGTTGAGAAATACCAAATCTCCAACATCAAATTCCAGTGGCCTACGCCGAACATCCGCGTAATTCTTTTGCCGGCTCTGAGCAGCTTCTATCCGTTGCCGAATGTTCTGTATAGCTCGGGTGGTGTTGTCGATGAGATCCGTCTTGAGCCCCATTTCCTTCTTTTCACCACCTTCGTACCAACAGATTAGAGATCTACATCTCCTCCCGTACAAAGCTTCATAAGGTGCCATTCCGATAGTAGCTTGGTAGCTATTATTGTAAGCGAATTCCGCTAAACATAGATATCGGCACAAACTCCCTTTGAAATCCAGGGCACAAGCTCGCAACATGTCCTCCAGTACCTGATTCACTCATTCAGTTTGCCCGTCAGTCTGAGGGTGAAAAGCGGTACTGAATCGTAGTTTAGTGCCGAGAGAATTCTGGATGCACTCCCAAAAATGTGAGGTAAAGCGACCATCCCTATCTGAGATGATAGTCTTGGGAACTCCATGAATTCTAATTATCTCCTTAGCATATAACTGAGCTAGTTGCTCAAGCAGATAAGTCATCTTGATTGCTAGGAAGTGGGCAGACTTCGTCAACCTATCCACAATTACCCATATTGCATCATATCCATTTGTAGTCCTGGGAAGTCCTGAGATGAAATCCATAGAGATATCTTCCCATTTCCATTCCGGAATTGAAAGTGGCTGCAGAACTCCTCCGGGTCGCTGGTGTTCTGCTTTCACTCGTTGGCAGGTCAGGCATGTGCTAAAATGTTGAGCCATATCTCTCTTCAGACCGGACCACCAGAATTTTTCCTTCAGGTCTTGATACATTTTGGTGGATCCCGGATGCATCGAATATGATGTTCCGTGAGCTTCTGCTAATACTTCTCTTCTCAGCTCCGAATCATTAGAGATACATAGGCGGCCCCTAAGGTATAGTACTCCCCCGTCGGCAATACGAAAACCATCGTCCTTTCCTTCTAGGATCTCCTGTTTGATTTTCTGAAGACTCGGATCGCCATTTTAATACAACTTTATTTACTTGACTTTATAAGTTCATATACAACAACTAACCGAACTTACTGAACTAGATAGGTTGACATCACTCCCATAATAAAAAAATATTATGGCAGTGGCTATCACTCTCTCGGTCATCTCTACTCGGCCCGTCTCGGGATCTTTTACCAATTCCATCGGATCCTCCTCATCCATCTTGGGATCCTCTTCGATCATCTCAGGAACTTCCTCGGGCATCTCGGGGTCTTCCTTGAGTATCTCAGGGTCTTCCTCGAACATCTCCGGATCTTCCTCGAGCATCTCGGGGTCTTCCTCGAGCATTTCGGGGTCTTCCTCGAACATCTCCGGATCTTCCTCGAGCATCTCGGGATCCTCCTCGAACATCTCTGGATCATCCTCGAGCATCTCGGGATCCTCCTCGATCATCTCTGGATCTTCCTCAGAGTCTCCCAGATCCTCCGGGAACTCATGCCGAAGAAGCTGCTTACATAGCTCCGTATATGAGATCCGACATTCATGCTGCCCCCATATCTGATATGCAACTTCTCTCGCACGCTTGGGCAATGAACGAAGCAGTGCTCCTATTCTACAGTCATCCATGATTGGAAACTCTTCCTGCTCGAGTTTCTAAAATAGTCGGTCCAATTTTCCCATATTGCCTTGAATTCCAAGGACCGGACTATATTCAACTTTTTCTATTTGCTCCATTAGCTCCCCACACCGCTCATAGCAACAACTCGTGGCGCAGATCTCATGCAACATCTGGAATTGAAAAAATGACATAGTCAATACAAAACTGACAAAAACTAGTTTACCAGTACAAAACTAGTTTTTTTTTCAATTCACAAATATATACAGAGAGAACCACATAAAAAGTCGGTTTTTTTTCTACCCGCATATCAAATTCTAAAGTATTTGGTTTCATAAAAAAGAATAAGGTAAGCATCATTCATATTACACATCCTAAAAGTACTTTCTATCATAAGGTATCATTCATACTTGCATATTATAGAATCAAAAAAGAAAATAAGGTATGCATAGAGATACTTACTTGGAAGTTGCAGGAAGGAGACTTGATGTGTGTGTAGTGAGATGGCAAACTGCTCTGATACCAACCTGTAACACCCATTTTTTTTCCCACACCTTACGGTGAGGTGAGAGACGGCGTTACGCTAACGTACATATAGGCACACGAACATCGTAATGCAGCGGAATAATTTAAAACTTTTATACTTACATGCACCTAACACTTGAATCTCGTAGACATGTCTAATACTATCATTCCTAAACATAGCGACATGGTAACTTAGCATGTTAACATCCTACATAACATCATGATATAAAAATCACATAAAGTAGCCATAAGCAACATAGGTAGTAAGTAATTCTTCAAACATAACTATCATAAGTATAGCATGAAACATAAAAAGACAATGCAAACATAAGCCATGAGACATTATAAATATGAGAATCATTTTCCTTGCCATGTTACTACCACACACACACTCTTGCCCCTCCTGCTGCATCCCTTAATATCCTCTTGCTTCATCTGTGGTATAAGACAATAAAACTATAAGCACATAGGCTTAGTAAGACCCTTCCCTACTCACTAAAACCATACGTTACATAAAATATAAGCATAGGAACATTTAACATGACATGATTCTTAACATAAAACGTAAGCGTATAAAACATTTAACATGGCATGATTCTTAGCATAAAACATAAACATAATAAACATTCGACATGTCATGGTTCTTAATCCTAAAACATAAATATAATGAACATTTAACATGGCATGGTTCTTAATCATGAAACATGAACATAGTAAACATTGTTCTTAATCATAAAACATGAACATAATAAACATTTAACATGGCAGGGTTCTTAATCATAAAACATAAACATTTATTAACATGGATGCATAACATGAATGGATGCGTGAGTCAAATGCATATAACATATGGATGCTTATTTGAAAATCATACTTATAAATACCTAAATATAATCATCACATCATGGGGGCCCTGGCTTGTACCACATACATTCATCATATGCACGTATCCCTAAGTAAATACGAGGTAGCTAATCTCGACCTACTAGGGTAAGGACAGCTACGGTAGTCCCAGAACCGTGGACAGCTTCATCGGTAGTCCAGAACCGTGGACCTTACTTAGGTCCGGTACAAGCCCATTTATAAAGTAAAATAGTTTCACATGCTTCTTTCATTCATAGAACATACATGACATAATTAAAGACATAAACCGGATCCTATTACATGGGCATGGTATAAAGCATACTTAACATTTCATCATTCATACTTAATGCATAACATCATCATTATACCTCGAAGGCATGAACCTTATCTTCATTCATCATTTTCATTCATAAGACATGACATACATACATAATTATGCCTTAAGGCATAAACATCATCTTAGTTCATAGATCTTGCATGATCATGGTACATAAGGTAAGCATGCATTTCATACAAGGTACATGTCACTTAGCATACATAACCATAGTATCTATCAAAAGTGTGCATGGGTAGGATTCATATGAATATGACACATACTACCTAGGTCCATGGTATCAACATAGAACATGTATAGGCCTACTTAACCATATAGCTATCATAGGCATTTAACTTAATCATGCGTTCTTCTTCACAAAGATAAGCCCTACTTCACAACACTTGTGTTCATGGTATAAGACTTAAAACATTCATGCATGGAACCTCCTAAAACATGGTATGTAACATAAGCATACAAAAATCATGAAGTATAGTACATAAGGTTAGGGTTTTAAGTAACATAACATTCATACCACATGTTTGAACATATATATACATCACAAAAAGCCATAAACAAGTATTCTTGAAACCCTAACACCTCCCAAACCCTAGTTAAAGTGCTTGGCCGAAAGTTGGAAGAAAGGATACCCTATTATTCAAATAACATGTGGGATACTATACGTGAAGAAGAACCCATACATTACCTACAATGCCATAGGGAAACCATTAGAACCCATAGTTGGAGCTAACCCTAATTTCTTAGCCCTAGGTTGAGTCTTGGCCGAAACCCTAAAGGGCCACAAGTCCATGAAAAATTCATATAGGTCACAATTAACATCCAATAAATACATACAATGCCATAGGAAGCCATTTGAACCCATGATTGGGCTAACCCTAATTTCTTAGCCCTTATTTTGGCCTTGGCCGAAACTTATGGAGGGTTTAAATCCATGGAAAAATTCCTATATTCCACAATTAATATCTATTAAATCCTAGGGAATCATAATACACATACTTGGAGAGTTAGATCTAATCCTAACCCTAAAATGAGAGGGTGGCCGAAAACTTCATGGGGCTTTTGGGTGCTACAAAAAATTCCACAATTCCTATACCATTCATTATTTATCATAAGGAAGCATTTGGAAACATAAGAGAGGTTTTAACATCATCTTAGTCCCAAAACTTGCTTTATCCGAAAATTGTAGGAACCCTATTTCATGAATGATACCATCCAAAACTATTATACCACAGGTGAGGGAGTCTTACCTTGGTTTATCTTGGTTATAACCTTGAATAGAGAAGCAAAAGAAAACCTCCTTGACCTTAGACCACCCCTAGCCCTTGTAGCCTTGTAGGAAGCCCTTAGATCTTGAGGAAGAAGTCTCCTTGTGAAACTTTTCCAAAGGAAAAACCCCTTGTGGGTTTCGGCTAGAAGGAGGAAGGAGAAGGAAGAAGGGAAGAGGAAAAGTCTTGGAGTAAAAGAAAATAACTTAAGTCCTTTCCCCTCTCATCCACTCTTCTTATACTAAGTGGAGGGGGCAAGTGAAAAGTCAGGGTGCCTCCTCACATGGTGACTCTTCACTTCCTCTTAGCCTTAACAACAATCCTTTTCCTTTTCCACTTGCACTCCCTTGCTAGGTGAATTGGTTAGTACATGCATGGTGGTACACTAGGTTCAATCCTTGGTCCATGCACTTTTTTTTTATAACTTTTATTATTATTTTTGCCAAGGCCCATATAAGAGCCCACTAAGGTTTATGTTAATATTTCTAATTGACATCCATTTCCATTCATGATAAAATTTTACCTAAGGTCATTTAATGGCCATGGTATTAGAAGGGCCCATGTAAGGCCCATTACTACTTAGCTTCTTAGTCTATATGGAGAATCATGGATAATTATGCTAATGATCATACTAGTACCCCTATGTTCCTCGAGAATCTATCTAGGCATGATCTATATTTCTAAGAAAATATTGAGAACATTTTCCGGGTCGTTACATGGGTTGTGAGGGTCTGAGTATGAGTGTTTGTACTCAGGAGTTAAGCCGGGAGGGTTTGAGTGCGGAGAGACTTGTACTCGGGAGTGAAACCCTAGGCGTAGGTTGGACCAGTTGACTGACCAATGGGCAGTCAATTGGTGTAGGCTGGAGCAGGCTGGCAGATTCGAACGTTGTACTGTAACGGTCGAATCTGAGTGGGACCAGTCGACTGCCCCAGGGGCAGTCGACTGGTAGTGTCTGTTTCAGATTCGAGCCGTATTTAAAGGGGCTCGTTTTAGGCTACTATCTCTTGATGAAACTCGCTTGGGTAAAGTGAGTTAGTAGTCTCTTGTGCTCAGATAGCGTCCGAAATGTTGTGGCGAGGTTTCTCCACCCACAAGGAGCGACAGAGTTAACCGAAGGTTATCCGGGGATTGATCCACCGACGGATTCTTGGACCAGTCACCCGTCCGGGGTGGATACCAAGTAAATCGTCCATGTTAGCATTGGTTAGTGATTTTGTTCTTGTTTTATTGTATATTCCGCTGTGCAACTAACCGTGCAGGAAGAAAGGGGTTCGAGAATTGCTATTCACCCCCCTCTAGCAACGTCATCGATCTATCAATCCTCTATCTAACGAGATGTGTCCTAAAACATCAAAGGAGATAGTGGAGTGATGGTGCCCAATACTATGCCCAAAAGTAATGTGTCACGATGAGCACTCAAATTTAGAAATTTATAAAGCTGAAAACCCTTTGGCTAACAAAATAGAAATGTAGTAGAGGGGCCTCAGGTCGTATTTTTCCAAGGACTAGTTGAATGAATGTTTAACTCGAGCTTGTAGATTTATTTGTCGTTTGAATATTTTGGGTTTTCTAATAAAATGGGGGGTTTTGTGATAAGGAAATGAAATGACAATATGAAATATCACTTGGAACAAAATAGGCTTAACTAAGCAAGGTAATAAACTAAGGAAATGAAAGGACTAAACTTACCCTAATTGATAATTGAACAAGTAAATCCAAACTATAGAATTGAACCCAAAGATCTAATTGCAGGTAATAAATTGTAGAGAATTAATTGCATGAAAGAAATTGTAGATTAAAGAAAAGTAGAACAAATCTTGGCTTAAGCACATGGCTTCACATGGCTTGAAATGTAATGGAAACAATTAGAACAACATGAAGAAATACATGTATAAAATCAAAGTAATCCTAATTAAACATCAAATCAAGTTCTGATCAAAACTTCCCTTCGCCATCACACGAATGATGAGCTATGAACCCCCTAGCTCAAAAATCAATGAAGAAAAGCTTCCAAGATCAGTTTACTGTGAAACACTCTGTTTTGCTCCTCCTGATCCGTCAACCGACCGATCAGGCCTTCATCTGATCAGTCACAGGACCGATCAGAGAACCCTCTATCCGATCAACCCGATCGGTCAGAAGTTGAGAATCTCCGATGATCTCCTCTATCTTCATACGCCGAGTGCCGATCTCGCTCAGATGCTGTCAGGAACCTTCGGAGAACCCCTCCTTCGGCTCTGATTTCTCCGCTTGATGAAGACAGTCGCAATCGGATGAAGAAATCAGTGGATCGGAGCTCCGGCAAAACCCTCTCCAAAGCTCCACTCAGTGAAGGAATTATTGCAAACGGAAAAGAGAAGACTATCCCAATGACCTGAGATCTTGATGACGAACTTAACTTGACGTTGGCCGCGCGATCTGAGGAAGAACACTCACGAACTCTATGAAAACGAAGAAGAAACTCGGAAGAAAGCTACGTTACGCGACGCGACGATGAAGAACGGGCAAGGGAATTCCCTTTTAATTAAAACCATTTGAAATTGAATGGCTGAGATTGTCCCGATCTCATCCAACGGTCGAATCTACTCCGATCTGAACCAAACTCCCCAGATCTCGATCAATGGTCCTGTTCTACCTGTCCTTAGCTCGGATCAACCAGATCTGTGGCAGATGGCCTAGATCTTCCCTTCTTTTGAATGGATGGTCTAGATTCTCTTGAGCTTGATCCAACGGTCAAACTGCTTCGTTTCTTGATCGGACGACTCATATTAATCCAAGCTTGATCACTTTGATCTAGATCCAATTCTGACTCAAGTTTGGCCCAATCTGATCTAGGTCCATGATTATTTGAAGCCTACAAAATTAGATTCACAATTAATGCCAAAAATATCTCAAATATAGAAAGATTTGAATTAAAAGCCAAAATAGAGGAAATACATGAAACCTAATATAAATGCAAATTTAAGTATATAAAATGTGGATCAAACATGGATTTTAGAGCCTAAAATAATCAACAAAATGATAGTTATCAACTCCCCCACACTTACTCTTGGGCGTCTCGCACAAGCCAACTAGTAAACTAAGATGTATCCCCCTAGATTAATCTCAATCATAGTTAGAAGCAATTGAAAGTAAATTACCTAGGGTTGTCAAGTCTCAAAAATCTAAACTCAATGGACTAGAAACTTGTCCTTAAATCAACAACTTAGTATACTTCATCCTTCATGACTCATTGAGATGAATTAACTCAAAAAACCTTGCAAGGGAAGTTTTAAAGCGACTCTCTTCCTATGTTCTAAGTTTTTAATGG
The DNA here is from genome assembly GCA_024364735.1 of Boesenbergia rotunda. Classification (NCBI taxonomy): domain Eukaryota; kingdom Viridiplantae; phylum Streptophyta; class Magnoliopsida; order Zingiberales; family Zingiberaceae; genus Boesenbergia; species Boesenbergia rotunda. The sequence goes on from JAGFNQ010004647.1 coordinate 313,976, forward strand.
AAATGAAGCTCTCTCCAACACAACCATAGTTCTTGCACTACCATAGACTTGCTCATTATCTACTCTCCACCATTATTCATGAATTGGATCCACACCTACAAAAGCTTATTCAAACAAGTTTAAGAAATATTAAATGAAAGAAATGAATTAAAGTTTAATGAATGTTGATACTAAAGATTCATGATAATGAAATGTAAAGAAATATGATATGACAAGGAAATATGGAAAAGAAATATATCATGGTAAGAAAATATGACAAAGTAATGAAATATGAAATGATAAGAAAATATGGAAAAAGTAGAGTAAATGGAAGACTTGGATACTCAAAAATGTATCCCAATGCACTTTGACCATTTGATGATGTCCTCTAATGAATTCGAGTTGTGGTGAGTAGGGATAAATTGATTTAGATGAGAAACAATACTGAATTTGGTGTTTTGTTTTGCGCCAACCCTTCTGATCGGTCCAGAGACCGATCAGCCTTTCTTTGATCGGACTGAAGATCGGTCTGGCTTCCCTTCTGCTCAGACTGGACAACTAATGATCGGTCAGACCCCTCCCTGATCGGACTGGTGACCGATCAGGGCTCGAACAGTAGCCAAAAACTATTTCTGCCTGGATTCTGAAACTGCTCTGCCAAAGTTTTGGTTCTGATCTAACTCTTAAACTCAACTACAAACTTGGTCACATCTTCAAATGCAAAATATAACCCATCACTTACTTCCATTTCAAGTTTCTCTTGCCTTTTTCTTTTCTTTTCTTTTGTTTTTCAGCTGCTGATTTTTTCTATTTTTGTTTCCAGCTAAGTCTTTGCTTCTATTTTTTTTTCAAGTTAAATTCCTTCCAATGATCAGCTCCAACTCTCGAACTATGTTCAGCAATTTCAGAATGTTTCAGCTGGTTTCAAATGATACTTGGTCCAATGGAGCTTGTTTCCTATCCAAAACTTGGACTTTTAAGGATGTGTCTTTGCCCTCTAACTTTTCTTTCTTTTGATTCACTTTTCAAATCACACAAAATTTTCTTTTTCTTACAACTGAGCTGATGGGTATGCTTGCAACTCATTCTAATTGATACAAAGCTCCTTCCAATTGGCACATCTTTGCTTGTTGGTTGACGATTGTTTCAATTTTACCTTCAAAATTTGATCAAATGCTTGCATCCTCCCCCACACTTAAATTTTTGCCCGTCTCGGGCAAAGTAACATCAAGAAACATTAAAGCACCCAAGTCCAATGAAAATACTATGATGAACATGAATGATTAGGGAAGGAAAATGGAATTCAAAGTAGATAAACGAATAAAATTGCAACAATGATATGAGAAAGGAAACAAAGTGATTCACCTCTATAAATGTGGTCCAATCATAGAAATATAGCTTTGAAAGAACCTAAGCAAGTTCTAAAGCACAATCACATGTGTGCATCACAAAAGTTAGGTCAATCCTCACTAGGTAAAAAGAATTCATCTCAAGTCATTAATTTAGAGTCCATAACTAAGAAGTACTCAAGCAACAAAGAATTTTCATCCAATGACTCAAATCCTAAGTTTTAACAACCAAATTTAATTTGCTTTCAAGGGACTCTAAAATGATATAAGAAAATCTAGATGGATACATTTATTCCAACTCATGCAAGAAGTAAAATGTCAAAAGGGTAAAATGGTATCTACAATGACTCTTATGCATTCTATACTAACCAAGCATTTATTAACAAGAACTCATTTTAAAAGAAAATTTTACTTCTAGAAAGCATAAAAATGAAATATGCAATGAAAGAAAATGCAAGAAAGAACAAACTCCCCTTTATTTCTGGCGGTCGGAGTCGATCAAGGAATAACCTCCATTGCGGTAGTGGAGGAGTATGGGTGGTAGAGAGAGCATTTTTCATGTGATCTATGTCATGGTGCATTGCTCCCCACACTTAAACTTTACAGAAAAATATTCAGGTGGCCGAAGGCGATTAAGGTACAACATCCATTTTAGAGGTGGAGTGCTATGAATTAAAGTAAGATCTACTCCTCCCTCTTGATGCTTTTTGAAAATCCTTCCAGGAGGTTGGAGTCTGTTTAGATGGAGCACCCACTCCAGACGCCTACGTGACCCTACAAAACCATGCAATACCTCCCTCAAGCGTGCAGGGCAAGAAAGAAATGAAATACCATCAGTCTCTATATAAAATGTATCGAAAAATGCATCACATCCAATGAAATCAATTTTGGGACCCCTATTAATTTTTCACAATTAGTATCCATAAAATGTATATCAATAAACTCATCACAACCAATGAAATCAATTTTGGGTACCTTTATTAGATTTTCACCATCAATTTTTACAAAGGATGTGTCAAGAAATTCATCATTTTCAACAAAATCAATTTTAGGTACCTCTATTAATTCTTCACAAACAGTATCCATACAAGATGTATCAACCAATGCATCAAAACCAACAAAATCAATCCTCGGCACTTCAATCAGATTTTCACAATCAATCTCAGCATAAGATGTATCATAAATTTCACCACAACCAATAAAATCAACACTAGGTACCTCCATGGATTTTTCACAATCATTATCCACATAAGATGTATCACAACATGCTTCACATTCAACTAAATCAATTTTAGGTGCTTCCATGGGTTTTCCACAATCAATTTCTACAGAAGATATGTCAATAAATTCATCAACATGAACATAATCAACCCTAGGTTCCTCTATTAGATTTTCACAAGAAACCTCCATATAAGATGTGTCAAGAAAATCATCACAACCAACAAACTCAACCCTAGGTACCTCTATGGGTTCTTTTAAAGAAATAGGAGAAATACTTACCTGATCATGCTGAAAAGTACCTGGAGGTTCTATAAGAGTAGATGTAACTGTGGTCTCCTTCTAGTCATGTACATGCTCCACTTCAATCTCAGGTTCTGGTGGACATTTAACTAAGAAAGGTGTTTCTTGGGCCCTTGCTTCCACCATGCAAGTCCCTACACTTTCATACTGATCTTCTGAGTTTTCTAATGTATCATTCAATGGTTGTGGTCCCTGGGGCTCCGTGCAATCCCCTACACCTATAGAATCATCTGCCACACAAGCTTCATCAACCATTTCTACAACAACCATATTAGAAAAATTAGGACCGTCAATAACAATATCATCATAAAATAATAGATGAGAAGGATCACAAAATAAAAGACTAGAAAGGTCTTGTAGAGCTTCAGAATCAAATTCAAGGCTGTCACAAGCTTCAGAAAGGTCTTGGAATGTTTAGACTTGAAACAACCTCTTCATTCCTCAAAGTTAGCTCACAATCATACCCCTTAGAATTAAAAGTGGCTTGAGAAGGTGATTGACTTGATCTTTGGGCTTGCATTTGATTCATTTGATTAACCAATTGTCCAAGGCGTCTTTCACAGTCTTTAAGAGTAGAATCATTTTTTTATTGTTGCAAGAGTTGTTGTAACATCTTCTCCGGCCTTTGTTGTTGAGCCTCACTCTCACTAGAATCCTCTAAGTCTCCTTGATAAGCATAAAACTCTTGTTGGACTTGAATGGGTTTATTAGGTTGCTCAAAATTAGAAGTAGTGTAACGACCCGGAAAATTCTCTTAATATTTCTTAAAATATTGAGCATGTCTAGATAATTTTCCGAGAGGCCTAGAAATATTTATATAAAATTTGGCCTAGAAATCCATATTTTCTCATGTAAATTGAGAAATTTAGTACTAATGGGCCTTATATGGGCTTTTTAGTACCATAATTATTGGAGAATTTTAGGTAGAAATTTATATAAATATAAAGGGGTTTTAATGAGAAATATGAACATAATTATGGGGGAATTTTTAGGGGATTTTCGGAATTTAGGGAAAAAATAATAGAAAATAAAAAGGGAAAATAAAATAAAAAAATAGGGTGCATGGGCCAAGGATTGAACCTTGGACCTCTTGTACAACCAAGTAGGCTCTAAACAACTCATCTAGCAAGGGAATGTTATGAGAAATGAAGTGGATATTGGTTAAGGCTTAGAAGAAGATGAAGGGTCATGGAGAGACTCTTCATTTACCTCCTTAATGAGTGATAAAGAGGGGGGGGGGGGGTTTGGGAGTTTCTTTCTTTCTTCCATCAATTGCATTTGCTCCCCTCCTCCCTCCTCATTCTAGCTGAAACCCCAAGGAGGAGTTCTCCCTTGGAAAAACTTCCACCAAGGCTTCATCTCCAAGATCTAAGGTCTTCACAAGGGAACAAGGGCTAAGGGTGGTCAAGAGGCAACAAGATTTCCATCCTTCTCTCACATCTAAGGTTATAATCAAGATCCACCAAGGTAAGACTCCCTCACCTGTGGTATAATGGCTTTTCTTGAAGATTAACATGATATGAAGGTTGTATATGATGTTTATGTTGGAAAAACCAAAGGAAACCCATGAATCTAACCTTATAGGTTTCGGCCCATGGGATTCTTGGTCTAAAATGATGATAAAAATACAAAGCATGTTGTTTAATGTACTCTCATGATGTCTAGAGATTTAATACAATTTTTGAGAATTTTTGGGGTACCCTAGAGACCCTATAAGTTTCGGCCAACCTCAAGGACCCAAAGGTTAGGGTTGAGTCCTAAACTTCAAGTATATATTTTTATATGTTGTCATGATATAAGGGTGATGGAGGGTGATTATGTGAATTTTCACATGGCCTAGAGACTCTATAAGTTTCTGCCAAGAAGGGTTAATAGGGTAAAAGTTATGATTTATTTCAAGTAAGGGCTCCAATGGCTCTATGGTAAGATGTGATTAGTGTTTTATGATTGATGGGTGATTTTAATGGAATTTTTCCATACCCCCATGGCCTTATAAGTTTCGGCCAGCCCTAGGAAAGTGGCCTAAAGGTTAGGGTTAACCCTAATCATGAGCCCCAAGGACTTCCTATGGTCTCATAAATGATGTATGGTTGTCCCTTTACCTTATGCTATATTACATGTTTATGGAATTGATGGAACTCCACCTTAGAAGTTTCGGCCAAGCCTTGGATCTAGGGTTTGGGGGTGGAGTTAGGGTTCAAAGAATGATGGTTCATGTTTACCATAAAGTATTTATATGTATAGGATCAAGCATGTGGTAGGAATCATGTTAACCATGACCCTAAGGTTTAAGCACCATGCTTTATGTTTCATGTTTAGGTTATGACTGGATGCCATGCTTAATAGGGTTACCATGAATGTTTATGTTTTAGGCCATGTATTTGAATGGTAGGTAGAATGTTATGGAAATCCTACCTATGTATGCTTATGTGATGTAGAGAACCATGCTAAGTTATATGCTCATGTTATATTAAGAACCATGCTAAGTTATTGTGTATGTTCATGATGCCATGATAAGTATGATAGGTTTATGTTCATGATATGAATGATGCCATGATAAGTATGATAGGGTTATGTTCACGATAAGAATGATGCTATGATAGGTATGTTATGTTAGGTTCATGATAAGAACGATGCCATGATAAGTATGTTATGTTTATGTTCATGATAAGAATGATGTATGCCATGCTGTATGAATAAAGATGCATGTCATGCTTATGAAAGAAGATGCATACCATATTTATGAATGAAGATAATGCTCATGCCATACAGACATCATGATGTTATGCAATAAGAATGAACAATGAAAGGACAAGCATGTGTTAAGTCATGCTTTATGTAACATGGTTATGCTATGAATGTCTTATGAATGATGAAACATGAAAAGTATTTTACTTTATGTATGGGCTTGTACCGGACCGAAGTATGGTCCAAGGGATGGGCACCTTAAGAACGCCCCGGTTTTGGACTACCGAAGCTGTCCACGGTTCTGGCACTACCGGAGCTGTGCAATAGGGATGGGCACCTTAAGAACGCCTCGGTTCGGGGACTACCGACTATGCTGTCCTTACCCTAGTAGGTCGGGGCTCGCGACCTCGGACTTGCTAGGGATGCGCGCTATGATATATGTATGTGGTACAAGCCGGGGACCCCAAATGATGTTATGATGATTATGTTTAAGCATTTAAAAGTATGTTTTTAAAAGTTAAGCATCCGTATGTATATGCATTCCACTCATGCATCCATTCATGTTATGCATTATGCTATGTTGATAAGATTTTATGCTTACGTTTCAAGTTAAGAAGTATGCATGAGAATGAATGATCTATGCCATGATTATGTTAAGAAGATGTTCATATGCTATGATAGGTATTATGCCATGTATTATGCCATGCTTAGAATGTTCACTATGTTTATGCTTATGCCATGTATCATGCCATGCTTAGAATGTTCACTATGTTTATGTTTATGCCATGTATCATGCCATGCTTAGAATGTTTACTATGTTTATGTTTATGCCATGTATCTGTTGGATCGAGAAAGACCGATAGAGGGGGGGGTGAATATCGGAAAATGTTCGGATTTAAAAGAAAGAGTAAGTGCGCGGCGGAATAAAATCAAACAACGCAAACACCAAGGTTTTACTTGGTTCGGAGCCTGGGTCGACTCCTACTCCAAGGCCCACGGTCGTTGACCATTTACTTTGGGCAATTCTATAGTGCGCAAAACGGTTACAGAGTGAGATTACAAAATTACTGTAAATAGAAATATACACTTTGTTTTCCAACTCCCGGTGTAGATCGAGTTTCGGTGCAGTGGGAGGTTGACGGCGCTTCGTTCTTGAGTCGGGAAGTTTCCGGAGCAGAGCGCGGTCGTCAGAGCGTTTGGATGCGTTGAATGAAAGCAGTGTCTTGAAGAGTAGGGTCTAGGGCCCTTTTTATAGTGCCTGGGGGCGCCCTGGTCGACGGGGGCGCCCCCCCCACGTGGCTTTTGATCCGCAAGAGGCGCGGTCAAGGTCTTAGCCCTTAATCCTCGGGATAAGGCCTTGACTGGGGCGCCCTGGACGCTGGGGGCGCCCTGGTTGACCCGGCCAAACCTTATCCGTAGCGCTGAGCTCTCCTTGGTAAGGCTGGGGGCGCCCTGGGCGCTGGGGGCGCCCTGGGTGCGCAGTGCAGACACGGCAGCAGCTTAACTCTTCAGTTGGTTTGCCATGGGGGCGCCCGGGACAGCGGGGGCACCCTCAGAATGTACTGTCGAGGTTCTTCTGGTTGTGTTGTGTTTTGTGTTCACCTTGGGGGCGCCCGGTACACTCCGGGCGCCCTGGTCAGCGATCGCCTCTTTCCTTTGAGGCATTCTGAGCTGCAGACACACGTTCCTTTGGTCCTACATCCAGGGTTAGTCCAAAACACAATAAACCAATAACATAATGAATTATATAGCCTTGGCTGTCTTGGTTCTGACTTTGGTCTCCAAAATGGAGCCCTAGGTCGAACCGACGCCTAATGTTCCCTCGGAGGGGAACGCGTCCTCACCTACTCCTCTCGGGAGAGTTTACCTGGTGCCAACCGGATCCTCCAGTTGGACTTTTGCCCAGCAACCCTTCGCCAGGTCTTGAGTTTCGCCCAGCAGCCCTTCGCCAGGACTTGGTTTTTGCCCAACAGTCCTTCGCCAGGTCTTGAGTTTCGCCCAGCAACCCTTCGCCAGGACTTGGTTTTTGCCCATCAGCCCTTCGCCAGGACTTGGTTTTCGCCTAGCAGCCCTTCGCCAGGACTTGGTTTTCGCCCAGCAACCCTTCGCCAGGACTTGGTTTCCTGACAGCCCATCGTCAGGTGCCTAGCAGCCCTTCGTTAGGACTTTGTTTCCTGCACTCTCAAGCAGCATTGTTAGACAACAAATAACCCTTAACTTTGAATCCTTTGCCAATATCAAAACAAGGTTCGATCTGGTGCTTCCTACACCAATAATCTCCCCCTTTTTGATTATGGCAACACAATTCAAAGTTAAGGAAAAAGATAGCAGTTTAAGCATAAAGGTTAAGACTAATAAAACATATCAATTCGTAACAGTCTAAACCCAAATGTAATTTGAACAGTGAAAAGTGAGAGAAAAAAAATTTCTCATGCTCATTCTCCCCCTGAATAATTAACTTAACTCTTAACTTTGACCTTTCCTCCCCCTTTGACATATATCAAAAACAAGCATGGGTGAACAAGATATCTAACAGGGATTTATGAGTTTTTCTAAGTGGTTTATGTTTTTGACAAAGTATTTTTCAAGAATCGAGTAAAAGCATTTTCAAAACTTTTTACACTTAGATAATTTACCATGAAAAAATTTCAGGCTTAAAAAAAATTTACAACTTTTTATAAGGCAGAAAAAATTTACTTAGGCAAAATTTCCAAGTTTCCAAAAAAATTTTTAACTTTTAGAAAAGGAAACTTTACTTAGAAAATTTTTCAAGAAATTTTTCACGCTTAGAAAATTTTCAAGAAAAGGATTTTTCAGGCGTAACAAGTTTTTAAACTTTGGAGCAAGTACTTTTTAGAAGAATTTGAAAATTAAGTGTCAAGTACTTGATTGAGAAAATTAAGTAAAAAAAAATACCCGTTAAATACTTAAGTACTTAAAAGATTTTGAAAAGAAATTGTGTTTTGAAATATGTTTTGAAAGAAGTTTTGAGAATAAATTGTGTATCAGAGCATATGAGTTTTGAAAACATAAAAATACTTGGTATAACTCTTAAAAGCATAGCAAAAGCTAAAATTTCCAGATTAAGTCCATTTTGAAGAGTATTATGCAAAAAAATATTTTGTATTTGAAAAAAAATTCGAAAAAGAGTTTTGAAAAGATTTTTCAAGTACTTTTGAGATAAATTATGATTTGAAATACATACGTACTTTTAGAAAAGTATTAGTTTTTTTTTTGAAAACAAAATATTTCACTTGACTAGGTTTCTTTTCCAGTCTGACACAATCCTAGGAAACCTTGTTAACTACAAGGACATTTCCTAAGTGTCCTGGAAATTTTCAACCTCAAGTAAATTTTAAAAAAAAATGATAGTACTTAAAAATATATGCTAAAAAGTGTGTGAACTTTTGAAGGTTCAATGTTTTACTTAACTTGGTTCATTTTCCAGTCTGACACCATCCTAGGAAACCTTGTTGACTACAAGGACATTTCCTAAGTGTCCTGGAAATTTTCCAACCTAAGTAAATGTCATTTCGAAAACAATTTCATAAGTCACACAAATTCTAACAAATAGTATTTTAAAAAACTTAGATTTTTGCAGGAGTTTGATATAAAGCATGTTATTAAATAATTCCTTTAATTTTGACCTCCCCTTAAACTTGACTCAGTCCTGGGAAGCTTGTTGACCACAAGTACTCTTCCTTTGAGTCTTAAGGTTTGAGTCAGATTAGAAAGAACTGTTTAACAAAGACATAAGTAAAAAGAAACTTTTTCTGAAGTTTTTCTTTTGACTTAGACTCCCCCTTAATTTGACACATCCTAGGAGTCCTTGAAGATCATGAAGTGGACCTTTCCTCTGTGTCTTTAGGGTTTGTCAAGATCAAAAGAAGCACTTTTGAACAATCTTCTGAGTATGATAACTTTCAAGGAGATAAATTTTTGAAAACTCAATTTGGAATAATAACACAGTTTTAAAAAAATTTTGAAATGATAATAATTTTTCCAAAGCGATAGTAATATATTAAGGTTTTTGAATCAACTTTTGAAAGCCTTATTTTGAGATGAAAATAAGTTTTAAAGCATAAGGATTTTGAGAAATCAAAAAAACATTAAGAAGAACTCCCCCTGTATCCGACATAGACTGACTTTATCTAAGACCTTAGTGTTGACTAGGTTGACCATGTTTGACTCAGTTGACTAAGTTTTGACTATGTTAATCATGGTTTGACTATCTTGGAATTATCCTCTGAATTAAAACACAACATAAAAGAAATTTTAATTGAACTTAATTTTCCTGTCTCACCCAATCTAGGATTTTCAAACAGTTAACCTTAAAAGTTCTTTGTGAGACAGGTTTTAAGGTAAGAATTAATTTTGAAAAGGAATTTTCATTTATTTTGAAAAAAGTTATTTAATTTTGAAAACAGATTTGATAAAAAAATAAGTTTAGAAGGCAGAAATTTTGAACACTAATTAAGTGATTTTTGAAACAGAATAAGTTTGAAAAATAGAAATTTTGAAAACAGATTAGAATCTATAATTATTTGAAATTTGTGTTAGATTTGAATTTGACAAAAGATAATTTGAATTTGAATTTCAGAAATTGGCTTCCAGGTCTTGGCGAGGCACTAGGCCTTCTTTGGCCGTAGCCTTATGGGATCATCCACCCTTTCCTTGACAAAGCCTTTTAATGAAATTTCATTTTCAAATTAAATTAGGTCATTTTCTGGTCTAACTAGCTTGGGTCTTAGATCGGTAGCTTCGGCTGGTTTCACCAGTCTAAAGAGACCAAGTAGACTTGATCTTATTAGAGTTGGTTTCCCCAACGTACTATCATCTCACCTCCTCCCAATACTATGTTTTCAAATTTTAAGTAATTGGTTAAGTCCTTAAGCTATCTAGTCCTATGAATAGCCAAAACAAAACTTCAGATAATGTCATAGTGAGGAGAAATTTCTGGATTTTCTAAGTTTGCAAAATTATTAATCAGTTTTTCTTGTATATTAATTTTAATTTTCAAAGTCTCATTTTCTTGTCTTAACATTTTGAATTTTGACTTTGCTAATATACATGATTTCATTAAGTTATCTAAGCATGCATCCATATCTAAATTTGACCAAGGGAGATTAATTAAACTATCAGTATTCAAGGTAAAGAGTTGATTTGGATGTAAATTACAGTTACCCATTTTGGTTGGTTGCCCTGGATCTTTGTAACGTTTATCTGTGCATTCCTCTTTGTAATGCCCAAACTCCTGACACTTGAAGTATTAAATGCGACTCTTGTTCTTTCGTGCTTTTGGAGCTCGTTTCTTTGTTGCCGTCGGTGGTATCGTTTGAATCTTACGAGTAGGACACTTAGTTTGGTAGTGCCCTCTCTCCCTGCATATGTAACAAATTATATGATTTTTAAAATTTAAATTTGTAATTTTACCTTTTGATTCCTTATTGGGAATCTCCCCCTTAATTGTTGCTGTCTCGGATCTAGATTCATCTTCTGGTTCCGTGTCTGAGTCGGACTCGGATACTTGTTGAAGCTCCTTCTTTGGTAGTTGTTTAGGAGATTTCCCTGCAATAGAAATTATACCTTCCTCGACCATTATAGTATCTGTTTGATTATTTAATTCTAATTTTGAAAAGCATTTAAAATTACTTACCATCTCTGTCAGTTCGTCGTTTGATTCTGGTTCAGACTCTGACTCGGCTGTTTGTGCTTGGACCGAAAAGGCAAGATAATTTACCTGATCTTCTTCTTCATCTGAGATCTCTTGATGAAGGTTAATCAGTTTTTCCCAGATTTCTCTAGCACATCTGAATGGACCTACTAGTTTGAGTTGCTCGTTGGTTAGACCACATTGCAAGATTACTGTTGCCTTAGCATCAGTCTCGATCTTCCTCAGAGTTGGTTCGTCCAATTTCTCCCAAGCGATCGACATTCCATCTTCTACGGGAAAAGAAAATCCCGTTTGGATGATTAGCCATAGGTCCATGTGGGCTTTTAGAAGCGACTCCATTTGACTTCTCCAAGAGTTGAAGTTATTGCCGGAGAAGAGTGGTGGACGGGTACTGTTCTATTCTTGATTAGCCATTAAGAACAAATCTTGCACACAAAAAGAAAAATAGAAATGTACCAAGACATGGTCTTGGATTAGTAGTGCGGGAGCAAGAGAAAAATAGTCCAAAATAAATATTGCACGATTTTTGAGGCAAAATAATATTAAAATAATAATAAAAAAAATTTATGACAAATTTTCAAAAATTGATCGTTTTATCAATTCTAATAAATGGTGAAAAGATGAAAATTCAAAATTGAAAAAGGCGTAAGGATATTTTAAATACACTCACAGATATTATTTATTTGAAAAATAAAGCGAAAGAAAAAAAATCCGAAAAGATTTTTCAAAGTGGTGGTTGCACCAACTTTGAATAACCCCGCTCTGATACCACTTGTTGGATCGAGAAAGACCGATAGTGGGGGGGTGAATATCAGAAAATGTTCGGATTTAAAAGAAAGAGTAAGTGCGCGGCGGAATAAAATCAAACAACGCAAACACCAAGGTTTTACTTGGTTCGGAGCCTGGGTCGACTCCTACTCCAAGGCCCACGGTCGTTGACCGTTTACTTTGGACAATTCTATAGTGCGCAAAACGGTTACAGAGTGAGATTACAAAATTACTGTAAATAGAAATATACACTTTGTTTTACCAACTCCCGGTGTAGATCGAGTTTCGGTGCAGTGGGAGGTTGACGGCGCTTCGTTCTTGAGTCGGAAAGTTTCCGGAGCAGAGCGCGGTCGTCAGAGCGTTTGGATGCGTTGAATGAAACCAGTGTCTTGAAGAGTAGGGTCTAGGGCCCTTTTTATAGTGCCTGGGGGCGCCCTGGTCGACGGGGGCGCCCCCCCACGTGGCTTTTGATCCGCAAGAGGCGCGGTCAAGGTCTTAGCCCTTAATCCTCGGGATAAGGCCTTGACTGGGGCGCCCTGGATGCTGGGGGCGCCCTGGTTGACCCGGCCAAACTTTATCCGCAGCGCTGAGCTCTCCTTGGTAAGGCTGGGGGCGCCCGGGACAGCGGGGGCGCCCTGGGTGCGCAGTGCAGACGCGGCAGCAGCTTAACTCTTCAGTTAGTTTGCCATGGGGGTGCCCGGGACAGCGGGGGCGCCCTCAGAATGTACTGTCGAGGTTCTTCTGGTTGTGTTGTGTTTTGTGTTCACCTTGGGGGCGCCCGGTACACTCCGGGCGCCCTGGTCAGCGATCGCCTCTTTCCTTTGAGGCATTCTGAGCTGCAGACATACGTTCCTTTGGTCCTGCATCCAGGGTTAGTCCAAAACACAATAAACCAATAACATAATGAATTATACAGCCTTGGCTGTCTTGGTTCTGACTTTGGTCTCCAAAATGGAGCCCTAGGTCGAACCGTCGCCTAATGTTCCCTCGGAGGGGAACGCGTCCTCACCTACTCCTCTCGGGAGAGTTTACCTGGTGCCAACCGGATCCTCCAGTTGGACTTTTGCCCAGCAGCCCTTCGCCAGGTCTTGAGTTTCGCCCAGCAGCCCTTCGCCAGGACTTGGTTTTTGCCCAGCAGCCCTTCGCCAGGTCTTGAGTTTCGCCCAGCAGCCCTTCGCCAGGACTTGGTTTTCGCCTAGCAGCCCTTCGCCAGGACTTGGTTTTCGCCCAGCAACCCTTCGCCAGGACTTGGTTTCCTGACAGCCCATCGTCAGGTGCCTAGCAGCCCTTCGTTAGGACTTTGTTTCCTGCACTCTCAAGCAGCATTGTTAGACAACAAATAACCCTTAACTTTGAATCTTTTGCCAATATCAAAACAAGGTTCGATCTGGTGCTTCCTGCACCAACAGTATCATGCCATGTTTAGAATGTTTACTATGTTTATGTTCATGCCATGCTATGTATACGATAAGTGATGTAAGATGTTATGTTCTAAGTAGAGCACCAAGTATGTTAATGTTTCATGTGCTCATTATGAGATGATGAATGATGAATGTTTTTGTGAGTAGGAAAGAGTCTTACTAAGCCTGTGTGCTTATAGTCTTATTTCCTTATACCGCAGATCATTCAAGGGGACAATGATGGAAGCAGCAGGAGGGCAAGAACGCATGTGTGTAGTAGTGACTTGGCCCAAGAAACCATATGTTTACTGTTTATGCTAGAACTTCACCTTGGTTACTTATATGATTGAATAATGACTTCTGGAACCTTATGATATGATGTTATGTATGACATGATATGATGCTTAAGTTCAAAGTTAATATGCTAAGGTTCCCATGTCATTAAGTTAAGAATGGTAATAGGGCATGTATAAGTTAAAGTTATTCCGCTGCCTTATGATGTCTACATGCCCTAAGCATGTTAACGTAACGCCACTTATGGAAAAAAAAAGCGGGCGTTACAAGTAGCCTATGAATTCTGAAATTGGAATTGTTGGGTTGATCAAATGATTGATTTGGTTGTTGGAATTGCTGAAAATTAGGCTGGGAATATGGTTGAACTGCTGAAAATTGTAGCTCTGAAAATTCTGAATTTGAGGTTGAAATTGTTGTGGTGAGGGATGAAATTGTGGAAGTTGAAAACTCTGATTGTATGGTTGAAAACTCTGCTGATTAGGATTGTAACCTTGCTGAAAATTTTGGAATTGTGGTTGAAATTGCTATGGTGGCTGATTCCAAGGTTGGTTTTGTTGACAATTCGAATAAGACTGCTGAAATTGTTGAAATTGATAATTGGGTTGTTGAAAATTTGAACAGGGTAGAGATGGTTGAAAATTCTGCTGAACATTTTGGAATTGAGAATATGGCTGCTGAAAACTCTGACAAGACTGCTGATAATTCTAAAAATACTGATACTCTGTTATGGATCTGCTTGAATATGTAAAAAAATTTCCAATAGCTTCTCAAACATTTAATGGTTGCCCACCTGCAGTCCTGGCCACGAAACAAACAAAATGGCAGCCAATGTATACAAAAAGATAAAGCAAATAAAAATGGAATCAAAGAATATAAATATTAAACACAAGCTCAAATTAAACAAACTCAACTAGTGATTCCCCGGCAACGGCGCCAAAAATTTGATAGTGCCCAATACTATGCCCAAAAGCAATGTGTCACGATGAGCACTTAAATTTAGAAATTTATAAAGCTGAAAATCCTTTGGCTAACAAAATAGAAATGTAGTAGAGGGGCCTCAGGTCGTATTTTTCTAAGGACTAGTTGAATGAATGTTTAACTCGAGCTTGCAGGTTTATTTGTCATTTGAATGTTTTGGGTTTTCTAATAAAATGGGGGTTTTTGTGATAAGGAAATGAAATGACAATATGAAATATCACTTGGAACAAAATAGGCTTAACTAAGCAAGGTAATGAACTAAGGAAATGAAAGGACTAAACTTACCCTAATTGACAATTGAACAAGTAAATCCAAACTATAGAATTCAACCTAAAGATCTAATTGCAGGTAATAAATTGCAGAGAACTAATTGCATGAAAGAAATTGCAGATTAAAGAAAACTAGAACAAATCTTGGCTTAAGCTCATGGCTTGAAATGTAATGGAAACAATTAGAACAACTTGAAGAAATACATGTATAAAATCAAAGTAATCCTAATTAAACATCAAATCAAGTTCTGATCAAAACGTCCCTTCGCCGTCACACGAAGGATGAGCTATGAACCCCCTAGCTCAAAAATCAATGAAGAAAAGCTTCCAAGATCAGTTTGCTGCAAAACACTCTGTTTTGCTCCTCCTGATTGGTCAACCGACTGATCAGGCCTTCATCTGATCGGTCACGGGACCGATCAGAGAACCCTCTATCCGATCAACCTGATCGGTCAGAAGCTGAGAATTTCCGATGATCTCCTCCATCTTCATACACCGAGTGCCGATCTCGCTTAGATGCTGTCAGGAACCTTCGGAGAACCCCTCCTTCTGCTCTGATTTCTCCGCTTGATGAAGACAATCGCAATCGAATGAAGAAATCAGTGGATCGGAGCTCCGGCGAAACCCTCTCCAAAGCTCCACTTAGTGAAGGAATTGTTGCAAACGGAAAAGAGAAGACTATCCCAATGACCTGAGATCTTGAAGACGAACTGAACTTGACGTTGGCCGCGCGCTTTGAGGAAGAACAATCAAGAACTCTATGAAAACGAAGAAGAAAACTCGGAAGAAGCTACGTTACGCGACGCGACGACGAAGAACTGGCAAGGGAATTCCCTTTTAATTAAAACCATTTGAAATTGAATGGCTGAGATTGTCCCGATCTCATCCAACGGTCGGATCTGCTCCGATCTGAACCAAACTCCCCAGATCTCGATCAATGGTCCTGATCTACCTGTCCTTAGCTCGGATTAACCAGATCTGTGGCGGATGGCCCAGATCATCCCTTCTTTTGAATGGATGGTCTAGATTCTCTTGAGCTTGATCCAACGGTCAAACTGCTTCATTTCTTGATCGAACGACTCATATTAATCCAAGCTTGATCACTTTGATCCAGATCCAATTCTGACTCAAGTTTGACCCAATCTGATCTAGGTCCATGATCATTTGAAGCCTACAAAATTAGATTCACAATTAATGCCAAAAATATCTCAAATATAGAAAGATTTGAATTAAAAGCCAAAATAGAGGAAATACATGAAACCTAATATAAATGCAAACTTAAGTATATAAAATGTGGATCAAACATGGATTTTAGAGCCTAAAATAATCAACAAAATGGTAGTTATCATGGAGATGAAGGCGGTTCCTTATGCTTCGGTAGTTGGAAGCCTCATGTATGCTATGCTGTGTACGAGATTGGATATCTGCTTTGCCATGGGCATGTTAGCAGATATCAGAGTATCCCTAGACAGGGACATTGGACTGTGGTAAAGAATATATTGAAGCACCTGAGAAGGACTAGGGATTATATGTTAGTTTACTAGGCAGACCAATTACTCCCTGTAGGTTATAGGAATTCAGACTTCCAATCAAATAGGGATAAAAGTAAGTCTACCTTGGGGTATATGTTTACTTTAGGAGGTGGAGCCATAATATGGAGGAGTATCAAGCATAAATGCGTGGCGGACACCACCATGGAAGCTGAGTATGTGGCAGCCTCTGAGATGGCCAAGGAAGCTGTATGGCTCAGGAACTTCATGATGGACTTGGATGTGATTCCTAGTTTGCCCAGATCTATCACAATTTATTGTGATAACAGTGGTGCAGTTGCAAACTCGAAGGAACCACGAGCCAATAAGGTGAGTAAACACATAGAGCACAAGTACCACCTGATACGATAGATCATAAAGCGAGGAGAAGTTGCTGTCGCCAATATTGAATCGGAGGACAACCTGCCAGATCCTTTCACTAAGTCCCTTCCAGCGAGAGCTTTTGATAGGCATGTGGAGGATATGGGAGTCAGATATATGACATTATGTGGGCAGCAGTGTCTTATAGTATATGTGGGTGATTGTTAGGATGTATACTAAAAGCCTTGCTTTTATATAGACATCTTCATTTTGAAAGAGAATCACAAGATCACTGATTGCATGTTTAGATTAGTATGTGCATATTGTCTAATACGTTACACTATAGATAACATGGTGTGTGGTGTCGCTGTAACAACCCGGCTTATTTGGTGGCCCATTCAGCGACCCCTTATTTTTTTATGGGTTGTCGACCATCGACTGTCGACCGTCGAGCTCAGTTGGTTATGAGATTCATAAACTCTAGTACTTAAGCTTGGAGGTCTAGAGTTCGAATCCTGGGGAAGGCAAAAATCCACTAGACAGGCTCAGTTGGTTACCAGATTCATAAACTCTAGTACTTAAGCTTGGAGGTCTAGAGTTCGAATCTTGGGAATGCAAAAATCTACTGGACAGGGGTGGGAAGTCCTAGTGAGTAACGGCGCATTCGACGATCGACGGTCGACGACCCACAGAAAAATAAGGGGTCGGCGAATGGGCCTCCAAATGGGCCAGGCCATTACAATAAAAAGGTGCCTTTTTATTGTAACGACCCGGCCCATTTGGAGGCCCATTCGGTGACCCCTTATTTTTCTGTCGATCGTCGACCGTCGACCGTTGACCGTCAACCGTGTCGTTACCTTACTAGGTCTTCCCACCCATGGCCAGTGGATTTTTGCCTTCCCCAGGATTCGAACTCTAGACCTCCAAGCTAAAATACTATAGTTTATGAATCATGGTAACCAACTGAGCCTGGCTCAGTTGGTTACAAGGATTCATAAACTATAGTACTTTAGCTTGGAGGTCTAGAGTTCGAATCCTGGTGAAGGCAAAAATCCACTGGCCAGGGGTGGGAAGTCCTAGTGAGTAACGGCACGGTCGACGGTCGACGGTCGACGGTCGATGACCCACAGAAAAATAAGGGGTCGCCGAATGGGCCGCCAAATGGGTCGGGTGGTTACATTTTTAATCCGTAGACATAGAAATGTCTCTCAGGATCGACCCCGTGGTTGCTTGGGAAACCGCCAAGCCATACACTACAATTGGTATCAGAGCTGTGTTTCCGGTTTTGTGTGTTTAGGATTCGGTTATTTTTCTACACATTATCATATACATTATTTTTGCTGAATAATTTTTGGATGTGCGTAGGCTAACTTTTTATTGCAGGCACTAGATTCCAACTATTATGGCAATTATGGTTATTGTATGTGATTGATTGTGTGATGTGTAATTAATTGAATCATCGGGGCTGATGAGGCTAGATAAGTTATTTAATTGTTGTAATTACATATGACACTTGTTTAGCCAAGCATTTATTTACTTTTGATCTAGAGTACATGTACACTCCTTTGTGGAGTATAGGATCTATGGATGTAAATAAGTAAGCTAGTCATCTCGGCTCGGGGACTCCTTCATGATGGCTTGAGCATGGAAAGGATGGAGTGGATGAGGTGACGACATGATTGGAGGCGCATTGGAGACCAAGGCCATAATAGTTGGAAAAATCTAAGATTTTTTCATTGCACTATTATATTGGTTTATGTGCTTGTTGTGTGTGTGCATGTGAAAAACCTCAACGTAAATAACTAAGTGGGAGAGGGACCCTAAGGGTCCCGTGGCCTCCATTACAATCTAACAAGTGATGCGAACTAACCCGTGCGTTGGCTCTGATCAGTGCCTTCCTCCATAACGGATAGGCTTGTTCTGCGGATCACTGGGTTAGAAAAGATTATAGAAAATTATTATAGAGCGTGTGTACTTCCCCAACGGAAGACACATAATCGAAAATAATTTTCTTAGTGTCGTGTAATGGTAAACACTTAGATACAAATATTAGTATCCTCCCCAATGAAGTCACTACTATTATTTGTAGGGCTGAAGAGGACCAACTATTAATTTTACTTGTCAGAAAGTTAGGATGACAAGATAGTAAAATTAATGGGTAAAACATCCTCTCACAAATGTAGAATTCGTATACGTCCACATTAACGTGGCATGCGAAATTTTCGGTGTTTTGAGGTGTTGGTTGTTTTTGGAAATTTATTGTTTTGAGAAGTCAATTTATTTTCAAAAACTAAAGTATGTGATTGTTGTGATTCTCAGGTATTCTAAATGGATCTAGACCCACTTGTTCTAATAGAAAGAGAGAACCAAATAAATGCCCCTAATAACAATATGAATTGGGAATTAAATATGGACTTTGTCTCTACTGCCGAGGAACTTAAATGTGATCTTGTTGAGTTCTGTGCCGAAAAGCATAGCGAGATTAATACTGAAGAGGAGTTTGAATATTTTAGGAAATGCTTAGAAGCAGACGAGACGACTGAGTGTCATCAAAATCAGGCTTCTTCCATTACCAGTGATAAAACATCCAAACTCGACGAACACTTTGGGCAAAGTAATCGTGCCGCTAGGCAGGAGGTAATGAAGAACATGACAACAACCATCCTAGTTGAGGGTATGCCCATAAGGGAGCATGTCCTCAAAATGATGGTTTGACTGAAAGAGATGGAAATCCTTGGAGCACAAATCGATGGGGAAACCCAGGTCGATCTCATTCTCCAATCTCTACCACAGAGTTTTGAGAAGTTTCGCCTAAGCTACAATATGGACAAGCATTCATATTCATGGGCAGAACATCTGACAGAACTTGAGGCGGCAGAGGTGGTTTCTCTTTCACAGACTTTCATTGCTCAAGGGGTTTCTACTTCTAAACCGAAAGGAACGAAGAAGAAGAAACATGTTGGAGCAAAGAAAGTAGTAGGATTACAGGCACCTCAGGGATGCATAAAGAAGCCGAAAGGCAAGTGCTTTGTGTGCAAGCAGTCAGGACATTGGAAGGCAGACTGTCCCCACCGTCAGGGTAATAATTTAGGTATATTTTCTTCTTTTGTCATTGTAACATTTTTAGTGGTGATATCTACCGGTACCTGGTGTGTAGATACGGATGCTGTTAGTAGGAGCCCTAGAGCCAATTATGTGATGATTGACTAGGGACTTTTTGTATCATATTTTATCATTAATAAAAGCATGTTTGGTTATTATACTTACTTTGTATTTGTGCCAAATAACTAAGTATAATAATGTCCTTGGGTAGTAGGTTCTTATCTACATTATATCGATTGGTTGAATCGATAGTGAGATAATGTAGAGAACACTACACTAAACCATTCCTAGTCAAGTATTAATATTCAAGGACAATATTAATGCATGGAGACAAGCATGTATGTCAACTGATGACTTGAGCTCACAAGTCATGGATATGTGATATCAAGTTGACACATGGGTGTACATTGGAGAATGTGTACTGAATTGACCCGCCATGAGAAAGTTTCATAGATTGTCATATGAGTGTCATAAACTTTCTCATGTGACTATTTGTATGAATAGTCCTTAGACCTGAAGTCACTACGGTTCCCTACATAAGGAGTTATGTACTTTGGTATCGTCAAATGTCACCCGTAACAGGGTGAACTATAAAGGCGATCACTGGGTATGTAATGAATTATGCAGAGGGATGTGAGTGATGTAGATGAGATCTATCCCTCCCATATGACGGGAGTGATATCTGTGGGCCCCTTGATCGAGTAGGACTACTAAAACGCATGACCATGCTCAAATGAGTCAATATGAGATATTGAGCTCATTTGTTTGAGTGAGTCTACTCAGGGATCAAGAAACAGAAGATTGACTGAGGATGACACGTTCTATGCCTCATTGGTCAATTTAGATATCGAGGATAGAAGGACAAGGTCATACATTATCATAGTCACGGAGGTTTGTCGGATCTCGACTTTTCTTGTTACTTAGGTAGCAATGATGCATTGCTAGATGTCATTCATTGCTTATGTGTCTAAAGCATTTAGGCACATTGCCAACGTTACGGGAACCTATTGGGTCACACACTAAGGACACGATGCTTCGGAGATTAATTGATCTTGGTTTGACTAAGATTTGATTCGAATTGGATTAATTGAGTTAGACTCAAGTGAATCCAATTAGATTATGGGATTGAGTCTAATTTGAGTTAGACTCATCTAGATTAGACTCAACCACTTGATTATGGATAATATTCATTAAAGGGTTTAATAAAATATTATTTAAGAGGAAGGCTAAGAGACATTCTATTCATTAGATGAATAGAATATTAAGAGTCTCAAGGAATACCAAAAGGCTTGGGATTCATTGGGTTTTATTAGCATTAAGATGAGAGGAGCTCAAGGGACATAAACCCTTGGTATTCATTAGATGAGTATAAATACCCCCCCCCCCCTTGTCAAAGGCAAGAGGGTGCATCTCTCTTCCTCTTCTTTCTTCCTCCTTGTCCATAACTCCCTAGTGGAGGTTCTTGTGCTTTGTGAACCATCCCAAGTTGTTAGCACAACTAAGGTGGTTCCTCTCTGAGGCGTAGATCGTGTTCGTGTGGATACGCATAGAGACAAGGACACTTGAATGTGTAAGAGATCCGGTGAATCAAAGGACTAGCAGGATAAGCGAAGGGCATGCGACAAAGGTATTCCTATAAGATAGGAATTGTAAATCTCTTTGTATGAGTTTTTCTTTCGCATGGATCGCTTGAGGGATCTTATTTCCACTGTGATTTTAAATATTTTTACCTATAGATTCCTACAGATGCCACTAATCATGTATGCATTTTTGTGCAGAGGTTCTAGGAAACCCGACGGCTAGCTGAAGAGGATATTGCTGACTACATAGATTGGCTATGGAGATGACTTTTGCAGTGGGAGTTTATTTATTCATTTATGTTTTTAGCATAGGATGACGTAGTTTTGGTTTTATAGAGATTGTCTTTATGTACTTAATTTTTGGAAAGAACCTTTGTTCAGTTTCTGGAATAAGATATTCTATTGTTTTTATTTTTTAAAAGTGGAATAGAAGGATTATCTGTTAAAGTGCATAGATAGGCAATTAGCTTAAAAACCAAAAGCTCCCATGATGTAATTAGATAGCTTATCATCTAACCGAAGTAAGAAAAAGGTTTCTTCCAAGAAGAACCAAAAATATATTTTGGCTCTAAGGCTTGATCTTATTAACCTTTAGTGGGATTCAAAGGTTTATAGCAAATGAGCCCTTGGGTTCATTAGTGGTGGAAGACTTGTCTTTCTTAAAATCTTTGAATCTTACTTGGATGGTTAAAAAGACCAAGAGGCTTTTTCTAAGCCTAGGGGTATAGAGCCAAAGGTATGTAGAAGTTGGTTCAAGCCGATAAGTATAAGTCATTAGTCTATCTAGAATAGAGGTAACCTTGAAGACATTATTTATTTTGTAAACAATTATTCAAGGGTCAAAGTGTTGGGTATGGCTTGGCGGGTTTCCTAAGCGAATACTCGGTCGATCCGAGAGACCTCTCCATGTCTACGGATTAAAAATTAATCCGAATAGAGACCCGTCTCCCTACAACCATCTCGTGTCATATCGAACGATCCAAATTACAACTCGGCCAATTACCAAAATCGGCCTTGTAATTTGCTTGATCGTTCGACCGCGGAAAAGACGATGAGTGGATCGCCGGCTTTTGTGTTTATGGTTGGGGTCTAGTTAGTAAATTATTCATCATGATACAAAATCAAAATAATGAACTAACTAACATGAAATAACGAGGTTAGCAAACATGACACACAATAGACATAAGGATAATCAAGGGAGGTTGGAAAGAGTTATACCTTTCCGATCACCTCACGACCTTCTACCTTATGGCCCTCCCTTCCCGGACGTCGTGTGGTGGACGGTCTACCTAGAACCGACAATACCGAGGCACTCCAACTAATCCCTTTCCCTCTCCTTTACTTGCGCCAAGAAAACCCTACATTTAGGGTTATCACCGGCGCATCATTCCTCTCCACCGAGCGCCACCGAGCTCCTCCGGTCACTGTCGAGCGTCGGCCAAAAGGGGACTGAGGAAAAGAGGAGAAAGATGAAGGAACTGAATCTCTTCCTCTTCACCAAATCCTAGCCGCCGCAACCCTCTCTTCCTATACTTCCGCCGGCGCCAACAAGGAAATAGAATTCCTTGTCCTCCGGCCGCCGACAACCCTATCTCCTCCTTCAACTAGCTGCTGCCAACCAAGGAGAGGAGAGTAGAGGGCTTTCTTCTCTCCAAATCCTGCCGGAAACCTTTCTTTGAAGGTAGGTGGCGCCGAATCCCTAGGGGGCTTGATGTGACACCGCCGGCCACTTCATCACCCACCCAATCCCGCTCCGGCCAAGAAGATGAAAAGGAGACTCTACTTCTTCCTGCTGTCATGCCTCAGGTGTAGAAGAAAAGGAGAGAAGAGAGGAATTGGAGCCTCTCTTCTTCCTTCATGCAGTCGGCCACATCCACCCTAGGAGAGAGAGGAATAGAGAGAGAGAGAGAGGAAGAAGCCTAAGAATTGTTACGTGTTGGATTAAACCCTGGTTTCATGATCCTATGGGGTTTATATAGGGCTAAGGTAGGGACCAAGAGGAGGAGTTGGATCTTGGCCCACCAATGGATCTAAACTCGATCTATTAATTAAGATCCATTCCACTAAAGGATCTTAATTGAACTTCCTCACCAACCCCCATATTTTCAATGGGCTCCACATATTACGACTCGTCCATCCCCTCGTGTTTAAGATCCCGAATGCCCATTAATTAATTTAAATTACTGACAATTAAAATTAATTAACCTTTGGATCCTTGACTAGTACCACTCAACCTTATTATCATGTCGGATCAAATCCACTTGTAGGGTTTAGCATGATGAACCTTTTGAGCTCATCAAGGGGCCATCATGCACTCGACTCATCAGGACATGGATTTCATTAATAATCAACGGCACATCATACTATTATTATTATCTCCCAATTTACCGGGCCTATCGATCTAACAGAATAGATCTCGCCCATTGGTAAATCAAAGAAATAATAATTAATAATATATATATGTTATTATTATTAGTAATATGAGAGAAGTGTCCTAAGGCAATCGCCTTATGATTGTAAACATTTATTTTAATAAATAAAAATTTACTATTTGAGTATACATGTTTGTGTATTTGATTGGGATCTTAAACACATTTACTGAATGTCCGCAATACAATTCACAGCATGAGAGAATTTGTGATGGAATCACAACTAGTGATAATCTCTACATGTGCAATTGTGAAGTATTGAAAATATCCCTAGTCGATGAATTGATAAATACGGACACTATCAATTTTGTTGAGACTAGCATGGGTTATTCTCTAATCAGCTGATTCTCACTGGCTGGTGACATTGGGATGTCCGGAGATAAACATGAATGCTAGTTAAGGGAACTAGTTCATTGGAGTGACTAGCTGTAAAACTTCATATGGTAATCTACATATAGATATGTCAATGAAAGTTCTTACTGCAGCTTAAGTGCGATGCTCCTTTGACTTGCGGTGTTCAAGTCATCTTGGTCATGAAGACTTATACTTTGACATCTTAAGCAAGCATCTCCAAGGAGGTGTGGACCCAGGATGGTTGGGTATAAGCCGAAGTGCCCGAAGATGTTTGAACAGCCTACAAAGGATTCACCACTCCTTGTGAGGAGATGTATACCCAAGGCCTATCGTCGGATTGTTACTCGAAGCCTCTGGCCAGAGCATCACATGTTCCGAGTTTAAATCTCTAGGAAACATGAGAGTAATTAGAATCCGTTGGACGAGAAAGACATTACTTGGGCTAGGTGTGACGTGGTCAGCCTAGTGGGGACTGACACACATAGACCGTGTCCTGAACCAAGTGGGTATAAGATGGTGAAGGGAATGGGGCACGATTCATTAGAGCTGCTGAAGGGTTTCAGAATTATTTCTGAGGTCGACCGTTGATCATTCGATTAATTGGGGGTCATGACGTACTACTAGGTGCCACTCATGATCGTTCTATAATTGGTTGATTATAGATGACCAACATAAATCGAAAGCCTATTTAGTCACACGCACTACGAGTATTCCGAGGGATTTAAAACGAGTTGAAAATTAGATTTTCCAATCAAGAGAAATAAGTCGAATCTGAATTTATCAGAGGTGCATCAGAAGCTTAAAATGGCTAAGTCTTTTGAAGGCTTATTGGACGAATTAAAAGAGTTTAATTCGTAATGGGTTTGGCTTGGTGTGGCCGGCCAAAGAGGGTGCCCACCCTCTTTGGTTTGGTCGGCCACAATAAAGGAGGGAAACCAATTTATTTGGTTTAAATTATAAAATAAATCAAGCGCGATTTGTTTTATAAAATTATGGATAAATAAATTTATATAAAGAAATTTATATAATGAAATTTATATAAAGAGATTTATTTTCATGGAAATTAAAATAAACCTTGGATTGGTTTATTTTATAAAATCAATTATGAATTGATTTTTCCATGATAAGAAAAATTTATATAATAAATTTATTCTTTTTATGGAAATTAAAATGAACCATGGATTGGTTTATTTTATTTTATAACATCAATTATGAATTGATTTTCCATGATAAGAAAATTTATATAATAAATTTATTCTTTTTTATGGAAATTAAAATGAACCATGGATTGGTTTATTTTATTTTATAAAATCAATTATGAATTGATTTTTCCATGATAAGAAAAATTTATAATAAATTTTATTCCATAATAAAAGGGGAGACATGGTTGTTTTTATTATAAATAGAGTTATAATAAAAACTTGGTATAACGGAATAATTCATAAAAAATTTATAAAGATAAATTTCTTATGAAAAATTCGATTAAGAGGAGACTTGGCGATAAAGAGGCTACTATATAAAGGTGCATAGTTAAGGCTTGGAAATCATTTCAAGTGATCAAGGATTCTTGCCTAGCCTCTGTTCCTCTCCTTCTCTCCCTCTCCCTCTAGGGCCGGCGCCCTCTCCATCCCTCTAGGGCCGGCGCCACCTTCCCTTGCCGTGAGCCACCACCAAGACGAAGCGGGTCGCGACTCCTTCCTTCCTTCACGGAATCTTAATTCCGTTACTTGGTGGTTAGTTTCCATCTCTCTCTCTTGATATTCTAGTTGTGCCTTTGGAGAATCTAGTAGTTCTTGTCGGCACGAAACTCGTGGCTTTGCGAAGTCATCCCGAAGAGAACTCGGCGTGGACGCGAATAGAGGCGAAGCATCCAAGGGACGCTACGGTTGGATCTCGTCCCTTACTTCGAGTTACGCGAGGTATTGAGTAAATTAGTTTACTTTCTGCAAAATTTTAATTTATGATCATGTCCACACATCATAAGGTTGCATGCTAGATATGTGGTTAAAATAATTTGAGAAATTATTTATGCTAATTCTTCCGCTGCACGTAATTAATTTTTTAAATTACGAACCCGTATCCATGTCAACATGCACCCGGTCCTAACAATTATATCGGGATTAAGAGATTGAACTCCATAATAAAATTTGAGGTCCTATCCAATTATCGAGTCAATACAAATTGGATAACCTCGGGTATTAGTCCTGCTCAATGTACTCAATGCACACTAGTGTAATTCTATGGTCAAGACCAACCACACTTAATTATACTACAACCATCCCGATGGGTTGTCCAATTTCATCTCGGTTGTGAGCCTCTATTTATACTAAGCAAGGAACTGATAACATGATCTTCCGTGTGACACCACACACCATGTTATTTACAATGTAAAGTAATTGGACTTCATGCATGTACTAATATAAACAGGCATCTAGTGTAGTTGTGATTCTCTTTTCAAAATGAAGATGTTCATATAATGAAATTCATGTCTTTCAGTATACACATCTTACACAAAGTACATTTACTTGATGTTCTACAAGACTGAATACTTTGATGAGATCAAAGAATTCAAGTCTGATGCAGAGTTACTTCAGAGTAAAAGTATGGCGACATTACAATTAGATCGTAGTGGCAAGTACACCTAGGGATAGTTGTAGGATTTACTTATCAGTAATTTGGATTCGATCCCAATTCACTGCACCTGGTGTGCCCCAACAGAACGGTGCAAAATATGGAAGGAAGAAGGTCTCTTAAGGAATGGGTTAGGAAGATGATAAGCAACTCTGAGATTAGCCAGATTTGTTCGAGGGGATATGCCTTGGATACGACGGTATATATGCTTGATACTATCAAGGTCAGTAGTCTCTTAAAACCATAGAAATGTAGGCTAAACGAAAGCTTAGTCTATGGCATATTCAGATTATGGGTAGTTCAGCACATGTGCTGAACAGAGACACTGATAAGTTAGAATTTAGTGCATATGTTCGTAGGCTATCCTAAGGCAACAAAAGGTGGTTTAGTAGTCCTAAGGATCAGAGGATATTTGTTGGTATGAATGACTGATTCTTAGGAAAAGGACTATGAACTAAACCACAAGCCCATGAAAAGAGTTACTCTGAGTAAATTAAATAAGGGGACATTCTGATCTTAGTACCAACTGTACAAGAGGTAATACCACAGGACACTACACCTCGTATCACAGAAGATACACAAGGGGTACCTTATCATAGTGGGAGGGTTGTTAGTCAACCGAAAGGTTTCGTGTTCTTGGAGAGTCTATGGGCTGGCTCCTTGGTGAACATGAACTGGATCCCTAGACCTGTGACAAGGATCATCCGCTTTGATGAGATAAATCCAGTCATGTGGATTTGTTCAAAGGACGGATGAGATTTGTATATGTAAGTAATGTGACAGATACGTGGTGGTATTCTTGTACTATACGTAGATAATATTTTGTTGGTTGGCAACAATAACGAAATAATGTCAGATGTGAGGGTATGGTTGTCCAAATAATTATGAAGGACTTGGGAATAGTAAGACACATCCTTGGGGATCGAAGATCTAAGGGATCTCCAGACAAGGATGATGTGCTTATCCCAAGCTTCATAAAAGACATTGTCCGAACTTGTTTTAGCATGGATACCTCCAAGAAAAGTTTGGTACTTTTCAGTTTTGGAGCTACTCAATCTAAAGAGATATGTTTAGATTATCAAAGGAGATAGAGTAGGTAATGACAGTTCCTTTAGCATCAGCTATAGGAAGCCTCATGTATGCTAAAAACAAGACTAAATATCTGTTATGCCGTGGGCATGGTTAATAGATATTGGAGTAACCCAGGACAAGGAAATTGGATTGCGGTAAAAGCATATATTAGTGCCTGAGAAGGACTGAGGACTATATGTTGGTTTACTGGGCAGATCAATATCCGATACAGAATTCCAATCAAGATAGGGGCAAATATAAATATTTCTTAGGGTTTTGTGTTTTCTTTTTGGAGGTAGAACCATTGTATGGGAGAGTGTCGTGCAGCGGCTGCGTGATGGACTCTACCATAGAAGCTGGATGATTGATCTCTGAGATAGCCAAGAAAGCTACATGGTTCAGGAACCTCAAGATGGACTTCGATGTGGTTTCTGGTTTGCTTAGGACCATCACATTTTGTTGTGATTAAAATGGTGCAGTTGCAAACTCGAAGAAATCACGAGTCCATAAGGCAAGTAAACACATAGAGCGCAAGTACCACCCTGGTAAGGAATAGCTGTTGTTGCCAAGATTACATCAGAAAATGACCTAGGGAGATCTTATCACTAAGGCCTTGGTAGCGCGAGTTTTTAGGCATGTGAAGGATCACGGGGTCAGGTGTATTACATTTTGAAAACAGCAAAGTCTTTCAGTATAAGTGGGAGATTGTTAGGATGTATACTAAAAGCCTTGCTTTTGGTTAGAATACATTTACATTTTAAAGAGAATCACAGAATCACACAGTGCATGTTTAAATTAGTATGTGCACAAAATGTCTCAGACTTGACATTGTAGATAACATGGTGCGTGATGTCGCACAGAAGATCATGTTATCAGGTTCCTTTCAGAAGTATAAGAAAGAGGCTCACAACCGAGATGAAGTTGGACAAACCATCGGGATGGTTGTATTGTAATTAGGTGTGGTTTGTCTTAACCATAGAATTACACTAGTGTACTTTGTGTACATTGAGTAGGACCAAAAGAGAGGTCATCCAATTTTATACTAACTTCGTTAATTGGATTAGACCTTGGATTATATTATGGAGTACGATCTCTAAATCCCGAAATAATAACGGGCACATGTAGTTAATTAATTATTACTTTGATTTACCAATGGGCGAGATCTATTCTGTTATATCGATAGGCCCGGTAAGTTGGGTAATAATTTTATCTACATGGTGTATCATTGATTATTGACAGAATCCATGTCCTAGTGAGTCGGGATGATGATGCCCCCTTGGTGAGCTCAAAAGGATCATCATGTCAAATCTTGCAAGTGGACTATGGTCCGACGTGATGAAAAGGTTGAGTGGTACTAATCAAAGATTAAGAGGATAATTAATTTAATTGTCAATTAATTAAATTAATTATCGTGCATTCGATATCTTAAACACGGGGAGATGGATGACTCATAATATGTAGAGCCCATATGAAAAAATGGGGGTTGGTGAGGAAGTTCAATGGGGTCCTTTAGTGGAATGGATCTCCATTAATGGATCGGATTTGAATCCATTAGCGGGCCAAGAATCAACTCCTCCTCATGGTCCCTATCTTAGCCCTATAAATACCCCATAGGAGTTATGATACAAGGCTTAATGAATTAATTGAGAATTAATTCTATTAACCACAAAACCCTTTCTCCCTAATCTCTCTCCTAGGTCATCTTTGCGTCGGCGAGAAGGAGGAGGAAGAAGAGGAGCTTTCTCCTCATCATCCATTCATCCTTTTGGCGTGAAGCATCAGCAAGGGAGGGAGGAGCACCCTGGTGCTCGGTTTGGAGCAGAGGAGCGAGAGGAAAGCTACCGGCGGTGGGCTTCATCCACTTCTGGCGCCGGCGGTGAGAAGGAAAAAAAGCCCGGCTTTTCTCCCTTCTTCCTCTCTAATCTCTTCTTCTTCCTTCATCATTGTCTCCTCCTGTGTGTGCGCAAGCAAGGAGCAAGGAAGAGAGGATCCGGCGGTCGGAAAACAGGGGCTTTCTTCCTTGATTGGCGCCGACGGTGATGGAGAAGAAACTAGGGTTTCCGGTGAGGTTTTGGGAAGAAGAAGGAGGTTGCTCAGCTTCTTCTTCCCCTTCTTCATCTTCCTAACCTTCCTCTCAGTGCTCTCGCTTGGCCAGCCGGACCTTGGAGCTTGAGGTGGCCGGCGGCGTGAGGAGGAGAGGGAGAAGGTGGCTGGCCGAAAGCCAAGCTAGGGTTTTTTGTTAGCTAAGAGGAAGAGGATAGAAGAAGGTGATCTTGGTGAGCCTTGGTGAATTCGCGTCTTGGTAGATCGTTGCCCACACGACGTCCAGAAGGGGAGGGTCATAAGGTAGAAGACTGCGAGGTAAACGGCGAGGTATATCTCTCCCGAGCTTCGTCTTTGTTTTCATGTTATTATTTCATGTTTGATTTAATTACATGAGGTTAATTAATTATCATAGATTAATTATTTGTTAATTAATTTGCTAATTAATTTACGTCATGGACCCCGAAGATAAACACAAAAATCGGCGATCCATTCATCATCTTTTCTGCAGTTAATTAATCCGAAAAGTTACAAGGCCATAACCTCGGGTTTGGCTAAGTTGTGTCTTGGATTAATTAACACGACGATGAGACGGTCGTTTGGGAGACGGGTCTCTATTCAGATTAAATTTTTTTTTTAATCCATAGACATAGAAATATCTCTCAGGTTTGACCCCGTGGTTGCTTGGGAACCCGCCAAGTCATGCCCTACAGGGGTCCAATTGATCACCTTCTTTACAAGCCAACAAAACCCAAACCTAGGGTTTTCACCGCCGGCTACTCCTACCTCCTTTGGCTTGCACCACCGGCCCTCCAAGGACACCAAATTCCACCGGCCACCAAGAAGCACCAAAGAGGAACTTGAGGAAGAAGATGTAGAAGAGAAGGAGCCTCCTTCTCAACCCAACTGACTGGAAACTCCTCAGCCCTTGCTTGGGGTGCTGCCGACCACCAAGGGAGTTTTCCTACTTCTCCACTGCCGCCCGACCCCTTCTCCCATTCCTCTTACCACACCACAAAAGGAGGAGAGATCTCCTCCTTATCCTTGTGATGTCCAGTCAACAAGAGTGAAGAAGAAAGAAGAAGAAAGGAGGAAGAAAACCTCCTTTGCCGCCGATGCCCTAGGAGAGAGAAGGAGAGAAAGAGAGATGCCTTGGTTGGATGATTAATTGGATTAAATTAGCCATGGTTTCTTGTTCCCATGGGGTATATATAGAGCTATGGTTGGGACCAAGAGGAGGAGTTGGGTCTTGGCCCACTAATGGATCCAAAAACCAATCCATTAATGAAGATCCATTCCACTAAAGGATCTCCATTGAACTTCCTCATCAACCCCCATATTTTCATATGGGCTCCACCTATATGAGCACATCCATCCCGCCATGTTTAAGATATCGAATGCCCATCGATTAATTTAAATTACTGACAATTTTAATTAATCAACTTCTGGCTCCTTGACTAGTACCACTCAACCTTATCATCATGTCGGATCAAATCCACCTGCAGGGTTTAACATGATGAAACTTATGAGATCATTAGGGGGCATCATCATCCCGACTCACCAGGACACAGATTCCATCAATAATCAATGACACACCATATAATTAACATTATTTCCCAACTTACCGGGTCTATCGATTTAGCAGAATAAATCTCGCTCATTGGTAAATCAAAGAAATAAATATTAACTATACATACCCGTTATTATATCGGGATTGTACTTCATAATAATTTAAGGTCCAATCCAATTATTAAATCAGTACAAATTTGATGACCTCTGGTTTTGGTCTTGCTCAATGCACACAAAGCACACTAGTATAATTCTATGGTCAAGACAAACCACACCTAATTACACTACAACCATCCCGATGGTTTGCCCAACTTCATCTCGGCTGTGAGCCTCTACTTATCCTATGCAAGGGACTGATAACATGATCTTCTGTGTGACACCACACGCCATGTTATCTACAATGCAAACTATTAGACTTTTATGCATATACTAATATAAATACGCATCTGTGTTGTTGTGATTCTCTTTTCAAAATGTAGATAAGCATATATATTTAAAAAGAACAAGTCTTTTAGTATACATATCTATCACCGCTGGCCATCCACCATGCTCCAAAGGATCACCGGCCACAAGAGGGTGAAAGGAAGATGAGGAAGAAGGAATGAAAGAGAGAAACAACTCTCCCTTTGATCCAAAACCCTAATCCACACCTCTCCTTCTTCTCCCCTTGCCGTCGGCGCCAACTTGCTTCCAAAGCACCACTAGTTGCTTCAACTCCCTCCTTCTCTATTGCGTACAACTAGGAGGAAGAAGGCAGGGATGAAGATGGAGAAGAAAGCAAGGAAGAAGATGAAGGATGAACCACTTTTCTTGCTCTTCCTTCTTCTTCTCATCGGCGCCGGAAACCACCTTGTTGTGGTTGCCGCTGGCCACTTTTCCTCCTCCTGTCTTTCTCGTCGAACACCTCAAGGGGCTGCCCTCCTTGTTGAAGTCCCATGCCCAAAGTAAATTAAGAGAAAAGGGTTCTCTTCTTCCTCCCTTTGCACCGGTGCCACTCCAACCCTAGGAGAGAGGAAATTGGAGAGAGGCTTTAGGGTTTTCTTGGATGATTTGGATTAATTAGCCTTTCATTTCAGAACTCCCATGGGGTATTTATAGAGCAATAGGAACCATGAGGCAGAGTTGGGTCATGGCCTGCTAATGGATCCAAACCCGATCCATAAATGAAGAAGCATTCCACTAAAGGTTCTCCATTGAACTACGTCACCAACCCCCATATTTACATATGGGCTCCACCTATTATGAGTACAATTTCTCCCTGTATTTAAGATATCGAATGCCCATTGATTAATTTAAATTATTGACAATTTTAATTAATCAACATCTAACTCCTTTATTAATACCACTCATCCTTATCATCAGGTTGGACCAAGTCCACTTGAAAAATTTAACATGATGAACCTTATGAGCTCATCAAGGGGGTATCATCATCCCAACTCACTAGGACACGGATTCCATCTATAATCAATGGCACATCATGTAAATAATATTATTTGCCAACTTACCGGGCCTATCGATTTAGCAGAATAAATCTCGCCCATTGGTAAATCAAAGAAATGACTACTAAGTACATGTGCCCGTTATTATATCGGGATTCAGAGCATGTACTTCCATAATAAACCGAGGTTCGATCCAATTATAAAGTCAGCACAAATTGGATGACCTCTATGTGGTCCTGCTCAATGCACACAAAGTGCACTAATGTAATTCTATGGTCAAGACAAACCAACACCAAATTACACTACAACCATCCCGATGGTTTATCCAACTCCATCTCGGTTGTGAGCCTCTAATTATACTCTGCAAGGGACTGATAACATGATCTTCTGTGTGTCACCACACACCATGTTATCTATAATGCAAAGTATCAGATAATTATGCATATACTAATATAAATATGCATCAGTGATTTTGTGATACTCTTTCAAAATATAGATGTATATACAAAAAGCAAGGCTTTTAGTATACATCCTAAACCTTATTGCCAATCGTTATAGCATCATAGGACCATCGACCGCCCAAATCCGCCTAAATGATTCTTCCTGGCAACACTGGCACCTCGAATCTAAGCGCCCTCTCTCGAGACCTCTCTCGCCTTTCCCCAGCCAATGCGGTCCCCCTCTGACCATGACCACGGAGTTGGATTTGAGGTTTAGTAGGTCAATCATTTGATTAATTAGGACATGGATTTATCGCATAGTTAACAATAGAAAATGAAAATGTGTTTATGTTAATTAAGTGTTGATTCAGGATAGATTGTGATGAGTAAGCTGATTAATATTCATGAGTTGATTAATTAACTAATAGATTGATTAATTATCTATAGGTTAATTAATCAATGTGATAAGTAATTGGTTGATTAATAAGTTGGATAATTGAAGGATCAGATGGGGATTAATTAAGAAGTTAATTAATTAATAGATTTATTAATTAATTACTAGGATGGTATATTGATTTGTAGATCTTTAGATTTGTTTTCACATCCTTAATATGTAGGATTTGAGCTTGAGACAGAGCCCTAGACTTGAGAATGATTTGGAATGACCTATAATAAAGGCAAGTATTTCTTCCTTGGTCTCTGTAGTTTATTTACCTTAGTGCATGGATTTTTTTTTATAGATTAGGTTGCTTTATCTTGATTCTATTCATATTGTTATCTTGTCCTTGATACATGCGTACTTGATCATAGAGATGATCTCTTTACGTTCATACAGTCTCTATTTTTGTAACGCCCGGAAATTTTTCAGAATTTTCCAAAATAAAAATAAAGAAATTAAAAATTTCTTTTGTAGAGTAAAAAGGGCCGGAGCCGAGGCTCGAACCAAGAACCCTTAGTTTAGTATTAGTTTAAATTTTCATTAAGTGGTGGTAAAGTATCACATTAGGATATGGAAACAATTTAAGATAAGTGCAAGTAAGCACCTAAGCACCTATTCATGGAAGTTGCTTCAACTTCCACTTAGTATATAAAGGAATAGAAAGAAGAGGAAACAAAAGGTTTCCTCACTTCTTCTTCTTCCTCTTGAGAGAGAACTAGGGTTTCTTCTTGTGCCTAAGTTCCAGCGAGCGTGCAAAGGACATGGACGGAGGGTTAGATCCCGAAGATAGTTCCGCATTAGATCTAACACTCTGTACTAGTGAGTTTAGTAAGCTCCAAGTAAGTAGATTACTCACCTGCAGTAAAAGTTATTCTCGTATGATTTTAGTTGTCGTAGAACTTGATTCTAAGCCTTTTGTGTATGTGATCTGAGTATAGTAAGACCAAGGTCTTGATTTATCCCAAAACGAGTTTTGAGAATTAGGGCACGCAAGGTACTCGATGAAAGTACAGAGTAAGACCGAGGTCTTACTAAGTCCTAGAATGAGTTCTGGGACTAAGGCACGTAAGGTGCATTGATGAGTACAAGACCAAGGTCTTGAGATGTCCTGAAATGAGTTTTGGGATCATTACTTTTTATGTGCAAGATATGTGCTAAGTTTAAGCATTTTAAGTACAAGTATTATACGATTTAAGTATGTTACTTTTTAAGTGGCATGTACTGGGCCGAGACCCATAGAGATCTAGGCGAGTCTAGTAGAGACGCTCTAGTAGGGTTCGGTGGCTAGCTACCCCGAAACCTATTAGGGATGCGCACATTGGTACTATGTCTGGCCAAAAAGCAGGATGTTTATCTATTTTAAAGTATAAGAGTATACAAGTTTTCAAGTTTTCAAAAGCATGCATTTGTTCCAAGCATGTTAAGCATTTTTCATTGCAAGCAAGGTTTTCAAATGCAAGCATTTGTTACAAGTGTATTCATGAGCATATTTATGTTAAGCATGACATTTCTAGTCCATATGTTTTTAAAGCAAGCATTTAATCATGAGCATGTTTTATCTCAATTGCATGTTTTGTGAGAACATGGTCTATTTACTAAGCATGTTCGCTTACAGTTTTGCATTCTTTTTACTGCAGATAAAGGTAAAGAGAGAATGTAAGTCAAGGAGGTGACTGGGCGATGATTGATGCTCAGTGACGGCGGAACCGTGGATTAAGAACTTGGGATAAGACTTGCTAGTGTTATAGTGTATTACTCTAGTTTCATGATAGTAGTGTTAATTCCGCAAAGATTATAAGATTGAGTTGTTTTATAGCTTACTACTTGAGTTGCATGCTATATAGTTTATGATCTAGTCCATGTATTATGATTGTGAGTTCAGTAAAAATATTATTCATAATCTCCTGATATGGTACTGAGGTCTGGAATTGAAATTCCAGAAGTATCAGTCGACTGCTCAAGATAGCAGTCAACTGCCCTCAGTGAATTCGAGGGAACAAAAAGATTGGTTGAGTGAAATCTAGTCTTAGTCGACTGATCAGTCGACTGGTAGTTCCACCAGTCGACTGGTCCAGGGCCAAATTTCGAACAAAAAGATTGGGGGAGTGATTTGGCCTAGGAGTCGACATGCACCAGTCGACTGTACCTTTCATCAGTCGACTAGGAGCAATGTAAAAGAAAAGAAGGAAAAGGAAGAAAAAGAAGAAGAAATTGTGACCACCCTCTGAGGTTAAGGATAAGAAGAGGGGGTCGTTACAAGTTTTGTATCAGAGCCAAGTTTCCGCCCTTCCGCCACACTAACATCAAGCATCAATCCTGTTGCCTACCAAGTAAGAAAGTGCATATGTTTAGTTTTATATACATGTATTTCTTTGACTATTGGTCTTAACATATGCTATATGAGTTCTTTAACTATTGGTCTTAACATATACTATATGAGTATGATGATAGTGAAGTAATGCCCTTGTTCTTATTATGATATAGAGTAAGAGAATGCTAAGAGGACGTGCCAGGAAGGCCCAAAATGAGGAACGAGCTCCTAAAGGGCAAGAGGCAACAGAGTCAGTACCACCACCAAATCATTTAGTGGTGGTGGCACAGTTACAAAGGCAGTTAGTAGAACAGCAGCAAGTGATTGCCACCCTAATGGCTATCCAGCAGACCGCTCCTACTACCCCACCGGTGGTGAATGTAGTGGCACCAGTTGTAACTGAAGTTCCATCAGTTACATCTGTAGCCCCGGCAAGGGAGGTAAGGCAAGAAGCATACCTCATCCAGTGGCAGAAACTGAAGCCCGAGAACTTCTCAGGCACAAGCAAACCATGGGATGCTCAAGCATGGTTCAAAACTCTAGAGAGCATAGTAGAGCTACTAGACTGGCATGAGGTAGAGAAGATAAAGTGTGTCTTCTTCTGCCTTACCAGAGATGCTAGAATGTGATGGGAGAGAGTCATGGTCAAGAGAAATGCCAGCCAAATGACATGGGCTGCCTTCGAGACCGAGTTCTTCGAAGAGTACTTCCACATACGAGTAACCAACAAGCATTATGATGAATTCACAAAATTCAGACATGGAGAACTATCCTTGGATGAAGTAGTGAAGAAGATCAACCGGCTAGCTCGCATGTGCCCAGAGCTAGTTGGCACTGAAAGAGAAAGAGTCGGGCAAATGCTCAAGATGTTAAGGCCTGAGATAGCTTTAAATGTGGCTAGCGGTGTTAATAGGCCGCAGACCTCAGAAGAACTGATAAGTAGTGCATTAATCACTAAGCATTACTTAAACAGTATAAAGGCCACCAGTATGGAACAGAAGCAAGTATCAGTCCAGAAATCCCAGGGTAACCCGCAGAACTGGAAAGGGAGCCTAAATAAAATAAAGCAGTTAGACCAAAGGACTTCTAGAAGCAACAAAGGAAGCTCATCGAGCAAGTACCCCAGATATCCTCAATGCTTAAAGTGCGGGAGGATGCACCCAGGAGTATGTCACCAAGGCATGAGCGGCTGCTATATCTGTGGAGTAGAAGGGCATATGGCCAAGGCTTGCCCTACCAAAACAAATCCGCCTCCACCAAAGCTTATTCAGTATGGGGGAAAGTCCGCACAGTTGCACCAGATGCAGCTAGCACTGGAAGGACCCTACATCAGTCAAGGGAGAGTGGAAACCCCACCAGTCATGACCAATGCATGGGTTTTCGCCATCACCAAGGAAGAAGTGGCAAATTCTCCTATCGTGGTCACAGGTCGGATACTCATCCTGAATAATTATGCTATTGTGTTATTCGATACTGGGGCAACACATTCTTTTGTATCTTTGTCATTCTCTAAGAAGGTAGGGATTCCACCATAAATGCTGAGTCCTAAATTCCTATCGAATTTACCTTCGGGAGAAGTTATGGCATCTACTCAGAGGCTAAGAGTTGTGCCAATACGAATTTCCAACCGAGAACTCTATAGTGATTTAGTAGTCCTTGATATGAAGGATTACGATATCATTTTAGGGATGGATTTCTTGAGCAAGTCAATGCCTCTATTGAATGCTACAAAAGGAAAGTAAAGTTCACACCAGAAGCAGAACTTCCGTTCGAGTTTGTTGGAGACCGAAAAAGAAAGACAAAAAGGTTTTATCTACCTTACAAGCTCAGAGGATGTTAGATAATGGATGTTCTGGTTATTTAGCACATATTGTAGATGCAAGGCAAAGAGAAGGACTAAAGAAAGAAGATGTGCGGGTAGTTTGTGACTATCCGGAGATGTTTCCTGAAGAGTTACTAGGACTCCCTCCTAACCAAGAAATTGAGTTGGCTCCAGGTGTTGGTGTCGGAAGCACCATAGTCAAACCTGTGTTTTGATAATGGCAAAGGGTTCAGAAGTTAAGGTGTGTTGTGATCTAACAAGGTTAATCAAGTATGCAGGAAAAGTCCTACGTACACTAGGTACTAAGTCCTAGTTCCATGAATTGGGCACTAAGACCTGGTGAGTGAAGCTGGGCACTAAGATCTGGTTGGGGACTGGGCACCGAAGACCTTGTGAGTGAAGCTGGGCAAAAGTCCAACCGGAGGAGCCGGTTGGTAAACAGGTAAAATCTCCTAAGAGGAGTAGGTGAGGACGCATTCCCCGTGGAGGGAACAGTAGGCGTCGATTCGACCTAGGGTTCCATTTGGGAAGCCCAAAGTCAGAACCAAGACAGCCCAAGCTATAAATCATGATGAAATCTATACTATTTATATGTTTCTTGTGTTTTGGAACTAACCCTGGTTGCAGGAATGAAGATTTCTGCTCCCAGGCGCCTCAATGGTGTGAGGCGCCCTACTGGGCTAGGCGCCTGTGTTGAGATAGGTGCCCCAGACAAAGGGGAAAATCCAGGCACTTCGAAGCAAAGTCTCAATACTGCATATGAGGCACCTGTGTTAACACAGGCACCCCAGTTAGCTCAGGCGCCCTCGTTGAGGGGATAAGCGCTGACCCAGTCTGCGAATTGAGTTTCGCGTAGCAAGGGCCACGTGTCAAGCGCCCCCTTCAATACATGCCCCCCAGCTACGAGTATAAATAGGGGTTCACCCCTAGGCTTCAGGACAACATTTTTCCAATGCATTCATCGATGCGCTCTGCTCCAAAATGCCCCGTGCTCAAGATTCAAGGGCAAACGATGACTCGCGGCTGCGACACTCCGATCATCCGGTCGTCAGTATAATTTAGTTTAATTGCTATAATCCTTTTATTCTATATTCGAAGTTCTACATGTAATTATTTGACGAAATATAGAATTGCTCGTCGTAAACGGTCAAAGATTATGGGCCTTGGAGTAGTAGCCGACCACGACTCCGAACCAAGTAAAAACAAATGTGTTAGCTTTGGTTTTTCTTTTCCACTGTGCAATTACTCTTATGATTTCTGAAGAATTTTGTCGAACGATATTCACCCACCCCCTTGTTAGGATGTATACTACATGCTTTGCCTTTTGGTTAAGGATACATTTTAAAGAGAATCAGAAAATCACACTGTGCATGTTTATATTAGTCTGTGCACCAAACGTCTAATATGGCATTGTAGATAACATGGTGCGTGGTGTCGCACAGAAGATCATGTTATCAGGTTCCTTACCGAAGTATAAGAAAGAGGCTCACAACTGAGATGGAGTTGGACAACCATCGGGATGGTTGTAGTGTAATCAGTTGTGGTTTATCTTAACCATAGGATTACACTAGTCTACTTTGTGTACATTGAGTATGACCAAAAGAGAGGTCATCCAATTCTTGTACTGACTTAGTAAATTGGATTAGACCTCGGATGATATTATGGAGTACGATCTCTGAATCCCGAAATAATGATGGGCATATATTATTAATTATTATATCTTTGATTTACCAATGAATGAGATCTATTCTGTTAGATCGATAGAGCCGGTAAATTTGGAGATAATATTAATAGTATGATGTGCCATTGATTATTGACGGAATCCATGTCCTAGTAAGTCAGAGTGATGATGCCCCCTTGGTGAGCTCAAAAGGATCGTCATGTCAAATCTTGCAAGTGGACTATGGTCCGGCTTGTCGAAAAGGTTGAGTGGTACTAATCAATAATCAAGAAGATAATTAATTTAATTATCAGTAAATTAAATTAATTATCGGGCATACGATATCATAAACATGGGGAGATGGACGACTCGTAATAGGTGGAGCTCATATGAAAATATGGGGGTTGGTGAAGAAGTACAATGGAATCCTTTAGTGGAATGAATCTCCATTAATGGATCGGGTTTGGATCCATTAGCGGGCCATGAACCAACTCCTCCCCATGTCCCTATCTTAGCCCAATAAAGCCCCATAAGAGTCATGATACAAGGCCGGTTAATTAAATAATTAATTTGGGATTAATTAAATTATTAATCTCGTATTAATTAAAGAATTAATCATGGAATAATTAAAGAAATTAATCTTGGATTAATTAAGGAATTATTCTATAAAATTTTGGATGGAATAATTAAGGGAATTAATCATTGGATTAATTAAGGAATTATTCTATATAAATTTTTGGAATCAATCCATATTTAATTGGAAAATTTTTTCCAATTAAACATAACTAATCCCTTATATAGACCCCACCTCTCTCTCTCTAATCTCTCTTCTCCTCTCTTAACCGAGGTGCGTCGGTGGAGGTTAAGGGGATCACCTCTTCATCATCCATTGTTTTCTTTGCAACCCTAAGTCTGCGATTGATCACGGATCAAGGGAGAAGGAAGCTTCATCCCTTGGTGTTGCGCGGCAAGTAAGGGAAGAAAGGAAACCGACGACGCTTGGTGGAGAGTTGGTGCCAGCGGGGAGCTTGTCTTCTCCCTTCTTCTCATTCTCTTCTTCCTCCGCTTTTGCTGCAGGCATTCACGGGACAAGGAGGAGCTTTCTTCTCCTGGGTGGCGCGCGGAAGCAAGGGAGGAAGAAGGTTGAAGCGCTGGCAAGCGTAGCCACCTTTGGTGCTTGTCACCGGAAGAAGGGTTGTGTGTGAACTCTTCTTCCTTGCGGTGGTGCTATCGC
Source organism: Boesenbergia rotunda (assembly GCA_024364735.1). Lineage (NCBI taxonomy): Eukaryota > Viridiplantae > Streptophyta > Magnoliopsida > Zingiberales > Zingiberaceae > Boesenbergia > Boesenbergia rotunda. Next base: position 354,870 of record JAGFNQ010004647.1, read on the forward strand.
GAGATAGGAAGTAGATAGAGAGGGTGGCGTGGGCTGTGGTGAAGGAGAGGAATTCATCCTCTCGACTTCATCTTGATCTTCTTCAAGGGCCGCCGGTGGTGAAGCAAAACCCTAACCCTAGGGTTTTTGTGACTTAGCGCAAAGAGAAGGAGAAAAGGAAGGATTGATTCAAGGCCTTGGTGACTCCATGACTTGCGAGATCGTCGCCCACACGACGTCCAAGAGGGGAGGGTCATAATATAGAAGACTGCGAGGTAAACGACGAGGTATATTTCTCCCGAGCTCCAGTTTACTTATGCTTTATTTTATTTTGCCATGTTTTATCTAGCTCGTCATTTCATGTGTTAAATTATTATTTTGATTTGAAATCTTAGACAATAATAATTAACTGGACCCCGAAGATAAACACAAAAATCGGTGATCCAAAATATCGTCTTTTCCACGGTTAGTTAATCTCGAAAGTTACAAAGCCATATGGCTAAGTTGTAACTTCGATTAATTAGCACGACGACAAATCGGTCGTTATAGCGATGGGTCTCTATGCAGATTAAATTTTTAATCCGGGGACATAGAGAGGTCTCTCAGATATGACTATGTGGTTGTCTTGAAAATCGCCAAGCCATACCCTACAATTGGTATCAGAGCAAGGTTTCCGATTTTGTGTGTTTAGGATTCGGTTATTTTTCTGCACATTATCATGTACGTTATTTTGCTAGATAATATTTTGGATGTGCATAGGCTAACTTTGTGTTGCAGGCACTAGATTCCAACTATTATGACAAATTATGTTGTGTGTATGTGATTGATTGTGTGATGTAAATTATTTGAATCCTCGGGGTTGACGAAGCTAGATAAGCTATTTAATTTTTTTAATTAAATATGACACTTGTTTAGACAAGCTTTCTATTTACTTTTGATCCAGATGACATGTACACTCCTTCGTGGAGTTTAGGATCAATGGATGTAAATTAGTTAGCTAGTCATCACGGCTCGGGGACTCCTTCATGGTGGCTTGCTCATGGATAGGATGGAGTGGACGAGGTGACGACACGACTGGAGGCACATTGGAAGACCAAGGCCATAATAGTTGAAAAAATCTAGGATTTTTCATTGTTATATTATTTTGGTTTGTGTGTGCTTGTTGTGTGATTACATGTAAAAACCTCAACGCAAATAACTAAGTGGGACAGGGACCCTAAGGGTCCCATGGCCTCCACTATAATCTGACAAGTGATGCGAACAAGTCTGCGCGTCGGCTCTGAGTGCCTTCCTCCCCATCGAATGGGCTTGTTCTCCGGATCACTAGGTCAGAAAAGACTATAGGAAATTATTGATGTGCGTGTGTACTTCCCCATCGGAAGACACATAATCAGAAATAATTTTTCTTGGTGTCGTGTGGTGGTAAACACTTAGATACAAAAAATAAGTATCCTCCCCATTGGAGTCACTGATATTATTTATAGAGCCGAAGAGGATAAACTATTAATTTTACTTGTCAAAAGGTTAGGATGACAAGATAGTAAAATTAATTGGTAAAACCTCCTCTCATGAATGTAGAGTTCGTATACATCCACACCATATTGGCATACGAAATTCTCGGTGTTTGAGGTGTTGGTAGATTTTGTAAATAAATTGTTTTGAGGTGTCAATTTATTTCATAAATCTAAAGTGTGTGATTGTTATGATTCTCAGGTGTTTTAAAATTGATCTAGACCCATAAGACCTAATTCAAAGAGAAATCCAATTAAATGCCCCTAATGATAAAATGGATTGGGAATTGAATATGGATTTTGTTTCCACTGCCGAGGAACCTAAGTGTGATCTTGCCGAGTTCTGTACTGAAAAGCCTAATGAGATTAATATCGAAGATGAGTTTGAATATTTTAGGAAATGGCTAGAAGCAGACGAGACGATCGGAGGTCCTCAAAATCAGGCTTCTTCCATTACCAATGAAAAAACATCCAAACTCGATGAACTCTTTGGTCAAAATAATCGAGCCGCTAGGCAGACGGTAATGAAGAACTTGACCACTACCATCTTGGTTGAGGGGATGCCCGTGAGGGAACATGTCCTCAAAATGATGGCTTGGCTGAAGGAGATAGAAATTCTTGGAGCTCTGATTGATGGGGAAACCCAGGTCGATCTTGTAACGACCCGACCCATTTGGCGGCCCATTTGGCGGTCTCGACCGTCGACTGTCGACAGTGCCGTTACCAATACTTTTTTATTGTAACGACCCGGCCCATTTGGCGGCCCATTTGGCGGTCTTGACCGTCGACCGTCGACCGTCGACCGTGCCGTCACAAAGAACTAGATTTAAGCCTGGGTCTAGAGTTCGAATCCTGGGAAGGTAAAAATCCACGCCCAGGAGTGGGAAGACCTAGTATTGGTAACGGCACGGTCGACGGTCGACGGTCGAGACCGCCAAATGGGCCGCCAAATGGGCCGAGTCGTTACAATAAAAAAGTATTGGTAACGGCACGGTCGACGGTCGACGGTCGAGACCGCCAAATGGGCTGGGTCGTTATAATAAAAAGGCGCCTTTTTATGTAGCGGCCCCGCCTCTATGGTCCCCGCAGGCAACCCTCTAGGCCGGCGACCCTACGGTCTATCTTATCCTCCAATCTCTACCAAGGAGTTTTGAGAAGTTTCACCTAAGCTACAATATGGACAAGCGTTCATATTTGTGGATAGAACTTCTAACAGAACTCGATGCAGCAGAGGTGGTTTCTCTTCAGAGTTCACAGACTTTCATTGCTCAAGAAGTTCCTACTTCTAATCCGAAAGGAGAGAAGAAGAACCGTTCTGAGGCAAAGAAAGTAGCGGGATTACAGGGACCTCAGGGATGCATAAAGAAGCCGAAAGGCAAGTGCTTTGTATGGAAGCAGACAGGACATTGGAAGACTGATTGTCCTCGTCGTCAGAGAAGTACCGGAGGTATATTTTCTTCTTTTGTCATTGTAACATGTCAAGCTGTGATATCTACCGGTACCTGGTGGGTAGATACGGATGCCACTAATCATGTCTGCATTTTTGTGCAGGGGTTCCAGGAAATCCGACGGCTAGCTGAGGAGGATATTACTGACTACATGGATGGCTATGGAGATGACTTTTACAGTGGGAGTTTTCACTATTTCATTTATGTCTTTAACATAGGTTGATATAGTTTTGGTTTTATAGATCGTCTTTATGTACTTAATTTTTTGGAAAGATCTTTGTTCAGTTTTTGGAATAAAGATATTTTCTATTGTTTTTGTTTGTTAAAAGTGGAATAGAAGGAATGTCTATTGAGGTATATAGATGGACAATTAGTATATGAAACCAAAAGGATCCCATGATGCAATTAATAGTTTATCATCTTAACTAATGATAGAGAAAAGTTCCTTCCAAGTGAAACCAAACATATGTTTTGTCTCTAAAGTTGGCTTTGTTAAACTCTAGTGGGATTCAAAAGTGATCAACCAAAAGGCCTTAGGGTTAATTGATTAAAGGAAGACTTTTCTTCCGTAGGATCTTTTTGACTTCTACTAGGGAAGTAACAGAACCAAATAGGCTTGTTCTAAGCCTAGGGGCATAGAGCCAAAAACATATAGGAATTGGTTTATCATGATAAGTATAGGCCCTTAGTCTCTTCAGAATAGAGGTACCTTTAAATACCATATTTATTTTATAAACAAGGGATTAATACCTATAGGAATGGTTGTAGGAATTACTTATCAGAGAATTGAGATTTGATCCTAATTCATTGCACATGATGTGCCCCAGCAGTATGGTGAAATGCATGGAAGGAAGAAGGTCTCTTAAGCTATTAGGCTAAGAAGATGATAAGCCTCTCCGAGATTAGTCAAGTTTGTTCAAAGGGGTATGTCCTGGATACGAAGGTTTGTATGCTTGATTCTGTCTATATCAGTAGTCTCTTAAGACCATAGAAATGTGGACTAAGCAAAGGCTTAGTCTAAGTCATGTTCAAATTATGAGTAGTAAAGAGGCAACGACAAGTTGGAATCTAGTGCATATATTCGTAGGATATCCTACGGGAACAATAAGGTGGTTAATAGTCCTAAGGATCAGAGGACATTCGTTAGGACGAATGATTGATTCTTAGAAAGAGGATTATGTAATAAACCACAAATCCAGATGTAGAGTAACTCTAAGTAAATTAAATAGAGGGACGTTCCAATCTTAGTACCAACAGTACAAGAGGCCCAAAGGACACTGCACCTTGTGTCACTAAAGATATACAATGAGTAGCTTGTCGTAGTGGAGGGTTGTTGCTCAACCTAGAAGATCTCATGTTCTTGGAGAGTCTATGGACTGGGTCCTAAGTGAACATGAGCTGGATCCCTAAAACCTATGACAAGGATCGTCCAATTTGAAGAGATAAATCCGGTAATATGGATTTGTTCAAAGGGCGGATGATGTCGTGTGACAGAAATAAAGTGGTATTATTGTACTATGCGTAGACAATATTTTGTTAGTTGGCAACAATGACGAAATATTGTCAGACGTAAGGGTATGGTTGTCCGTACAATTATGAAGGACTTGAGAAAAGTGAGACACATCCTTGGGGATCAAAGATCTAAGGGATCTCCAGACAAAGATGATGTGCTTATCACAAGCTTCATATAAAACATTGTCCTAGCTCATTCTAGCATGGATACCTCCAAAAGGAAGTTTTGTACTTTTTGATTTTCGAGCTACTCTTGTTAGTGATATGAGAAAAGTGTCCTAAGGCAATCGCCTTATGATTGTAATCATTTATTTTAATAAATGAATATTCACTATTTGAGTATATATGTTTATGTATTTGATTGAGATCTTAAACTCATTTACTGAATGTCCATAATATAATTCACAGCATGAGAGAATTTGTGATGAATTCACAACTAGTGATTATCTCTACATGTGCAATTGTGAATTATTGAAATAGTCTCTAGTCGATGAATTGATAAAAACGAACACTATCAATTCTGTTGAGACTAGCATGAGTTATTCTCTAATCAGCTGATTCTCACTGGCTGGTGACATTGGGATGTCCAGAGATAAACATGAATGATAGTTAAGGGAACTAGTTCATTGGAGTGACTGGCTGTAAAACTTCATATGGTAATCTACATATAGATATGTCAATGAAGTTCTTACTACAGCTTAAGTCCGATGTTCCTTTGACTTGCGGTGTTCAAGTCATCTTGGTCATGAAGACTTATAATTTGACATCTTAAGCAAACATCTCCAAGGAGCTGTGGACCCAGGATGATTGGGTATAAGCCGAAGTGCCCGAAGATGTTTGAACAGCCTACAAAGGATTCACCACTCCTTGCAAGGAGATGTATACCCAAGGCCTATCGTCGGATTGTTACTCGAAGGCTCTGGCCAGAGCATCACATGTTCCGAGTATGAATCTCTCAGAAACATGAGAGTAATTAGAATCCGTTGGACGAGAAAGACATTACTTGGGCTAGGTGTGACGTAGTCAGCCTAGTGGGGACTGACACACATAGACCGTGTCCTGAACCAAGTGGGTATAGGATGGTGAAGGGAATGAGGCACGATTCATTAAAGCTGCTGAAGGGTTTCAGAATTATTTCAGAGGTCAACCGTTGATCATTCGATTAATTGGGGATCATGATGTACTACTAGGTGCCACTCATGATCGTTCTATAATTGGTTGATTATAGACGGCCAACATAAATCGAAAGCCTATTTAGTCACACGCACTACGAGTGATCCGAGGGATTTAAAACGAGTTGAAAATTAGATTTTCCGATCAAGAGAGATAAGTCGAATCTGAATTTTTCAGAGACGCATCGGAAGCATAAAATGACTAAGTCTTTTGAAGACTTATTGGACGAATTAAATGAGTTTAATTCGTATGGTTTTAGCTTGGGTTTGGCCGGCCAAAGAGGGTCCCCACCCTCTTTGTTTGGCCGGCCATAACAAAAGGGGAAAACCGAATTTTGGTTAAAATGATAAAATAAACCGAGCGTGGTTTGTTTTATAAAATTATGGATAAAGAAATTTATATAAAGAGATTTATTTTTCATGAAAATTAAAATGAACCATGGATTGGTTTATTTTATTTTATAAAATCAATAATGGATTGATTTACCATGATAAAGAAGTTTATATAAAGAAATTTATATAAAGAAATTTCTTTCCATAAGAAAAGGGAGACATGGTTGTTTTTATCATAAATTAAATTATGATAAAAACTTGGCATGATGGAATAATTCATAGAAAAATTTATAGGATAAATTTCTTATGAAAATTTATTCCATAAAAAGGAGACTTGGCGATTGAGAGGCTACTATATAAAGGAACCAAGACAAGGCTTGGAGATTAATCTAAGAGATCTAGACATAAGCCCTCTCTCTCTCTCTCCTTCTCTCCCTCTCCCTCCTCTAGTGCCGCCGACCCTAAAAGGAGGACCCCATTGTTGCCGTGAGCTTCATCCACCAAGCAGCTGCCGAAGAAGAAGAAGAAGTGGGCGCAACTCCTTCCTTCCTCCCGGAATCTTGATTCCGTTCTTCGTTTGGTGGTTAGTCTTCCCATCTCTCTCTTGGTATTCGTGTCGTGCCTTTGGAGAATCTAGTAGTTCTTGTCGGCATGAAACTCGTGGCTTTGCGAAGTCATCCCGAAGAAAACTCGGCGTGGACGCGAATAGAGACGGAGCTTCCAAGGGACGCTTACGGTTGGATCTCATCCCTTCCTTCGAGTTACACGAGGTATTAAATAAATTAGTTTACTTTCTGCAAAATTTTAATATATGATCATGTCTACACAATATAAGGTTGCATGCTTAGATGTGTGGTTAAATAATTTGGAAAATTATTTATGCTAAATCTTCCGCTGCACGTAATAAATTTTAAAATTACGAACCCGCATCCATGTCAACATGCACCCGGTCCCAACAGTGGTATCAGAGCCGGTTAGTGTTCGACATAATCATATAATTGTTTTGCGGAAAACTTTGTCATGATCTCAATTTTGGAAAATTTTCCAATTATGGAAACTTTTCAATTATGATAAATTTTAGATTTAGAAATTTCAAAGTTTGGAAATCCTCATGAAATTTTACAAACTTTTGAAATATGCTAGTTTCTGAAATTTTATGATAATTGTGAAAACTTCCCATTTTTGGAATCTTTCAAATTTTGGAAATATGTAAGTTTTCTTTGAACCAGAAACTTACAATTATTCTGAAAACCTATTATGGAAATCTCGCAATTTTGGGCACTTTCTTTCAAGAAAGTCTAGACAAATTATGGAAATATTAATTGGCATTTAAATTCATAATTGGAAATTAAATTATTTACAAAATTCTTTATTTTGGATTGAGCCTCGGGGAGCCGTCCAATTTAAAGTTAGTTGTTATAATTAAATTTCCTAAATTGAATTTAAATTGTCAAATGTTTAATTTGGATTGAGCCTCGGGGAGACGTCCAAATTATATTATAAATAAATTCTTATTTTGGATTGAGCCTCGGGGAGCCGTCCAAATTAAGTTATTTATTGATATTAATTTTCCATAAATAAAATATGTGATCAAATCTTGGAAATTTTTGAGGTGATTCTCAAATGATAATTTCCTTATTTGATTTATGAGGTGATGCTCTTACATATTATTGTCTCCAAAATTAATTAGGAAAATTGTTTCCTATAGAGTATATTTCCTTAAATAAGATTTTCATGAAAATATGTGGTTGAATTAAGGGAATCTGTCTCTTAATTTAATAAGATTTGATTTAGAGAAATCAAAGTCTTAAACATATTATTTCCGAAATTGATTATGACAATTTAGGAAATTGTTTCCCAAAACAATTCCTTGAATAAAGTGTGAAATTAGAATTAGAAAATCCGGTTCCTAATTCAATTAATGAGACTTGATAAATTAAGTCACATACATACTTTATTAAGGAAATCGTTAGAACATGACACAATTATATGTCATGAATGTGCATAAAAGAAAAGGATGAGACCCAAAACCCCTTACAAAATATTAAGTCCAATACCTTCCATTAATATGGTTAGAACCGGAGTTTTGTTTCTCGTTTGGGTTGATAGACACATCCATGTCCCGCCTTGAACCTCAACATGTTCAAACCATGGAATTAGTTTATGATTAATATAGTTGGAGTCAGAGGTCAATCCTTAGTTTTGGTTGTTGGACACATCCAAGCCTGACTAAACGGTTGAATGAGCTCCAACCATATTAAAACTATTTCTTGATTAATGGGTCAGCCTTAAGCTTGGAGCATCAATTTGTTGTGTCACAGCCAAGGTCGATGTAAAGAGAGGTGCAGTTGGGTGCTATGTATATTGTTGCATACTTGTTAATGAGTTAACAACCCAATGATATATGCAAACATTCAATTAGTTGATAGCATAGTTACATATGTGTAATATGTAATCGGTATAATTACCTACCTTCATAGCTAAGAATAACTTGATGGCCCCAGCTATGGTTGTTCTTATCTATGGATGGATATCAACCTATTTGGATATGTTCCTACGATCTCCCGAATTGATAAAAAGGGTTATTCAATTCGAAAAATAAATAGGATTTAATGAATGTATATTGATGCATTCTTTATCATTCTCATCACATAACCTCAATTTGTATTTCTAGGATAATCACTTGATCATGTCTTCTCTGAATTTGCGTTCCATTTTGGACACCAATAAGTTATCTAAGGACAAAAGGATTGAAAAAACACCAAAAGGCACTTGCCACCATTGTGGCAAGGAGGGCCACTGGCGAAGAAACTGCAAGGTTTATCTTGAGTCCTTGAAGAAGAAGGCATCCGATGCCTCATCCTCTTTAGGCATCTTCGTTATTGAATGTCACTCTATTTCCTCGTACACCTGGGTACTTGATACTGGGTGTAGCTCACATATATGTAATGACATACAGGAGCTAAGGAATAGAAGAAGACTCGTCAAGGGAGAAGCGAATTTGCAAGTTGGAAATGGAGCAAACATTGCTGCTATTGCCATCGGAACATATTTGCTAAAGCTCCCTACTAGACTTGTCTTAGAATTGGATAATTGTTATTTTGTTCCTACGTTAATAAAGAACATTGTATCTATTTCATGCTTGAATGAAAAAGTTACCATTTAACTTTTATTAACAATTGCTATTACATAACTTTAAATGGTGTTCTTTATGGGACCGGAACTTTAAGCAATGGTATCTACACGTTAGATTTATCCGGTGACATTTTCAATATCGAAGTTAGCAACAAACGTGCTCCAATAGATAATCAAATAGACTCATACATGTAGCATTGTCGTCTTGGCCATATAAGCAAGAAATGCATGACCAAATTACACCGATGTGGAATTCTGGAATCATTTAAACCCGGTTGATTTGATACATGCGAATCATTCCTAAAAGGCAAGATGGCCAAATTACCCTTTTCCGGAAAAGGTAAACCAGTGGGAGAATTGCTTGGTCTAATACATACTAATGTATGTGGACCAATGTCAACTCTTGCACAAGGAGGCTATAGCTACTTCATTACCTTTATCGATGATCACTCACGATTCGGGTATGTGTTCTTAATAAAACACAAATCTGAAGCTTTTGAGAAATTCAAAGAGTTCAGAAGTGAAGTAGAGAAACAGCTTGGCAAAAGTATTAAGATACTTCGATCCGATCGGGGTGGTGAATACTTAAGTCAAGAGTTTCAAGATTATCTTAGGGATAATGGGATATTGTCTCAATGGACTCCGCCATATACACCATAGCATAATGGTGTATCTGAGAGGCGTAACCGAACCTTGATGGACATGGTTAGATCTATGATGAATCATGCAACTCTTCCAAAATCCTTTTGGGGCTATGCGCTTAAGACAGCTGTTTACTAGCTAAACAGAGTCCCGACCAAGGTAGTCTCTACTACTCCATATGAGACGTGGAATAGTAAGAAACCTCATTTATCTCACCTAAAGATATGGGGTTATCCTGCTTATGTAAAGCGGACTATATCAGACAAATTAGATGCTAAGTCTGATAAAAGTCTATTTATTGGATACCCTAATGAAACGAAGGGTTACCAATTCTATCATCCCTTGGAACCAAATGTGTTTGTTTCAAGGCATGCTGTATTTCTGGAAAAAGAATTTCTTTTACAAGAAAACAGTGGGACTAGTATTGAACTTGAAGAAGTTCAAGAAAATCCAATAGACATTACAGAGACACCTAGTCTAAACCCACAACCAATAACTCATAATAATGAGCTATCAGTTGAACCTAAAACAACACCACTTCTTCGTAGATCTGATAGGACACGCAATATTCCAGAGAGATACAGATTTCTCGTAAGTGAATCGAACGACGTGTTACTCATTAGCGATGACGAACCTATCAGTTATGATGATGTTCTGAAAAGTTCAGAAAGGGACAAATGGCTTGAAGCCATAAAGTCGGAAATGGATTCCATGAACGAAAATCAAGTATGGGACTTGGTTAACCCACCTGAAGGGATTAAGCCCATAGGGTGCAAGTGGGGTTTCAAGAAGAAAACCGACATAGAAGGTAATGTTGTTACCTTTAAGGCTAGACTAGTGGCTAAACGATATCATTAGAAACAAGGAATTGATTATGACGAAACCTATTCGCCAGTAGCTATGCTTAAATCCATTCGGATGCTCCTGGCCATAGCAGCTCATTATGATTATGAGATATGGCAAATGGATGTGAAAACAGCTTTCCTTAATGGAAACCTGCTTGAGGATGTATACATGATACAACCTGAAGGTTTCACATCGGTTGATAAAACCAAAATATGCAAGCTTCGACGATCCATATATGGACTAAAGCAAGCATCCAGGAGCTGGAACATCCGTTTTGATGAGACAATCAAAGAGTTTGATTTCTCACAAAATCCTGACGAACCTTGTGTGTACAAGAAGGTTAGTGGGAGTGCAGTTGTATTCCTAGTATTATATGTCGATGACATATTACTTATAGGAAATGATATATCAGTCTTACAGTCGATTAAAATTTGGTTGTCCAAAACTTTCTCCATGAAAGACCTTGGAGAAGCAACCTATATCCTAGGGATTAGAATCTATAGAGATAGATCAAAACAGTTGCTTAGTCTTTCGCAGTCTATATATATAGACCGAGTGCTAAAAAGGTTTAGCATGTCGGAATCCAAGAAAGGTTACCTTCCCATCAGGCATGGGATCAACCTTTCAAAGTCTATGTGTCCGCGCACAGAAGACGAGAGAATTTGCATGAATAAGATTCCTTATGCATCCGCGATAGGATCTATCATGTATGCTATGTTATGTACTAGGCCCGATGTATCGTATGCTCTGAGCGTCACAAGCAGATACCAGTCTGATCCAGGAATGGATCATTAGGCGGCTGTCAAGACAATCCTTAAGTACTTAAGAAGAACTAAGGATGTATTCCTAATATATGGAGAAGGAGATATGATAATACGTGGGTATACAGATGCCAGTTTCCAGACAGATAAGGATGACTCTAAATCTCAGTCCGGATACGTATTTATATTAAATGGAGGCACAATAAGTTGATTGAGTTCCAAACAAGACACTGTAGCAGATTCTACCACGGAAGCGGAATATATTGCGGCTTCGGAAGCAGCAAAAGAAGCAGTCTGGATCAAGAAGTTTATCTCAGAACTTGGTGTGGTTCCAACCATTGATGAAGCAATACCGGTTTACTGTGACAACAATGGAGCTATTACATAAGTAAAGGAACCAAGGTCTCATCAGCGATCCAAATATGTGCTTCGCCGCTATCATCTGATCAGAGAGATTATAAGTAGGAATGATATACAAATTGAGAAATTTCCCACTGAAAGGAATTTAGTGGATCCTTTAACTAAGGCCTTGCCTCAAAGCAAGTTTGAGGGTCATGATAGAGCCTGTGGTATTGGATACCGTAGCGATTGGCATTAGGCCAAGTGGGAGTTTGTTAGTGATATGAGAAAAGTGTCCTAAGGCAATCGCCTTATGATTGTAATCATTTATTTTAATAAATGAATATTCAATATTTGAGTATACATGTTTATGTATTTGATTGAGATCTTAAACTCATTTACTGAATGTCCGCAATACAATTCACAGCATGAGAGAATTTGTGATGAATTCATAACTAGTGATTATCTCTACATATGCAATTGTGAAGTATTGAAATTGTCCCTAGTCGATGAATTGATAAAAACGTACACTATCAATTCTGTTGAGACTAGCATGGGTTATTCTCTAATCAGCTGATTCTCACTGGCTGGTGACATTGGGATGTCCGGAGATAAACATGAATGCTAGTTAAGGGAACAAGTTCATTGGAGTGATTGGCTGTAAAACTTCATATGGTAATCTACATATAGATATGTCAATGAAGTTCTTACTGCAGCTTAAGTGCGATGTTCCTTTGACTTGCGGTGTTCAAGTCATCTTGGTCATGAAGACTTATACTTTGACATCTTAAGCAAGCATCTCCAAGGAGGTGTGGACCCAGGATGATTGGGTATAAGCCGAAGTGCCCGAAGATGTTTGAACAACCTACAAAGGATTCACCACTCATTGCGAGGAGATGTATACCCAAGGCCTATCGTCGGATTGTTACTCGAAGGCTCTGGCCAGAGTATCACATGTTCCGAGTATGAATCTCTCAGAAACATGAGAGTAATTAGAATCCGTTGGACGAGAAAGACATTACTTGGGCTAGGTGTGACGTAGTCAGCCTAGTGGGGACAGACACACATAGACCGTGTCCTGAACCAAGTGGGTATAGGATGGTGAAGGGAATGAGGCACGATTCATTAAAGCTGCTGAAGGGTTCAGAATTATTTCTGAGGTCAACCGTTGATCTTTCGATTAATTGGGAATCATTATGTACTACTAGGTGCGACTCATGATCGTTCTATAATTGGTTGATTATAGACGGCCAACATAAATCGAAAGCCTATTTAGTCACACGCACTACGAGTGATCCGAGGGATTTAAAACGAGTTGAAAATTGAATTTTCCGATCAAGAGAGATAAGTCGAATCTGAATTTTTCAGAGACGCATCGGAAGCATAAAATGGCTAAGTCTTTTGAAGACTTATTGGACAAATTAAATGAGTTTAATTCGTATGGTTTTAGCTGAGGTTTGGCCGGCCAAAGAGGGTCCTCACCCTCTTTGTTTGGCCGGCTACAACAAAAGGGGAAAACCGAATTTTGGTTCAAATTATAAAATAAACCGAGCGTGGTTTGTTTTATAAAATTATGGATAAAGAAATTTATATAAAGAAATTTATATAAAGAGATTTATTTTTCATGAAAATTAAAATGAACCATGGATTGGTTTATTTTATTTTATAAAATCAATAACGGATTGATTTACCATGATAAAGAAGTTTATATAAAGAAATTTATATAAAGAAATTTCTTTCCATAAGAAAAGGGAGACATGGTTGTTTTTATCATAAATTAAATTATGATAAAAACTTGGCATGATGGAATAATTCATAGAAAAATTTATAGGATAAATTTCTTATGAAAATTTATTCCATAAAACGGAGACATGGCGATTGAGAGGCTACTATATAAAGGAACCAAGGCAAGGCTTGGAGATTAATCTAAGAGATCTAGACATAAGCCCTCATTCTCTACTTCTCTCCCTCTCCCTCCTCTAGTGCCGCCGGACCTAAAAGGAGGACCCCTTTGTTGCCGTGAGCTTCATCCACCAAGAAGCTGCCGAAGAAGGTGAAGAAGCGGGCGCAACTCCTTCCTTCCTCCCGGAATCTTGATTTCATTCTTCGTTTGGTGGTTAGTCTTCCCATCTCTCTCTTGGTATTCTTGTCGTGCCTTTGGAGAATCTAGTAGTTCTTGTCGGCACGAAACTCGTGGCTTTGCGAAGTCATCCCGAAGAAAACTCGGCGTGGACACGAACAGAGGCGGAGCTTCCAAGGGACGCTTACGGTTGGATCTCGTCCCTTCCTTCGAGTTACGCGAGGTATTAAGTAAATTAGTTTACTTTCTGCAAAATTTTAATATATGATCATGTCTACACAATATAAGGTTGCATGCTTAGATGTGTGGTTAAATAATTTGGGAAATTATTTATGCTAAATCTTCCGCTGCACGTAATAAATTTTAAAATTACGAACCCGCATCCATGTCAACATGCACCCGGTCCCAACAACTCTATCTAAGAGATATGTTTAGATTAATCAAAGGTGATAGAGTAGGTAATGACAGTTCCTCTAGGATCGGCTAGTGGAAGTCTCTTGTATGCTAGAAATGAGCCCAGATATCTATTATGTCATGGGCATGGGTAACAGATATCGGAGTAAGCTTGGTCATGGAAATTGCAATACAGATTGTATGCTGATTTATCGGGCAGACCAATTTCGGTAGGTTATATGGATACAGATTTCCAATATAGATAGGGGCACATATAAATATTCCTTGGGTTTTGTGTTCACTTTTAGGAGGTAGAACCATTGTATAGTAGAGTGTTGCGCAGCAGCTGCGTAATAGACCCTACTGAGGAGTCTGAATATTCTGGCAGCCTGTGATGCAGCCAATATAACTACATGGTTCAGTAACCTCAAGATGGACTCCAATGCGATTCCAAGTTTGCTCGGTAGTATCACATATGATGTGGTTAAAATGGTGCAGTTGCAAACTAGAAGGAATCACAAGTCCATAAGGCAAGTAAACACATAGAGCGCAAGTACCACCCAAAACAAGAATAGCTATCGTTGCCATGTTTGCAACAGAGAATGATCTTGGTGGATCATATCACTAAAGCCTTAGCAGTGAGAGCTTTAGGCTTGTGACGGATCTAGAGGTCAGATGTATGACATTTTGAAAACAGCAAAGTCTTTGAGTATAAGTGGGAGATTGTTAGGATGTATACTAAAAGCTTTGCCTTTTGGTTAAGGATACATCTACATTTTAAAGAGAATCAGAAAATCACACAGTGCATGTTTATATTAGTATGTGCACTAAACGTCTAATACTTGGCATTGTAGATAACATCGTGCATGGTGTCGCACAGAAGATCATGTTACCAGGTTCCTTACCGAAGTATAAGAAAGAGGCTCACAACCGAGATGGAGTTGGACAAACCATCGGGATGGTTGTAGTGTAATTAGGTGTAGTTATCATAACCATAGGATTACACTAGTGTGTTGGATCGTGTACGTACGCTAGAGGGGGGTGAATAGCGCTTTTCGAATCTTCTTCTTCCTACGTTGTTAGTTGCGCAAGCGGAAAAACAAATGAATAAAACTAACAATAAGAAACAATGCTAACAAACCAATTTTACTTGGTATCCACTCCTATGGGTGACTAATCTAAGAATCCATCTGTGGATCACTCCCCGGATAACCTCCGGCTAGGCCTTGTCACTCCTTATGGGTGGAGAAACCTCACCACACACACCTCGACAATATCTGACCACAACAGGCTACAAACGAGCTTTGACCAAGCAAGTTTCGCCAAGAACCCCAGACTAAACCGAGTTCTCTTTAAATAGAACTCGGGCTGGAGACCCTCGCTAGCAGTCGACTGCTCCTAGGGTAGTCGACTGCTCCCAGGGTAGTCGACTACCCTCACTCAAATTCGACCGTTGATAGCCCCAACGTTCGAATCCAACTATACACTAGTCAACTGCTTCCAGGGCAGTCGACTGGTCCAGGGTCCAGAACCTTTCTATGAGTTTTATCAGTCGACTGCCCCAATGGCAGTCGACTGCCCCACTCACACAACAAGGGTTTCCCTTCCCGAGTACACTTCTCTCAGCCCTCGACCCCTAGGATTTCCCGAGTACAATCACATAGCACTCGTACCCTCACGACTCGACTGACTCCTAATCAGCAGTCTCGACTATTGTCTTCGCGCCCTCTTCATCTTCGGCTCCCGTCTCTCGGATGCACGCAAGCCCCCAGCTTGCCTCCATGTCAACCTTCATGCATGCCTCGAAGTTCGTGCCCCCAGCTCATCGTCCCTGCTCTCCAAGGTCCCTCGGGTGCACACAAGCCTCCAGCTTGTCTCCATGTCACCCTTCACCGTACCGAGGTCGTCCAGTTAATTCCATATGTGTAAACCTGTACATCCTGAACACTCAACATACACATATCAAATACACAAGGGTAAACCTAACTTAAACCCTTTGCCCAAACATCAAAACTCATGGTCACTCCGGACCACAGATTACCTCAACAATCTCCCCATTTTTGATGTTTGGCAATACGTTTAAGTTAGGGAAAACAAATAGTGATAAGTAGCAAAAACAATGCTAAATAAACAACTGCTCTTACACTGCCAAGACTCCATCTTGGACTTACACCGCCAATGCATATGCAATGCATGGATCATATCCCAAGGCATCCCACACCTAACCCTCCAAGTTAGAAATTTTCCACACCTAACCCTCCAAGTTAGGACTTTTCACCAAAACGGCCTTTTTAAAGGTTCTCCCAAGCTCCCCCTACACTGGACTTACAAAGGCTTTTCAAGAACCTCTCCCAGGTTCCCCTTACGCCAAGAATAGAGCGCCATGGTCCCCCTTAATCTCAGCTCCCCCTAAACCTAGGGTTTCTAGCAAAGGTGTGTTTGGTATCACAAATTAAACCTAACACTTCTCCCCCTTTGCCTAACATCAAAAAGACTCCAACAATATCCCAATTATTGGATCTTTTAATCCCTAATGATCCTAAACACAGACCCCCATCCACTCGTTTTACATCATTTGGACCCAAGTCAGCTGCTGGATACCCACACCAGCCCTGACCAGTCGACTGATACTCTGAAAATCAGTTTTTCAGGACACATTCAGAAATACGCCAGAAATTCCACAAATCTTCAAAAATTTCCAAAGTTTGTGAAGAACATTGTGGTACCTATACCTACTTGGAAAAAATACATCTAACCATTATCTATCATCATTCCCAAGTTTGACACAAAACCCAAAATTTCTTATGAACATTAAGGCAACCTTAAGAGGCAACCTCCCCGTTGACCTATGCTTTCTCCCAATTTTCAATTTCCCAAGGTTAAGTTCTACCCAACTTAACCCATAACACCAAGTCAAGTTCTACCCAACTCAACTTCCAAGTTCTTCCCCCCTGGACACCATTAAGGATTGCCCCCAAGCAACCTTATTCCTAGTGCCAAAAAGAACTCAACAAAATCTTGAAAAAGTCTATGAGTTTGTAAGAATATTTGCTAGGATATACCCTATCCTAGAAAAATATGATTTTATGAAAGGTATCAAATGTGCTTGACTTTTGGTATCAATTCTAATTTCCTTAAACATTGGCATTTTGTAGCAATTTTGAACTCTATTTATAATTAATTCCTTATGTTTGTCAATTCTAATCATCATCAATTTACACAAGTAATTATCCTCAACTCTCCCCTTTTTATTTCTTAATCCTAGATACCTATGGACTTATCAATCTTTCTATTCAATAAGCATTTATCATTTAATATCATCCATTGACTTTCAGGCACTCATCAATTTTCCATAAATTCCATGATATCCATACCATTAAATCATAAGGCGAACCTCCATTCAAGGAGAATAAACAATGATTTTAATTTTAAGGTCATATCCTACCATTCTATATGCCATTTCTCTTTAAAATCTTGGATCAGTCGACTGCCCCATGGGACAGTTGACTGTCAAATCGAACAGAAGGTTTCTGGGCTAAGATCAGTCGACTGCCCCCCAGGGCAGTCGACTGATACATGAATTTCAGGTTTTCAGCCCAATTTCAGTAATGCCTAAATAATTCTACAAATCTTCGAAAAATTTGAAATTTTGTAGGAGATTTGTGAAGCCTATATCTTCTTGGGAAAAATATGTTTCCATACAAATATACTTCATATCCCAAGATTGACATGAAATTTCATTTCTCCTAAATTGTATCATTTAAACCTTGTCCAAAAGTTCTAATTTCGACCTCACCTTGATGCCTCTTCTCATACTCAATCACATTACATTCCTAGCACCAAGTTATATGGCATTTTCACATTAAAAACCAATTTTCTCGAATATAACCCTATTTTCATCCTTTTCTCCCAAAAATCCTTATTTAAAGTGTCAATTCCCTAGGCTTCAGACTTACCCAAGTCTTTCCACCCTTTTGGGCATATTTCATCTAATTTCCTAGGAGAAAACCACTTGAGATCCATTTACCATGGATCCCAAAGGCTTCTAGAGATCCCCCTTGAACTCTTAGTCTTCGCCACCTCCCTAGGTGACTCAATCCACACTAGGCCACACCGGTGAGCCTCCGATGATTCTTGACCTACAAAATGAACCCTTTTAACCTTGGACACTTTGTCCTTGGTTAAGTCATTCTTTTTACCTTTGAATGACACCCCTTGCCATCCTTGGGCTTTCCCTCCATGCCATAACCATATGCTACCCTAGCATTTTTCTTTCCATTGGCCTTGGAGGTTTTAGACCGGTATCCCAAACCTGATCTACTATAGTTGAGTTTTAAACTACCCAACACCATATCTAGACCCTTAGATCCAACCTTGAATCATTCTAGGGTCTTTTCCAATGTATCAAGTCTTGCCCTCAAGGCTTGATTTTCCCTTGCCAAGTTTCTAACCTTAGTTTCTATATGTCCACCTTGGACATTCCTAGACCTACCCTCCTTTCTAGGCACATTCCTTTCCTTTTGGGGATTAATGTCATGATCCTTAGATACAAAAGTCTTACGTCTATCATGATGCATGATTTTCCTAGGGTTATGATTTACCTTGTTAACCCTATTCCTATCATTATACTTAAATCCAATATTGAGCACAAGTAAGCAATTTTCATGATTTCTAGCATGCATGGATGAATAATTAACTCTATTTTTATCATGCATAGAGGAACATGAATTTAAATTATATTTTAACTTAGGGTTAGGAATTACCTCCCTTACCCTTGTAGTTCCTCCTTGTTGTGAGTTTCTTCTCTTCTTTCTTTCTTCCTTCTCCCATCTTCTTAGATGCTCCATTTTCTTGATTTCACTTTTCTTTGGGCACTTGGTGTGGTAGTGCCCTAATTCTCCATATGTGAAGCATCTAATCTTCCTTCTTTTCTCTTGGGCTTCTCCATTCCTACAACTCATATTAGATTGAAAAGAACTTGAAATGAGTGTAGGGTGTACCTCCTTTTTCTTACCCTTTGGACACTTATCTTTATAGTGCCCCTTTTCGTTACAACGGAAGCATATAATATGTTCTTTTTTCTTTGCTTTGGTGGAGGTGGAGGCTAGGTTGACTTCTTCTTCAACCTTGGATGACGTGGATGCTTCCAATTGTTCCGACATGGAAGTAGGTCTCTTCTCTCCCTCAATCCTTGAGGTGGTGACCTCTTCCTCTTCTTCTCTAGATGAAGTGGATCCCCTCTCACTTAATTGTTCCACTCCACTTGATGATGTGGATACTTCTCCTTCTCCCTCCCTTTCTTGGACCATTGAATCCATTTCTTTTGACTCTTTCACTATTTTGGCTTGTGTAGGTTTCTCATGATATTCTTCTATCATTATACACAACTCACATGCATCATTATATTCATCTACACAACTCAAAATATCATTAGGCAAAATATTTATCAAAATACTAATTACCTTCTCATTGGCTTTTGATTGTGCTTGTTGTTCTTGACTCCAATATCTAGGCCTAAGTTTCTTCCCGTGCTTATCATTTGGAATTTCGAAGGGCTCCTCAAGCGCGATCCTAAGATCCCACTCCATTCCAAACCATGTCTCGATCTTTGCTTTCCAATAGTTGAAATCTTCATGGTCGTAGGGCGGTGGAGTGTAGATGTCATCCCCAAATTTGTCTTCCATTGTTCTTCCCTGTAGCTTTTGCTCTTCTTGGCGGTTATTCAAATCACGAGCGGTCCTTCGCTCTGATACCATTTGTTGGATCGTGTACGTACGCTAGAGGGGGGGTGAATAGCGCTTTTAGAATCTTCTTCTACCTACGTTGTTAGTTGCGTAAGCGGAAATACAATAGAATAAAACTAACAACAAGAAACAATGCTAACAAACAAATTTTACTTGGTATCCACCCCTATGGGTGATGTTGGGACCGGGTGCATGTTGACAAGGATACGGGTTCGTAAATTTTAAAATATTTACGTGCAGCGGAAGAATTAGCATAAATAATTTCTTAAATTATTTTAACCACGTATCTAGCATGTGACCTTATGATGTGTGGACATGATCATAAATTAAAATTTTGTGAAAAGTAAACTAATTTACTTTAATACCTCGCGTAACTCGAAGTAAGGGACGAGATCCAACCGTAGCGTCCCTTGGAAGCTCCGCCTCTATTCGCGTCCACGCCGAGTTCTCTTCGGGATGACATCACAAAGCCACGAGTTTTGTGCTGACGAGAACTACTAGATTCTCTATAGGCACAACTAGAAGATCAAGAAAAAAGATAGGAAACTAACCACCAAGAGACGGAATCTAAATTCCGAGAAGGAAGGAGATGTGATCCGCTTCTTCTTCTCCGAGGTCGTTTTGGTGGATGAAGCTCACGCCCACCTTGGGAGTTGCGCCGGCCCTAGGGGAGGAGAGAGAGCCGGCCCTAGAGAGAGAGGGGCGCCGGCCCTAGAGAGAGAGAGGCGTGTAGAGAGAGAGAGAGCAACTAATCTCTTGATTTATTGATTAGGAATTCAAGGCTTGCCTTTAGTTCCTTATATAGTTGCTTCTCCCTTGCCAAGTCTCTCTCTTAACGGAATTAACGGAATTAATTTTCATAAGAAATTTATCTTATAATCTTTCTTATGAATAATTCCGTTATGCCTAGTTTTATTATAACTAACTTTATAATAAAACAAATACTTCTCTCCTTTAATTATGGAATAAATTTTATAAGAAATTTATAAACTTTCTTATTATGAAAAAATCAATTCATAATTGATTTTATAAAATTAAAATAAACCATTCCATGGATCATTTTAATTTCCATAAAAAGAATAAATTTCTATAAATTTATTTATATAAATTTCTTTATACAAATTTATTTATCCATAATTTATAAAACAAATCGCGCTAGATTTATTTTATTAATTAAACCAAATAAATTGGTTTCTTCCCCTTGTTGTGGCCGGCCAAACCAATGGGGTTAACACCCTCTTTGGCCGGCCAAACTGAGCCGAACCGATCGCGAATTAAACTCATTTAATTCGCCCAATAAGCCTTCAAAAGACTTAGCCATTTTAAGTTTCCGTTGCGCCTCTGATTAACACAGATTCGACTTATTTCTCTTGATTGGAAAATCCAATTTTTAACTCGTTTTAAATCCCTCGGATTACTCGTAGTGCGTGTGACTAAATAGACTTTCGATTTATGTTGGCCGTCTATAATTTACCAATTATAGAACGGTCATGAGTGGCACCTAGTAGTACATCATGACCCCCAATTAATCGAAAGATCAACGGTTTGACCTCAGAAGTAATTCCGAAACCCTTCAGCAGCTCTAATGAATCGTGCCCCATTCCCTTCACCATCTTATACCCACTTGGTTTAGGACACGGTCTATTTGTGTCAGTCCCCACTAGGCTGACTACGTCACACCTAGCCCAAGTAATGTCTTTCTCGTCCTTTGGATTTCTAATTACTCTCATGTATTAAAGAGACTCGCACTCTAAACATGATATGCTCTGGCCAGAGGCTTTGAGTAACAATCCGACGATAGGCCTGGGTATACATCTCCTCGCAAGGAGTGGTGAATCCTTTGTAGGCTGTTCAAACATCTTCGGGCACTTCGGCCTATACCCAATCATCCTGGGTCCACACCTCCTTGGAGATGCTTGCTTATGATGTTAAAGTATAAGTCTCCATGACCAAGATGACTTGAACACCACAAGTCAAAGGAACATCGCACTTAAGCTGCAGTAATAACTTCAGTGACATATCTTTATAGATTACCATATGAAGTTTTACAGCTAGTCACTCCAATGAACTAGTTCCCTTAACTAGCATCCATGTTTATCTCCCGACATCCCAATGTCACCAGCCAGTGAGAATCAGCTAATTAGAGAATAACCCATGCTAGTCTCAACAGAATTGATAGTGTCCGTATTTATCAATTCATCGACTAGGGATATTTTCAATACTTCACAATTGCACATTTAGAGATAATCACTAGTTATGATCCCATCACAAATTCTCTTATGCTGTGAATTGTATTGCGGATATTCAGTAGATGAGTTTAAGATCCCAATCAAATACACAAACATGTATACTCAAATAGTGAATTATCATTTATTAAAATAAATGTTTACAATCATAAGGCGATTGCCTTAGGACACTTCTCTCATATCACTAACAAACTCCCACTTGGCCTAATGCCAATCGCTACGGTATCCAATACCACAGGCTCTAACATGACCCTCAAACTTGCTCTGAGGCAAGGCCTTAGTTAAAGGATCCGCTAAATTCCTTTCAGTGGGAATTTTCTCAATTTGTATATCATTTCTACTTATAATCTCTCTGATCAGGTGATAGCGGCGAAGCACGTGTTTGGATCGCTGATGAGACCTTGGTTCCTTTGGTTGTGCAATAGCTCCATTGTTGTCGCAGTAAACCGGCACTGCTTCATCAATGGTTGGAACCACGCCAAGTTCGGAGACGAACTTCTTGATCCAGACTGCTTCCTTTGCTGCTTCCGAAGCTGCGATATATTCCGCTTCAATGGTAGAATCCGCTACGGTGTCTTATTTGGAACTTTTCCAACTTACTGCGCCTCCATTCAAAGTAAATACGTATCCAGACTGCGATTTGGAGTCATCCTTATCTGTCTGGAAACTGGCATCTGTATACCCACGTATTACCATATCTCCTTCTCCATATATTAGGAACACATCCTTAGTTCTTCTTAAGTACTTAAGGATTGTCTTGACAGCCGCCCAGTGATCCATACCTGGATTAGACTGGTATCTGCTCGTGACGCTCAGAGCATATGATACATCGGGCATAGTACATAACATAGCATACATGATAGATCCTATCGCGGATGCATAAGGAATCTTATTAATGCAAATCCTCTCGTCTTCTGTGCGCGGACACATAGACTTTGACAGGTTGATCCCATGCCTAATGGGAAGGTAACCTTTCTTGGATTCTGACATGTTAAACCTTTTTAGCACTCGGTCTATATATGTAGACTGCGAAAGACCAAGCAACCGTTTTGATCTATCTCTATAGATTCTAATCCCAAGGATATAGGTTGCTTCTCCCAGGTCTTTCATGGAGAAAGTTTTGGACAACCAAATTTTAACTGTCTGTAAAACTGATATATCGTTTCCTATAAGTAATATGTCATCGACATATAATACTAGGAATACGACTGCACTCCCACTAACCTTCTTGTACACACAAGGTTCGTCTGGATTTTGTGAGAAATCAAACTCTTTGATTGTCTCATCAAAACGGATGTTCTAGCTCCTGGATACTTGCTTCAGTCCATATATGGATCGTCGAAGCTTGCATACTTTGATTTTATCAACCGATGTGAAACCTTCAGGTTGTATCATGTATACATCCTCAAGCAGGTTTCCATTAAGGAAAGCTGTTTTCACATCCATTTGTCATATCTCATAATCATAATGAGCTGCTATGGCTAGGAGCATCCGAATGGATTTAAGCATAGCCACTGGCGAATAGGTTTCGTCATAATCAATTCCTTGTTTCTGACGATATCCTTTTGCCACTAATCTAGCCTTAAAGGTAACAACATTACCTTCCATGTCGGTTTTCTTCTTGAAAACCCACTTGCACCCTAGGGGCTTAATCCCTTCAGGTGGGTTAACCAAGTCCCATACTTTATTTTCGTACATGGAATCCATTTTCGACTTCATGGCTTCAAGCCATTTGTCCCTTTCTGAACTTTTCAGAACATCTTCATAACTGATAGGTTCATCGTCGTTCGATTCACTTATGAGAAATCCGTATCTCTCTGGAATATTGCGTGTCCTATTAGACCTACGAAGAGGTGGTGTTGTTTTAGGTTCAACTAATAGCTCATCATTATGAGTTATTGGTTGTGGGTCTAGACTAGGTGTCTCTGTAATGTCTATTGGAGTTTCTTGAACTTCATCAAGTTCAATGCCACTCCCACTGTTTTCTTGTAAAAGAAATTCTTTTTCCAGAAATACAGCATGCCTTGAAACAAACACCTTTTGTTCCAAGGGATGATAGAATTGGTAAGTCTTCGTTTCCTTAGGGTATCCAATAAATAGACATTTATCAGACTTAGCATCCAATTTGTCTGATACAGTCCGCTTCACATAAGCAGGACAACCCCATATCTTAAGGTGAGTTAAGTGAGGTTTCTTACTATTCCATGTCTCATATGGAGTAGTAGAGACTACCTTGGTAGGGACTCTGTTTAGCAAGTAAACAACTGTCTTAAGTGCATAGCCCCAAAAGGATTTTGGAAGAGTTGCATGATTCATCATTGACCTAACCATGTCCATCAAGGTTCGGTTGCGCCTCTCAGATACACCATTATGCTGTGGTGTATACGGCGGAGTCCATTGGGACAATATCCCATTGTCCCTAAGATAATCTTGAAACTCTTGACTTAAGTATTCACCACCCCGATCGGATCGAAGTATCTTAATACTTTTGCAAGCTATTTCTCTACTTCATTTCTGAACTCTTTGAATTTCTCAAAAGCTTCAGATTTGTGTTTCATCAAGAACACATACCCAAATCGTGAGTGATCATCGATAATGTTGGTGAGAGCCCTAGAGCCGATCATGTAATGATTGTATGGACTAATTTGTATCATATTCCTATGTATAAATAAAGGCATGTTTTATGGTTATTATACTTACGTGTATTTGTGCCAATTAGCTAAGTATAATAATGTCCTTGAGTAGAAGGTTCTTATCTATATCAATCGATTGGTTGAATCGATAGTGAGATGATATAGAGAACACTACTCTAAATAATTCCTAGTCAAGTATTAACATTCTAGGACAATGTTAATACGTAGAGGCTAGCATGTAAGTCAACATGATGACTTGATCTCACAAGTCATGGATATAGAGATATCAAGTTGACACATGGGTATGCATTGGAGAATGTATACTGAATGACCCGCCATGAGAAAGTATCATGGATCGTTATATGAGTGTCATATACTTTCTCATGTGGCTATTAGTATGACTATTAGTCCTTGGACCTGAAGTCACCATGGATTCCTACATAAGGAGTTACGTACTTTGGCTTCGTCAAACGTCACCCGTAAATGGGTGGACTATAAAGGCGATTACTGGGTATGTAACAAATTATGGAGAGGGATGTGAGTGATGTAGATGGGATCTATCCCTCCTATATGACGGGAGCGATATCGTATTCTTGATAGAGTTAGACCACAAAGTGCATGGCCATGCCCAAGTGAGTCAATATGAGATATTGAACTCATTTGATTAGTGTGAGTCTACTTGGAGTTCAAGATATAGATTGACTCGAGGATGACACGGTCTATGCCTCAATTGAGTCAATCTAGATATCATGGATAGAGGGACATTATCATATATTGTGAGAGTCACAATTATTAGTCACAAGGTGATGTTGGATCTCAACATTCTTGTAACTTGGGTAGCAATGATGTGTTGCTAGATACCGCTCATTGCTTATGTTTCTAAGAGGTTAGAAGCATTGCCAACGTTACAAGAACCTATAGGGTCACACGCAAAGGACAAATAGATGGAGAAAAATTGAAGTCAAGTTTGACTTGACTAAATATGGAAAGTCCATAAAAGGCAAGTTTGACTTGACCTAAATCCAAATCAAGTTTGACTTGACTTGGTTCCACTTCAAGTTAGACTTGACATGGGAGAAGAAATGGAGTCAAGTTTGACTTGACTAAATATGGAAAGTCCATAAAAGGCAAGTTTGACTTGACCAAAAACCACCTCACCTTGAATTGACCAAGTGATGACTTGGCTTGGTTTTTGACTAAATGTGTATGCCACATCATTTCCAAGGTGGTAACCCCTCCCATTTGAATTTGAATTCAAATGGAGGAAGTTATGGCATGTTATGGCCGGCCACTTAATGGCCATTAATGGCCATTAAGTGGCCGGCCACCAAGGGTGAACAAAAAGGGATTTTGGTTCCCTTTTTGTGTGTGGCTCTTCTTCTTCCTTTTGAGATTTTCTTTTTGAAGATCTTGCTCTACTTCTCCTCTTGTCGAAACCGAGAAGGTGCTAGCACACCTAAGGTTTTGATCCATCTATTTTGTTCGCGTGGATACATATAGAGGAGTGTCTGCCTTGATACTCTACGAGATCCGGCGGCTTTTGGACAAGCGGGAAAGCGAAGGGCTACGCATCAAGGGTAATGGTTCTATCATGTAGATCTAATGTAGATTTAGTAGTGAAACTCGTACTCGTAATTTATTTTATGTTCGCACGGATCCCGTGGCCGAACTTCTGGGGTTTCCGCAACGCAAAAAGCGGTTTTTGCGGCCTAGAAAGTCTAACAGTGGTATCAGAGCCACGTGCGAATCTTGTACGAGTTTAAATTTGTTTTTTTTTGTATTAGATACAAAATTTACAAACAAATAATATTCTGTGATTTTTCGAAATTTATAGTATTTATGGGTATTTTTCTCATAAAGTCGAAGCAACAAGTGTTCGGACACTTGTAGGCTTCACCGATCGAGAAAAACTTTCCGAAACGGAAAGATCTCGCTATAATTTTTCGGGACAGCGGCTTAAGTTGTTGTAAGGTGGTTTTGGGACACTCGCGAAATTCATTTCGTGAGTAGGGGCGCTGCCCCTAACCCCGCGAGGGGCATTGTCCCGCAATCGTGCCCGAAAATCGTGTAGCGGGACCGTTACGGAAGGGTAACTCATAATATTGGAAAATTGTCGAAAAATTATAGAAATTTATTTAAAATACATAATTTGGAATTATGTATGGATTTGTGATGATCATGGCCCAATAAAAACCCAATATGATTGGAATGTGTTGTAATTCATATTACGGTCTGCGTACCGTTTTTGTGGTTGTGCGTGTTGTATAGTGTATGCGACCTGCGAGTCGGCTTCTTTTATTTTATTTCTGTATTTTCTTATTTTGTAATGTCCAAAATGAAGACGGTGGATGGTCCATCCGAAGACGGAGTTATGGAGGAGGCCAACGACACGTGGCGGTCAAAGGAGAAGCTTGGAGAAGCTAACCCTAGGTTGACCGTCAGATCTTCTCATTGGCTTGAGAAGATCGTAGTAGGGCCATGATCAAATCACAAATTAAATTATTTTATATTTCTTGTATGTGATGCATGCTAGTATAAAGTAATTAGAGCCTTTATGTGTATATGATACACCCCTTATCGATTAGATTAGATCTAATTTAAATCGACTCGTAAATGCCTACCAAGTTTTGATACCTATCACTACCTCGATCATTTGTTATTGTTGAATCTGCCAAAGCAGAGCAACACATTTAATCTTGGTAGGGTACGGAGGGACAATCTTGGTCCCGCCTATCACGGCTTGGGTGAGAACAAACTCAATCAGATTGAGTGAAACTAGTTAACTCGGTCGGATCGAGTCTAACTATAGGCATATTCCAATCGTTGGAAAGGTAGGATAAAAATCGCATTTATATTAAAACTTGGGCGATTTAGCCAAAGCTAACTCAAGTTTTTATGTAAATGTAAATTTTAATCCTATAAACAAGAGTTGCATAGAGATGTAATCGGTAAAATATTACCTACCGATCGTACTAAGTCTTGGGCGATTTAGCCAAAGCTAACTCAAGGCTTAGTATGATGTGGATCTTGTCCCACTATATTATAGTTAAATTAGATAGAATCTTGTAGCGTGGTTTGACCACATCTATGACTTGATTCTACAAATTTTCTATAATTCAGTGGGAGAATCATTTAATTAAAGGCCTAATTAAATGAAAAAGGAATATGTTATTTAATTTTCTGCATTTTATTGTTGTAGATTGCCATGTCGACAAACGCAAATACTCTCTCCCTGCGATCTGTCCTTGAGAAGGACAAGCTCAACGGAGCAAACTTCCTGGACTGGTACAGGAACTTGAGAATAGTTCTCAAGCAAGAACGTAAACTGTACGTTCTGGAGCAGCCTATTCCCGAGGCACCTCCTGCCAGTGCCATGCGAGCTGACCGTGATGCTCACAAGAAGCATCAAGATGACGCATTAGATGTGTCATGCCTTATGCTCGCAACCATGAACTCTGAGCTTCAGAAGCAACATGAGTTAATGGATGCTTTCGATATGGTTGAGCATCTGCGTCAACTGTATCAAGGACAAGCAAGGCACGAGAGATTTGAGATCTCTAAGGCACTGTTTCAGTGCAAGATGCAAGAAGGGACTCCCGTAGGTCCCTATGTACTCAAGATGATTGGGTACATAGAGAATTTACAGAGATTGGGATTCCCACTGGGCCAAGAGCTGGCCACAGACTTGATCTTGCAGTCCCTACCCGAAAGTTATAGTCAATTTGTCATGAACTGGAACATGAATGAAATTGACAAGCCCCTGCCTGAGATGCTCAGCATGTTAAGAACTGCTGAGCTCAATCTTAAGAAGGCCAAGCCCATTTTGATGGTGCAAAAGGACAAAGGTAAGGGCAAGCCCAAAGGCAAGGGAAAGTTTCAAGCCAAGGGCAAGGGCAAGGGCAAAGCACTGAAACCCAAAGGAGGGGTTGCCAAGGATGCTACCTGCTTCCACTGTGGTGAGACCGGACACTGGAAGCGGAACTGCAAGAAATATATGGAAGATCTCCAGAAGAAGAGAAGTCAGACTTCTACTTCAGGTATTCATGTTATAGAAGTCAATTTGTCTATTTCTACATCATGGGTATTAGATACCGGATGTGCTTCTCACATTTGTACTAATGTGCAGGCGCTGAGAAATAGCAGGGCATTGACAAAGGGTGAGGTGGACTTACGAGTTGGCAATGGAGCAAGAGTTGCTGCTGTTGCTACAGGAGTTTATATGCTATCTCTGCCCTCTGGGCTTGTATTAGAGTTAGATGATTGTTATTATGTGCCTGCTCTGACTAAGAACATAGTTTCTGTTTCTTGTTTAGACAAGAAAGGATTTTCGTTTATAATAAAGAACAAATGTTGTTCAGTTTATTTAAATGAAATGTTCTATTGTAGTGCACCTCTGATGAACGGACTCTATCTTCTAGACTTAGAAAACCCTATCTATAACATAAATACCAAAAGGCTCAAGTCTAATGACTTGAACCAAACCTATATCTGGCACTGTCGCTTAGGCCATGTAAATGAGAGTCGCCTATCCCAGCTCCATAGAGATGGTTTGCTGGACTCATTTGATTTTGAATCATTTGAGACATGCGAGTCTTACCTTCTTGGCAAGATGACCAAAACTCCATTCAGTGGACACAGCGAAAGAGCAACCGATTTGTTAGGTCTTATACATAGCGATGTATGTGGCCCTTTCAATGTTGCTGCCAGAGGTGGTTATAGGTACTTCATTACATTTACTGATGATTTCAGTAGATATGGTTATGTGTACTTGATGACACATAAGTCAGAATCCTTTGAAAAGTTCAAAGAATTCAAGAATGAAGTACAAAACCAGCTTGGCAGGAGTATTAAAATACTTCGATCAGATCGAGGTGGAGAATACCTCAGCCATGAGTTCCGTGACTATCTAGCTGAGTGTGGGATTCTGTCCCAACTCACTCCTCCTGGAACACCACAATGGAATGGTGTGTCCGAAAGGAGGAATCGTACCCTATTAGATATGGTGCGATCCATGATGAGTCACACAGATCTTCCTATATCCTTTTGGGGATATGCTCTGGACACGGCAGCCTTCACTCTTAACCGTGTTCCATCAAAGGCTGTAGTAAAGACACCATATCAGATATGGACTGGGAAGAGTCCCCAGATGTCTTTTATGAGGATTTGGGGTTGTGAGGCTTACGTTCGACGTCAAGTCTCAGACAAACTGGGACCCAAATCTGATAAGTGCTATTTTGTAGGATATCCCAAGGAAACGAAGGGATATTACTTCTACATTCCCAGTCAGCACAAAGTGTTTGTGGCGAAGACTGGGGTTTTTCTAAAAAGGGACTTTGTTTCTAGAAAAACTAGTGGGAGTACGTTCGATCTTGAAGAACTTCAAGATATGGACCAAAGCACTGAGGCCTTGATGGAGGTTGAACAGGAACCACAAAGTGTTGTGGATCATGAGGTTGTTACACAAGGAGTTATGGAACAACATCCTGTTCAAGTAGACCTACCTCTTCGCAGGTCTGGTAGGGTACGTCATCAGCCTGAGAGATATTCATTTCTCTTGTCTGATGACAATGACGTTGTGCTCATTGAGAATGAGCCTACAACCTATCAGGAAGTTGTGATGAGCCCAGACTCTGAGAAATGGCTTGAGGCCATGAGATCCGAGATGGATTCCATATACACCAACCAAGTTTGGACCTTAGTTGATCCACCTGAAGGGGTAAAACCAATTGGGTGTAAGTGGGTCTTTAAGAGAAAGACTGACATGGGAGGACTTACGGATACCTATAAGGGTAGACTGGTAGCAAAGGGTTTCAAACAAATTCATGGTATTGACTATGATGAAACCTTTTCTCCAGTAGCGATGTTCAAGTCCATTCGGATCATGCTTGCTATTGCAGCATACCACGATTATGAGATCTGGCAGATGGATGTCAAAACCGCGTTCCTGAATGGGAACCTACTCGAGGATGTGTACATGACACAACCTGAGGGTTTTGTAGATCCAAAGCATACTGGCAGAGTATGCAAGCTGCAAAGGTCCATTTATGGACTAAAGCAAGCTTCTCGGAGCTGGAATCTTCGATTCGATGATGCAATCAAACAGTTTTGGTTTCATCAAGAATGAAGATGAACCCTGTGTCTACAAGAGGGTTGAAGGAAACATAGTAGTTTTCCTCATATTGTATGTGGATGACATACTACTCATTGGGAATGATATTCCTATGCTTCAGTCTGTGAAGACTTGGCTGGGGAATTGTTTCTCAATGAAGGACTTAGGTGAAGCAGCCTGTATTTTAGGCATCAAGATCTATAGAGATAGATCTAAGAGATTGCTTGGCCTAAGTCAGAGTACATATATTGACAAGGTCTTACTTCGGTTTGCCATGCAGAATTCCAAGAAAGGATTTCTGCCTATGTCACATGGTATGAGTCTTTCGAAGACTCAAAGTCCCTCTTCTAGAGAGGAGAGAGACCGCATGGATCAGATCCCTTATGCCTCGGCCATAGGATCTGTTATGTACGCCATGCTATGTACTCGTCCTGATGTCTCGTATGCTTTAAGTATGACGAGCAGATACCAGTCAGATCCAGGTGAGCGTCACTGGATAGCGGTCAAGAATATTCTTAAGTACTTGAGAAGGACTAAAGAATATTTCTTGATATATGGAGGCGATGAGGAGCTAACTGTAAAGGGTTACAGTGATGCCAGCTTCCAAACCGACCAGGATGATTATCGGTCGCAGTCAGGGTTCGTGTTTTGTCTGAATGGCGGCGCTGTGAGCTGGAAGAGTTCGAAGCAGGACACAGTTGCTAATTCTACAACAGAGGCTGAGTATATTGCTGCATCAGAGGCAGCAAAGGAGGCAGTTTGGATCCGCAAGTTCGTTGCAGAGCTTGGGGTGGTTCCTAGCATTGCAGATCCCATAGAGCTCTATTGTGACAATAATGGAGCTATTGCGCAGGCTAAGGAACCTCGCTCACAACAGCGGACCAAACATATACTATGGTGCTTCCATCTCATTCGAGAGATCATTGATAGAGGAGATGTGAAGATATGCAGAGTACCCACAGAGGCGAATGTCGCAGATCCCCTGACCAAGGCTTTGGCACAGACAAAGCATGATGGTCACACTAGATCATTGGGTATTAGATACTACAGTGATTGGCACTAGTGCTAGTGGGAGATTGTTGGTGAGAGCCCTAGAGCCGATCATGTAATGATTGTATGGACTAATTTGTATCATATTCCTATGTATAAATAAAGGCATGTTTTATGGTTATTATACTTACGTGTATTTGTGCCAATTAGCTAAGTATAATAATGTCCTTGAGTAGAAGGTTCTTATCTATATCAATCGATTGGTTGAATCGATAGTGAGATGATATAGAGAACACTACTCTAAATAATTCCTAGTCAAGTATTAACATTCTAGGACAATGTTAATACGTAGAGGCTAGCATGTAAGTCAACATGATGACTTGATCTCACAAGTCATGGATATAGAGATATCAAGTTGACACATGGGTATGCATTGGAGAATGTATACTGAATGACCCGCCATAAGAAAGTATCATGGATCGTTATATGAGTGTCATATACTTTCTCATGTGGCTATTAGTATGACTATTAGTCCTTGGACCTGAAGTCACCATGGATTCCTACATAAGGAGTTACGTACTTTGGCTTCGTCAAACGTCACCCGTAAATGGGTGGACTATAAAGGCGATTACTGGGTATGTAACAAATTATGGAGAGGGATGTGAGTGATGTAGATGGGATCTATCCCTCCTATATGACGGGAGCGATATCGTATTCTTGATAGAGTTAGACCACAAAGTGCATGGCCATGCCCAAGTGAGTCAATATGAGATATTGAACTCATTTGATTAGTGTGAGTCTACTTGGAGTTCAAGATATAGATTGACTCGAGGATGACATGGTCTATGCCTCAATTGAGTCAATCTAGATATCATGGATAGAGGGACATTATCATATATTGTGAGAGTCACAATTATTAGTCACAAGGTGATGTTGGATCTCAACATTCTTGTAACTTGGGTAGCAATGATGTGTTGCTAGATACCGCTCATTGCTTATGTTTCTAAGAGGTTAGAAGCATTGCCAACGTTACAAGAACCTATAGGGTCACACGCAAAAGGACAATAGATTGGAGAAAAATTGAAGTCCAAGTTTGACCTTGACTAAATATGGAAAGTCCATAAAAGGCAAGTTTGACTTGACCTAAATCCAAATCAAGTTTGACTTGACTTGGTTCCACTTCAAGTTAGACTTGACATGGGAGAAGAAATGGAGTCAAGTTTGACTTGACTAAATATG